>VYXF01004865.1:12406-46298 GCA_013397295.1 Polioptila caerulea | reverse complement strand
TTTTTTTTTTTTTTTTTTTTTTTTTTTTTTTTTTTTTTTTTTTTTTTTTTTAAGTCAGGAGTTCTCAAATTTGATATGAAATAGCTTTTGGTTTGAGTCATGACACTGAGATCAACTAGGCCCCCTCCTTCCACTTCTACCTACCTACTCCAAGTCTTCCCTTTGCTCACTTCTATTCTCTAATCTTCTTACAACTTTCTCTCCTTCACACAGTAATCCTGCCACTCCCCAGGCATCTTCTTTCATGTGCATATCCACTGACACATGCCCCCTCCATCACTGTAGTGTAACCCTCCCTCCTGTTTCCATGTATCTGTCCTGCTGCCCTTAAATAAAACTAGTGAATTAGAGTGAAAACTTGAGAGACAACCCATTTATACAGCCAGTTGAAGCAGCAGACTGTTGAACCTGGCCTGAGTTAAATGTCCAGACCTTCCTTATGAAGGTTACACTGGAGAAGGCTTCTTTGTGGACACTTCACCTAAACTGCCTTCTTGGCAAATAAAGCTTTAATAATATCCCAACTTTGTATTAGGGGTCTCAGGCTCTCTGTGCCTTCAGTTAGTGGACCTCTTAAACACCAAGATTGTGCCAGCATCCTGCCCTCCTCTCTAATTAGGAGCCACCTCTTGTGTTCCATTTTTCTCTCTGAAATTGCCGCTGCAGCCTTGCTATCAGCTCAGTGTCGTGCCATTAGTCAGAAGGGCAAATGTGTGGTGTCCTTGACATGTCAGCTAGAAACGTCTGGCCCCCTTTCTCTCTAGGGAGCCAGCCTATAAGCTCTGTAATGCATTTAACCTCTATCACCTCAGGGAATAAGAGTCTCCACAAGCAGTTTGCTGCTGCCCCACCCCTAAGCTAACTCATTTAACTTATTTTTCCTTACAATGTTGAATAAATTACACTCCACCCTTTAAAAGTTATTGTGGTTAGTATATGACTTGCTAAAGAGTTGTTTATAATTCCTGTAACTCTAAATTATAGCTTTAATGTCATAACACAGAACGTTAATAAACATGGCAAAGCACTTTGAATTAATATAGCCTAACTTGTATTCACATATTTAGACATGCTCATATTTGTATACTTCTCTTACCATATTACAACATATAGACCAGATTATGATCTCCATGTCAAAAGAGAAGGAAAAAAAATGAGATAAATAAAAAACAACACAGAGAATTAACATTGTAGGCCATCAAAAGAAGTATAATGCTTTGTTAAAATTACTAATTTCTATTGCAAAACACTGAACAGCTGGCTTTCACAATATATCCACAAGCAAGAGTTTGATCTGAGTTTCTGTTTAGTTTGCATTTGGACAGGCTGATCTTTAAAGACAAGTGTATTCTTCCTGCAGTCCTCAAAGGTTTATTAAATTTGATAAAGGCCATATCCCTTGGTTGTTGATAGCTGGTTCAATAATTAATCCGGCTGCTAAAATGTGAATGTTTAAAGGAAGACCAGTTCTTCAGGCAAAAGCAAAAGATGTGCAAGAGCCAGTGCTGCACAAATACTTGGAAAACCTTTGTAAAATTCATTCCCTTTAGTATACTTATTAACTTTTCACATCTTTTTTTGTGTATTTGTTTTACCAAATATTCAAAGCACAAACCAGGAATGTTCACCCTATCATGAAAAATTGTGAGGACCCATAGAAAACACATTCCAAGATTGCAAACCCAAGAAATCACAACTAGAAAATGTTATTATTCTTGACAGGGAATTTCTACATATAAACCAAAAAATATGAAGTGTCATGAGATTTTCCTTAATTGAGTTATGCCTGAGAGAAATGACAGTTGTAGCCATTTGGAAACCACAAGTTTGAAAATGTATGTGTTTAAAAGCAAAACAAAACACAAGATTAAAAAGACAGCCCAATAATCTCGACATTTCCTGAATTGTTCACAGCATCAAATAATTTTCATATATACAATAAGGAATGCAAAGGCCTGTGATTCTGGACACTGGAAACCACAGTCCTGCAACAAGCCAGGCCATACCTCCTTTATTAAAGCCAACCCTGGACTCTCAACAGCGTGTTTGTGGCAGTGCCCATGTGCATGAACCCCTTTGCAGCACCAAGCCCTCGTTTCAAAGATTTGGAGCCAAGCAGGTCAACTTCTTACTGAGCAGCACTCCACACATTTCTCAGAGGCATCACCACCTGGGGAAATAACTTTATTTCTTGCTATGAGCAAAGAGAGGAATATTTCTGGATCTACCTGTGCATAGACTTTTTTTTTTTTTTTTTTGGGGTGGAGGGGAAGTAATATTTCATGATTTTCCCTGCATCATCTTGGATTTTGTTGGTTTAACTTTGTTAAAATGTTTCAAGTCCTGTAGCTAAGTGACCTTAAATAAATATATTTCAACAAAGGGAGTTTCTGTTAGGCATCACAGTAGTGGAGAAGAGCCTGAAACATTAAAGCTTCAGAGTCAGAAGACACACAGAGAAGAATCGAAGTTTTAAATTTTGGGAAGTTTGTAACTAAATCCTTCATTTTAGTGTGTTTGTATGGAAGGAAGGGCTCCTAGTTATGACTTTTGCATGCTATTATTGTCAATACTAATGTAAATTTTAAACTAAACTCAGTACTATTTATTAACTAAATTAACTCCACCCAATTCACACAATAGTGTATATTAACTGCTATCTGACTTGGAAAGATCAGTAAATTAATAAACTACATTTGAAAGGAAAAAGAGGTGATGTGCTCTGAAAACATTATTGACAGTCTTAGGATAAGGATCTGCATCAGATCTTACTTTAAAGCATTTGGCCTCAGGAGGGAGGGTTTAGTAGTTGAAACTCATCCTATTCCATCAGATAGATTAGTCCAGGGCACAGGAGTCTTTTACAGCCACTGAGAGAGTATATTAGCTACAACCTGTTACTGGGAGATGGCCACAAGGAGCTGGAAGCACCTGTGTTCCTGCACATGGCCAGTCACAGGGATTTTGGAACATCCCAAGATCTGCTGGCTCACTGCAGACCACGGTCACTGGAGGTGATGAATCGATTCTCCTGATTGCAGACTACAAAGGTGAGACTGGAACTCTGCTTCAGCCCAAGGGAGGCTTTATCAGTACACAGACAAGGCCAGACGACTTCCACAGAACAAAGGGATGAACTAGAGATTTGGAAATAGTGGTGAAAACCCCAACAGTGTAAAAAGTGAATGCTTTTAGGGACAAATAACAATAATAACACTGCAGTGAAATGCAAACATTTCAGCTGACAGTGACCTGGGCATATTTATCATTCATAAGATAGTAAACAAGCTTGCTGATGTGGACATAAAAAGCAAAACAAAATCCTAGAATATGAGTCAAAGCATGTCAGCCCTGGAAAAATGGGCCAAGTCTCTGTGCCACATGGCCTGGAGGACTGCGTATGGATCTCCTCGCCTAGGGCATCAGAATTAAGGAAAATTCAAACTGAAACAGGAGTAGAAAAAAGGAAGTTCAGGGGCATGAAGAACATATTCTATGACAGGAGGCTAAAAACCCACAGCTCAGCTAGGAAAAGAAGGCTGCCCTCTAATTGGTAAATACGTACTGAATGCTGCATGCAAACACCCCAAGTATAGAGCAATTATCCTTCCTGTCAAGGAAAAAGGGGAAAGCTGAGAATGATAATTTCCCAGAAGAGCCAAGAGGAACAGCATAGGGCATATAATCCCAGTATTTGAAGAAAGAATAGTGGTTGTTCAAAGTTGGATGAAGCAAGTTGTTACCAAATCTCTGCAGTCCACCAGGAACTAAAGAACCCTGTAACCAGCTGGGAAAGTCTGGTGCACTAAGGTAGAATGAAATAGAGCTTGTAGGTCTGTCTTGGTAAGGGGCATCAGAGCAAGTAGGACAATTGGTGAATGAAAGATTTTTCCTTCTCCCAAGCTGGTGGGTTCAGTTTCATTACCTCCAAAACAACAACGAAGATGTTCAGCAATAAAATCCTTTTAGGGTGTCAGAACTAAAGATACTACATATTCCAGTTTTAATGTCCTTATGGAAGTAATGTTCAGACAAGTATTCTGATTATCAGCTTTCATTTCAAAATAAAATAAAAGGAACATCTCAGATGCTGAAATGGCCAGTAAATGAACCTTACTTCCCCCATTTTCTTTTTCCAACTGCTATTAACTTGGTTTACAACACTGGGTAAAGGAGATTTTCTGCTTAATAAGGAAATACCTAGTAATTGGTCATAAGGCAAATGACATTAACCAGTGGGCCATTTGGCTCTAAATGATCGTAACCCAGAGGATTTCAACTGCATCAGCCTCTGCTCTTCAAGAGGTTTTCATTTCAGGAGTGAATCAGTGTTAAAACATTACGTTAACGATGGAAGAACACATTGGGTGTAAATTTGGAGACCAGTCAAATACTGGAAAAACCTTTGTGCATGCTATGCATCACTCTGGGAAGACTCAGGATATCCTGGTCCAATTTCTCTGCTATTCCTTGGAACATTCCTCGGACACTACAGATAAAGGCTGGCTGAATCTCAGAATATGAAATCCCTACAGCCAAGACTGAGGGCAGAGAATGGCAATTCTGCAGACTGAAAGCAAGGCAGAAGATAATAGCTGAGAAAACGAGAGGTCCGCATGTGGAATTACTTAGCTGGTAATGGCCAGAGTCCAGTGGAAATAAAGATCCAACAAAATTTTGTTTTGAAAACAAAATATATTTTTAAAAACCTACTAAAACCCAGTTTTCAGCAGTTGAAGTTGAAGCTATTTCAGTTTTGAGCAATGATAATTTCAAACACTGAAAAATGTTCCTAGCACATCTGTCAATGCAGTTTGCATTGGTAGAAGTCTGCTGTTAACTGCCTTCAGAGGGTTTGAACAATTCACTATATTTAAACAAGATCTGCATGCTCTAATACTTCTGTAGGTAAAGAAAATGTTTCTTAGGTAGTGGTTCTGATTCAGACCTCAGCTCCTTCAAATCCCTGTTCTCAATCTATCTTGATTTATTTCTCTACCAGCTGCACAGATAATTTAGGCTTAAATAACAATATATTAGGCAAGTAATAAGAAAGCTGAAAGTATTTTAAGCTGACATATCTCTTAGAGAGTTTCAACTTTACTTTGCTAGTAAAAGCCACTGAAAAGCAGAGGGAAACAGTATTTCTGTGTTGTATGACAGTCATCTAAACTCCTCCCTGCCAGCTCTGTTCAGCCTGTACAGTACAAGCCACAACTGTTTAATTATCATATGTTCTGCCAAAGGTGCAGCCAAGCCTGTTTATAAGGAAACAGAGACAGTAAGCCAAATTTCATTTGCAGATCAGACACGCCTGCTAGCAAGTAAAGCCAAGTTTTAGGTACAGATGAGATCAGTACTTCTGTCCTCCAGGGAAGGTGGCTGCACCTCAAAAATTAATGAGTAATTTTTCAAATTGATGTGAGGTAAACTAGTTATTTTCACAATTAGGTGCTTTACCAAGCATTTAGGAAATGGTAGCTTCTCATTGGACAACCATTTTTGAGGTCCAACTGGAGAACATAAAATGCAAACCCAAGGTTATATCAAATCTATGTAACCACTGTGTGAATACCATTGGGACAATATCTCTTTGCAGAGCAGGGAGAGGACATTCCATATTATAAAGGCACTGGAATCCAAGCTGAGTGGTTTTCCTGACCATAGAAAATTATTTTGCTTGCTTGCTATAAAGCTGACCTTTAAATTACAAATTGTCTTAATAATTATTAGTTATTTTCCTTCTGAGTCCTGCATTGGTTTATAACAATAATCAATACTTCCCTGTCCCACTGATGAGGAAATGATGAGTCAACACATGAGACAGCCCTTGCTACTGACCACAGAGTCAGCAACTACGTGCTAGTCCACTTCTCTTCTCCTAGCCCACCTCCAAGAAAGTTTCTTCTTCCTCTTCCCTCTCTGATGGGGCCATCCCTGCCAAACTTTCCTAAGCAAAAGTCTTCCAGGAGGCTTCCTTGTCAGGATGGCTGTGACTTTTCTTGTGATAATAAGATATGTAATAATACATAGACTTGACAAACTGAACTCACAGCAGGCTGTTTGGGTTTAGGTAAGGTTTTATTCCTCAGCCAGCCTTATTGTGTTTTACCAGATAATCAGTGTTTAAATACTGGCTGATCCTGTAATCCTAATGTAAAGTTCCCTTTAAGGCCAGAGGTAACTTTGCCTGCAAAAGAGCTGCACTTTTGCCCACAGACAGACATTTTTAATGAATTCCTTTCAGTTTTCACAAACTTCATCACAAACCAGCCTCTTTAAGCATTAACTTCTTACAGCTACTTGTGAGCAGCTTCGTGCATTGCAACCCACAGCATGCTTCTTACTCATATCCAAGACAGACATACACCATGTCCTGCTGCATTTCCTGCAATCACAGGTGGAACAATGTGTCCACACTGGAAACCAGGGGAAGTAAATCTACTCCTGCAACAGTGCAAATGCCAGCTTGTTGTTTGTGCTTCCTGTGCTGTTCATAAAAGGAAAATTCTTGTTGTGTTTTGTCTGGATTTTATTTTTGGGGTTTTGTTCATCTATATAACAAAGAAAACACAAAGTTTAAACTGACCTGATTTGGAGCAGACTCAAAGTTTCGGGTTAGAGAAACTAAACCAACACATAGAAAGCAAATACAACCCTGGCAACAGAAATGAAAGGCCAGCTATCCCTGTTAAGCTGAAGACATCCACTTTTATTACATTACATATGATACAAGTCCTAGCTGTCAAAATCCTCAGGAGCACCTAAACAGATAATAAACAATCAGTAAAAGACTTATGGCTACATGTTTTTCATAGTATTGAAAATCACCTGGGAACCATATTTTAATGGAAAATACAGCTTGATGGAGACAAGCTTCATAGATTTATGAAGAAAGTGCAGCACAAATCAAGTGGAGGGTTTAGCTTTCCAAAATGATATGGAGGTGCTAGAAAACAGCACCAAAAAAAAAACTAGAAAAAAAAAGGAGGAAGAAAGGACGAAGAAGGGCAAGCAAAGGGGAAGGAAAGAAGTGCTCCTCTAATGATTTATGCTGCAGAGAAGGAATATGCCTACTAGTGATCCTGTTACCTTTACTGCTCTTTGTGATTGTTATTCTTCCCCTAAGAGAGGCGGTCATGTTACACACTGACAGAAAGTTACACCTCTTCAATGTGATTTGTCCACTTAAAACAACATTTATCATCTTGCCAGTTTATAAATCATTTAGGCCAACTAGATTAAGGCTATAGGAAGCCAGCACCCCTAACTGATCCTCATGCCAGATAATTCAGAGACCTGCATTTGTTTACACTAAACCTTATCAGCCAAAATAGTAGAGTCCAGTGCCAGCTGAACTCTGGTTCCCTCATCTGAGTGAGAACACGGGGCCAGAAGCAGTTTTAACACATTGAGAGATAGGCTCCTGCTTTGAAAGAAAATGTACCTACATCAGTCCACACCATGCCAGTGCCCTGGAAGGCTTCATTAGCCTGGACAGCTCTTCCTCTATGCTCCGGAGAAGCAGAGTCTCTCCACAGAAATAGGAGACAAGCTGAAGAGGCTGAAGGTTAGCTCACATATTCTATCTATTTTGTACATGAGCATGTGGAAAATGTCCATTTTTAATCTATGAAAGTATGTTGTCCCCTTGTTGAATACAAGACACAACCACCGCTGGGCTTTTTGTTTTGTGTTGAGTACAGATTCCAGTAAACTGAAATAGTCAAACTTGAAATTGGCCTTTTGTCCTATTAAAACTCTTTGGACACCAAGGGGAGGCTGAAATACCAGCCCGGACATATGATCCAGCCAGCAGCACTGGCTACAGTTACCAGCTCACAGAAGCCTTCTCAGGCGTGCATGCAACACAGCAGCTTGTGTACTGAGTGCAGTTCCCAACTAAAAGTGGGATTTTAATTTCTCTTTGAAAAAAGTCTCCAAGTCCACACTTCTTATAGTTCTAGGAGATTTAAAAAAAAAAAATTTAAAAGCTAAACATTAAAAAAGGATGAGCTTTGGATCCAGAGGATTTCAAACTAATTGAGAAGGAATTAATAACTTAGGTTTAATGATATTTACTTATGAGACATAAATATATCTAGTGCAAGGGAAGAGGAACTACAGGGAAAATCTTTGCCCGAGAGGTGATTTTTTAAAATCCACAAGGAATCCTACACTAGTCTGTGCAAAATTACAGCCAGCTAAAGTTCTTCTGTGGGATCTGGAGGGATGACGCTCTTCAATTTTGTGATTGTTGTTGTTTTTAGAACAGCAAACCTTTAGGCAAGCAAATTATTCTTAATCCAAAGTACAGAAACACTATCACCCTATTCGCTTGAGATGATGATCCAGGATGCAGACTTAGCTCACCATACTCTTCTTCACACAGCATCACCCACCTCACTTCTGGTTTTAATTAAAGGCTCATGGACCAAGGGATCAGATTTAGTCAGAAAATAGTTCTTTTCATGAAGCTGATGCATAGCTGCCTTTGACACATCATCCTGAAATAAAATGTAAGCTATGCCTTGCAACAATTACCTTTACAACTAGGGATTGTTATTTTCAATCATCATGATCTCTCTTCTTTCTGTATCTAGTTGATTTGAATCCCTCCATTGATTTCTCTTTTCTCCCTTTGGCATCTTCTAAATTCCAGGTGTGGAATTCAATCCTATGCTCTTCTTGACAACACCTAAAATTCCCAGCACTTAGTGTTAACATGCACTTTGCCAAGGAGTTTTTCAGACGGTGAAAAGGGGATTGTTTCTCAGGCAGATGGCTCTACAAAGATATTTGTCTGCCCATCTTGGAGAGACTAATATTTTAACACTGAGAAAGATTAAAAAGAAGCTGGAAATACACAGCCAATTTTTCCAAACCAGGTACTGATTTAGGAACAACCAGCGCTTGATACCCTGAGTTTGTTTTTCAGAAGTGCTCAATATAATGCCTTTATATATCTTAAAGAATATTGACTATTGACATGGGGATTTGGATATTTATCATTTGGGTTAAGCTGAAATGAAAGCTCTCTATAAAAATGAACAGTATAGTAATGAATGAAGAAAGACAACTCACTTCTCTGAAGAGTGAAACAAACCCAAACAGCTTCATAAGAAAACTTCCCCTAAGGGAGACTCTCTTTGAACTGTGGTGGTCTGAGACCTCTAACACCCTAAAAGTTCAGCAAAGGTCTGTCTGCATCACCCCAGAGAGAGAAGTGACCAGTCATCAAAAAACATCATGCACAGAGTGTTCAATGTCTTAACATTTTCCATAGATCCTGTCAAGGGCAAAGTGGGTTTTAGGAGGGATGGATGCCTGGTCACTGTATATTACTGGTGATGGACTGCTAAGAAAGCCTCTGGCAGAAAGAATTCAAGCAGACAGGCGAGGACCTGATCTGACATGAATGGAAACCCATTCATGGGTTCTAGGGGTGAATGTACATCTGATACAGGAAAGGAGATACTGAGACGAGGGTAGGGACACAAGTACAGTTTCTCTCTAATAATGACCCTGAGCACTCACACGCCAGACAACAATAGGAGCCACTGAACACCAATTCCTCCAAAATCCAGTTGGGAAACACGAAATATACAGGTTTCCAGATTCAGGACCCTTGTCTTCAACTATTATTTGATTTTTCAGGCTATGATACACTGTATTTCTACAGGCCATTCAAATAAACAAAAACAAACCCGTGCACAGCATTTGATAAAATTGCCTCAGATAGTGGGAGAAGCCATGTCTAGGGAGGGCTTTCCATGTAAATGTAACAAAAAAAAAAGAAAAAAAGCCCTGTTAAACAAGGTTGTGGTGTTTAAGCAACCAATTAAGGGATGCACAGCTTCTATATAATTCTGTAGAAAACAGCTTGTAGGATTTTTACAAAGTGAGAAAAAAAAACACTGCAGTTCTAATAAGTTTTTATATTTAATGCACAAATTCTAAATTCAGAAACCTCTGAATTTAACACATCACTGAAGAGCCCCTTGAGCACTGAAGATGTAATGGCACTTTTGACCAGAGCTAGAGCACACAGTAGTTTCTACAATGGGAACTTCATTCTCCCTACTGAACTCCCTCCTTGCTCTCCCACAGCACAAAATACATTCTCTCATTCCATACCCAGAGCACTGCACAGAGCCAGTGTCTCTGATCCAGTGTGCCACAGCCCAGCCCAGGGGGGCTGCCCTTCATCTGTACAAACTTGGAGCTCTGGCTGCACTTTTGAAGCACACAATAGGGGTTACAGAAGTTTTTAAAGCATAAATGAGGGAGAGAAAAGAGTGAGGGCTAAAATTATCAGTACAAGGGCATAATGGAATATCTTCTTTTTTCTGGAGAAATCACTGAATTTCTTTTCACAAAGGACTCATGTAATAAGTTAATTAAATAGTTGCACTACCTAAGATGTTTAACATTAATTTAAATTCAGCATAACTCCACTGGCTTCATTTATGCTTCTCTGTACTTACACCAGCTATGGACAGGATTTAACACAGGAATTTAATAGCTCAAATTCATTTCGAAGAAATGCCAGGATAAACCACCTGCCAAATGCTTAGTCTGCAGGTCTATTTCTGAGTTTCTCTAGCCTCTTTCCTCTCTTCTTTGTACTCCTACTGAGCTTTTTCTTTCATATGGGAGATATTCCTGAACACTGAATCACAACAAATAACAAAACCTCCATCCTCTTAAACACAGTCCAGGACTTGACTCTGGATTGAAGGAAAGCCCCTCATTAGGGCAACAACTGTTAGAGCAAAAATAAATGACCAACAGCAAATACAGCTGCAAGTGAAAGAAGGGCCTATTCTCCTGCCACAACTGTTTGTGGTCTGACACTGCTCCCCTGAACCCAGGTGTGTGTCTGTCCCTCCTGTACTGGATCTGCAGAGAGCCTGGGTCCTTGGTCTGTGGCTGGAACCAAATAAAAGTCACCCAGCACAGCAAATCCCCAAAACAAGGGTTTGTTCTCATCTACTCCACACAGCACAATGATCCAGGGAAGGGATGCCAAAATCGAATGGTTTCTGGTCAGACCCACTAAGAAAAGACATGGTGCATCAGACATACCAACAGCAGTGACAGTGTTCAGAGAGATGGAATGTGATCAGCAGCACATGAGAACTTGTGTATGAGAACACAACTTTTCCAAATTTTGATTTATCATGTAATAGGAAAGATTTCTTGTGAAACCTTTTCCATGTGCAATAATTTCCCAGGAGAAATTATTTCTATTAATGGAGACTTTTAAAAAACAAGACTTGGAAAAGCTCTAGGGAATATATACACACTATAGGGAAAATTCCTGTTTGGGAATAGCCATTATTCAGTGACCTCCCAGGTCTTTACCAGTTCAAATTGCATTACTTTTAAAAGCTTAGTACTGAAAGGCTGCACAAAGTGATGTAAGTTTTTTCTACTCATAACTAAGGTAGAAAAAGTATTTTGCAAGAGCATTAGACTTCACAGAACAAGAAAAAGGGTTTGGTTTGTTTCATCTTACTTTACTGGGAAGTCACTGCTGCTTGGTTTAACAATAGACAAGCCTTCTCAGGTGATGGGAGGAATGAAAAATGTGAGCAGTTAAGAACCCCTGATCACTGAGAAGATATTTGAGACAGAGAGCTCGATTAACTGCTAGCTAAGAGGCAGAGGAGAATATCGTTGCTTTTTGCCACTGTGTTTCAGCAGAGCAAAGGCACACACGAGATCCAATCTTGCATCTGGATCTGAATTTCAGCAGCCACAGCTGGGTAGGAGTTGACATTTAATTTGTCAAGAGTTTTTCTGTAATTGGTTAATACTAATACACACTGTAATCCTCAGCCTGCCTTAACTGAACTTACATTTCCAAGAATGTCACACAGTTTAAAACTACTGCAACTACTGTTTCTCTACTGAGAGAAATGCTCACCAAAAACATCACCATAAAATACTGATTCATAACTGAATCCTATCTTTACATGGTCCCAACAAACACACGAATTTTTTCTTAGCCCTTTCTGGATCAAAGTACACACGAGCAGATTGTTTCTGTTATGGCAAAAAGGCACAGAAGAAAAACCTCCTGACTTTGCTCTCTTGTGAATGGGAGGAGCCCACGCATCTCCACAACACCAGCAGAGATGGAATTGATTACTCAGACAAAAATTCCCTTGGGTCTTTAAGTCTGTGCCTACACCCAGCATCCGTGCCTGAAAATTTGCTAGCCTGGGAACACTGGTTGTAGATCCTATTGCAATCAAACCAGGAAGACTCAGCAAAATTTAGATGAGAGTTTGAACCTTTCCCTCAAATCCTGAATTCTAGGTCTGAATATCTGGGTTGGTTCCATGTTTATTCCAAAAATATCAACATTTTCCCTCTATAATAAACTGGATGTAAATGGACATTAAATGCTCTCCTGCAAGTTAAAACACTCTTCCAACCTCTTCAATTTGACCTCCCTAAATGTCAAAGCCTTCTACTTATTTTAGGCCTCTTGGAGATGTGAGTGCTGATCATGAACAGATCAGCCAGAGGGCAGAAATAAGTTGTGGAGAGGAGCAAAAATTCTTTCAATAATTAATTCGAATACAGTCTAAATATAAACTATAGTGAAAGTTTCCACTAGGGAAAAAAGAACCCAAAAAATTGAAGAATCACAAAAATTTGTAATAAATTAGCACTCCATGATTACTCTTCCACACACAAAATCAGAAAAGGAAATATGTTTTGATCACTCCAAAGCTGGTCACTGCTCATTTCAAAGGAAATGGTGCTGGTGGATTATTAATACTGATGATCATCAAAATTTGAAAATACCTGAAAGCTAAGTTTCTAGCTGAAATTCAACTTTACCTTAACTCAGCACATCCAATAACAAGTTTAAATGTTTAATTGAAAAATAATCTCTGAAAAGTACAGTTTTACATCTGTGATAAGTTTTTGACAAAAAGTATTAAATTTACCTCAGGAGAAACACAGACAACATTTTCTGAATTGGACGTCTCTTTAGCTCCTGTCTCTGTAGAACAGATTCCATCTGCTAGGGAAGACTTCAGAATAAAGTCACTGTGTCACTAAAATAGCCCCTTCACAGTTTGAGTCTCATCCTCACAAAGTCTTTTAAGATAAAAGTCAGTTAAAATATAAGTATTTAAGCGAATTTAAATAGTCTTATTAGTTTCTGTTCTTAGTGCGAATTCAGTTGGTACCAATCCACCCAAGTTCAGGGTTTGTTGTTCATCAACCCCAAATTACATGATTTGAGCCAGCTAGGGATCAACGTACATGTTTATTTTCCCTTAGGATTTGCACCCGTTCTGTGATGGTGAAGGAGCACCAAGATCATTAGAAGGGCTAAAATGAGGGGATGCCAAGAGAACAAGAGCAGCACTCTACTACTTATTTTACTCGTAGTCTCTCAGTACAGTCATGTCCTCTGAAGTTAGAGGCACACATACATAATCTGGAAAGTCCTCCAGATTTCTTTTTATGGGAATGAAGTTCTCAGCACTGGCTGCATTAAGAAGGGCATTTTTGGTTTTCCACCACGCCAGCAGCGGTGCTGAGTAGGGCTCTGAGCACACACTTGGAGGTGGGGCCGTGTGCAGCCCTGTCCTGGTGCAGATACAAAAGCTGTCATCACCATCCCCAGTGCACTGAGCACCCAGGTTTCCCAACCCTGCCACATCACATGTCTGTGCACTGCTGTACAACAAAACCCTTCACAGAGCTGGCCACGTGCAGCACAGCTCTGATCCAGCATGTCAGCTTTCAATTTTATCTTTTTAGAGAAAACATAGCTTTTTGATAGCTATTTCAGCTATTTTGACTGTGAAAATCTTCTTCAAAATACATATTCATTACATGAAGAGATGTTCATTGTTAATGACAAAATCTAACGAAAATCAAATATTTCCCAATATCTAATTATACATAGAGCAGAATTATTTAGATGATATGCTAATGCCACAATCCGAAATTGTTTTTCCTCCCTCAATTTACAAAATTCTCGTTGATTCTTCTCTTGAGTGCCCAATCCTCCAGCTTTCCCTACCATAAATGTTATGAGATATTTCAACAAACTGGGAATATATTAAGTAAATAAATAATAATTTTTAAAATCCATGGGATCATATCAAACCAATTAGGGTACCTAGAAATCTCGGTGCCTTAGGATTGTACCCTTGCTAGCTGATGATGGAGACAAAAAGAATAAAGATCAATATGAGGGCTAAACTGAGAATATTACAAGAAAACAAGAAAACCTCACCTGCAGAATTATTTAATTGACTCATGTGAAGTTATAGACATTTGTACAGGTAAAGACTGCTTCCTCAGCTGAACTACCAAAGACCATCACATCACATGCAATGTCAAAATACAATATTCAGTGCATACTACATTTGCTTATGTCAGATTTGAGAATATCTCCATTTCAAAATGTGAAGAAGATATCACTGAATTGTCAGGGTGTTGCAGAACTCTTGCCACTTGTTCACAGTGGAGTGTTTGGGATTAAAATATTTCTTGTGAATAAATTAATGAAGTAATATAAAAATTGACAGCTCAGCTATAACATCTGCTCATCCATAAAAAAGTCACTCCACCCAGCTGAGTGAGTGAAGTAAATATTACAAGGTTGAATTAATGTAGGTACTGATGGAAATATGACCTTTTTAATCAGCATCATTTCAAAATAAATTCCTAAGTAATAAAAAATTAAAACCCATATGCTATAATGAGTGGAGTGAGATGATCTGGATTAATCAGCCATGGCTGTACTCTTAAGTGGGTCTGCCCCATTAGTGCCTAATGTTCTTCCCTCCCACCTGCAAAGAAACCCATAGCAATTCACATAGAAATCTTGCTTATGCAACAGCTTTTTGAGCCAGTATCCAAATGTATTAGAAATAATCTGAAAAAGTTCAGTCTATATTCAAGCCATTTCACTTTTCAACAAAGCTCTCACAAATGACACAACAATGGGTGGCAGGGGAGCATCAAACATGTGGAAAATTGTCTGAAAAGAATCTGAAATGAGTAAGATCTCACCAAGAAAGCTCAGCCTGCTACTAGCTCAGGACATAAATGCCAACTCAACAAAAAGAAACACCAGCTGAACTTTAAGCAAAGATTTCAAGACATCAGGTGTCCGAAAACAAAACACCCCATCTTTACTGACAGAAAAAGGCAGAAAGAAAACTGGTAAGAACTCAGAAACAATTTCAAGTGTACAAATGCCATGAGAAAACAGAAGTGCTGTGCAACTGCAAGGCCTAGTTTAAGACTAAGTCCAATTTAAATAAAGAAACATAAAAAGACACAAACACAGTGGGTTTTTTGTGCAACCCCCTCCTTCAAAGGAGTGTTCTGTGAATCTGTTTGTTCACTTAATGATTACAGGTGTGAGATGTAAATGCTGCTCTGACCCTAGTGCACTTAAACACCCTAATAATAACAACACTTCTCTGTCATAACTACCTCAGAGCTGTAAATGTCCATGCATACACATCTTACACCAGGGCTATCACCTGCAGCAGCATTACAGTGCAAATTGGTTGACCTATGTATGTAATTTTACTATCTTCACAGGCTGCATTCTCTTCTCCCTGATATGCTCAGTGATTATTTCTTGTCTTTATCTTTTGTGTTTGTTTGTTTGTTTATTTAAGTGGTAGCAGAGTAGTGACCATGACAAATAGCTTGGAGGATTCCAAACAGTTGTGTTTTTTCTCCTTTAGCAGCTTTATAGTAATTCTTTATCAGTGAATTCTTCATTCCTGCGCCTTGAGAACACCCATTACTTTGGGTTTTTTTCTTCCACTGATACACATGTATCACTCACCCCAACACTGCTCCAGTCCCTTGATGGATCTGCCCAGGGACTGTCTGAGAGCACATCTGCCAACAGGACTGGTTGCAGTGGCCTCTTCAGGGCCACTCTCCTTTTCATTCCTTTACAATTAACTCCTGGTGATGTGTTTTAAGAATGAAGCTCTGAGACGACCACTCAAAGGAAAACACCCTCTGCAAAGATGCTCCAAATGTCCTTAGAGACTGCTAACATAAATCTACATTCTGCTGTCAGGGAACTCCTGCATTTTGGCTCTCCTAGGCATAAGTTTTTCCATGAGGGAAGTCTCTTGCCTTTCTAACTGACAGGAGGAGAAAAACAAAAGACAACCAAACAACAAAAACAAAACTTGTTCACAGGACTGCTTTCTTCAGAGAATGGTGTGCAGGGGTGGGTTAGTTTAAGAAGACTGACCTTACTGATGACACTGAAGCAGCTACACAAATTATGTTTAACACTGCAGCTTCATGTGCATTCAGAAGCCAGCCTAAAGTTAATATAGTGCATTTTCAAAGCTACTATACAGTTCATGTTTAGAACTCCAAATGGAAGCCATTCCCTTTGCTCAGCATGTGACACAAACTTGTTAAATTAGAGATTTGTTTATATTCTGAGCAGGTAAGAAGAAAGCAGCATACCTTCTGCAGTTCAAGGATTGTATTTCTATAGTGGCTTAATGTACATTTGCACTCAGGTATCACATTTACATTTTTAACTCTTGTACATTCTGCAAATAGCAGGAGAAGTTGTTCTGTTAAAGCCTTTTGGTAAAAAGAAAAGCATTTCTACAATGATTAGACTTGTTTAGATCATCTTACTAAATTCAGAAATCACCATTTATTTGCAAACAACTGTTTCTCACAATCTATATGCACTGGGGTTCTGTTGATAGGCCAAATCTTAATAGCAGAATTTTAACTTCTTTTTACATTTTTACAAAGCCTCTTTTGAGCATAATATGGTTTCCATCAAAGGCACATTTAGCAACTACCTTTAGCCATGGCTGAGGTCTTCAGACAACTGCCCCATATAAATGATAAATAATGACAAGAAAACAAGTTTTCAGTTAATACAACTGTAAACTGTTAGCTTGGTCAGAATCCAAGGTTACAGAGTGATGCTGAGCCACATCAGCAAGTGCATACAGATTATGGAAGAGATGCAAGTGGAGGGCCCCTCGGTTGTGTTTCACATGTATTCTTCACAATTCTTACAAGGGATGGTTCCTGCCCAGGACCCAAACCAGTCTTGCTCCAAGGGTATTGTATGAAAAGATTAACAGTGTCAAATGGTGACAGCACTATCGTAAATTCCAAGCACACAAAAACGAAGATGTTAAATCCTATCTCTATAACTTCTGTTCCTCTCAATGCGAAATTCAGAAGGTGTTGAATGGAAGTGATCACAGAAAGTAGTAGCTTGATTGATAAAGTCCCTATCTGGTCATTTACGATCTGGCTGAAGGAGAAGCAGCTTTTGCCAGACAGAAAAGCAATTAATCTGCAAACAAGCCGAGGAACAGCAGGGCTGTGCATTGGAGTCTCAGGCTGCTGGGAGCTCATGAGAGGAGATAAGACTGCAGCCTGCTATTTATTGTACATTTTAATTAAGTGCTTGTTAACGGCAGTTATCTTAACAGTCATAAAATTACTGTTGTAATGCATTTTGTTTGAGAAAAAAAAAATGGAGGGAGCCGAAGGACTTTATGAAAGCAGTCACAGATTGCTTTCACTTTAAATCAAAGAATAAATTCTGAAGAGGAGGGATGTTGCAATGATCTAAGCCGAGCCACTAATGGTTATTTAATGTGGCCATCAGTGTTTGTAAGTCCCTAGCATACGGAACATACACAATAGCCTCCAAACCCTCTTTAACACTTATTTGAGATGACAGGAAAAATGAAACCGTTTGTGCTTTCAATGGAAAAGCAATCATTGGTACATTATATTCTGCTTGCCCTATCATGCTAATGCATGGTAAAAATGTCACCAAATGTATTTAAGGACCTGATGGAGTGTTGCTGTTTGATTCCTGTTACTGGGCTGATTAATAAAAATCTTCAATTTGTATGTAAATGCAGTGGGGTTTCATATCATCCGCATACCTGCACCTGGAGAAAATAATAAACTGAAGTTTAATGCAGCAATTATAAGCATTTATGGAACTCTTTAAAGAGGCTGCCTGCCTCCCCTGACCATCAAGATGAGATATTCACAGAGGAATATTACTGATGCTCAGACAAGCAGGGCTGCAGATGGTCCCCAGTGCAAATGCTGCCAATGCAGATTAACTCACTGACTCATAGTCACTTTGGTACAACAATGTAAGCTACTTATTGTTAGACAAAAGTGTCATATTTTTCCCTGCATCTGAAATAAAATCAAATTGAACTGTTCTTTCGAGTAGTGGGAAGGGTGGTAATTAACATTTCAAATGAGGACTGTTTGCATCATTTACGCTTTTCCTGACATCACTTAATTCCCCTGTGCATATGTTCCCATGACAACATCATCACCACAGATAAAAATTGCATTGGTACAACAGAAACTCTTCAAGATATATGACAACAGCTGTTTGTTTATTTTTTAAGAATCCCTCTAATGATCTTCAGACTTTTAACCAGCGACCCCCTAATGGCTGATCCTTAATAAAACAAAGTATGCAGCTATTTGCATCTTCACAGATGGGTATTGGAAAGGGATTGTGGTTTGGGTACTAATAGAATAATAAGTACCATGTATGGGATATAGTCATGTGGAGGAATACATTACAACATACACAGATACCAGCTTTGATGTATGCCCATGCACAAGCTCTGCTCACACAGCAATCCTTGATTAAGTGCATGCGACATAGATGTTCTTAGTTTGTTGTAACCATTTGCTAATTTGCATTTGCAAATTTCAGTGAATGTGCTCCAAATGAAAAACAAACATATTCCACTAAAATCCCTGTGAGACACTCCACTAGTAAAATATTGTTCTATTGTTTAAATGCTGTATTTTTATTTGAGTGCAGTTCTTCACTACTAGCAGGGTACCAATGTGTTTTAATGACTGTGATACTTCTCACAGATTACAGCCAAAGAATGAAATCAATGAGCTACCAAAAGCACAACTATAATTAGTATTTCATTTAATAGTCCCAGACAAGGCTTTAACTTATCCCAGCCACAACTAAGTGCTCTGTTGACACTGAAGAGCTGTTTTTATGCTACTTCCCAGCGTGCGTGATGAAACCACTCTCCTTAAGGAAGTCAAGTGGAAGATCACCCTTTTTATTCAAACCAGCCTCCAGTTTGTCACCAAACAATGGTTTTCAGGCCCAGCTGTGGCACATTCGGCTGGCACACAGCATGTACTGCCTGAAAGGCTGCTCCCTGCTCCTCTGAGGTAAAGGCAAATGAATATTCTGCTCAGTGAGTCCTCCAGTACTTGACCGAAAAGCACACCAGGAGTCACTTTTGGGTGTGCTTTTTCACAAGTAAGTGCTCTAGAAGCAGCTTCTTAAGCCCATGCATTGGCAAACTGAGTAAATCCTTTGCAAGAAAGCCTCTCTCTCCAGATGTAACTCTAAATCCCGATTCCGAGCAATTTTGTAACTGCCAAGGGAGAGGCATTGGTACTAGAGACCTGCAGACTGAAAGAGAAGTCGGAATCCATTCTGAGGGAGGGGAACACGGCAATTACTTGCCAAACCATTGTTTGTTTTGCCACCCTAAATAGCAAGTGTAGCTTCAGACAATCAGCAGCACAATAGCGTCATGCTGCAGAGGACGAGCTGTACCACCGAGATGCTTCACAGAGCCATCAGTCACTTTATTTACTGCTCAGCAGCATGTCAGACAACAGCAGAAGCTAAACAGAAGGTCAGTGAAAGCAGCCCAAAGTTCCAGACATGCTCACAAAGATTATCTGCTTTTTAGCCAGTGTCCCATTCAACCCGGTAAAAATAAAAATGAAAAAATTCCTGTTGCATCTGCAGCTGGTGAACTTGCAAGAATTCTACTCCTGCTGCAGTTTGATGTGTCTTACTAAATACAAGTGCCATTGTTCCTACACACCACTCTGCATACCAGTGCCATTCTGGAAGGATGAGGGAGGAAGATGAAGCATCATCCTCATCAGATTTACATGGCTAAGATGATGAATTGTGTCATCAATGTTTGATCTAAACTCCATCAAACTAAATGGCAACTCTATTGTTATTTCCAGCAGACTTTGGATTAGAAACCTGAAGTCTCAACCAACTCCAGGCAGTTCTGCCTATCTCTTGGAGAGAAATCACCCTGGCACCAATGCCCTGCTTGTGCACTCCCCTTGCACACCCCTGCACAGAGCTGGAATTGCAGAATCACGGAGCTGACAGGAGCAAAGCCTATGATACTCCACTTTGTGTGTGCTCAGCAGAACTGGCAACTAAATTCAGATGATAAAGACCTCATTGACAATGAAAATACAAGAAACTGAAAGCTTGCCAGCTAGCTTTCAGATCCCACACAGGCTCTGCAGCAATTACTAAAAAAATAAGTATAGGCTGTCAATATGGAAAGATACATTTCAGTACAGAAAAAAAATGCCCTTAAATAATGTACTTAGATATGCTTTGACTAATTCAGAAACCTCACCCCAACTTATAAAATACTGGATTCCTGGAGATTTTCTGAACTCTTAGACAGAAAGTCCAGTTTGAGGTCATCACTTATATTCTACTGTCCTCTTCACAGCTCACTACTGCTAAGGCCATTCAGACATTTGCATGCTCATCTAATTATATTTGTTAGAGCAGGTATTTGTAACCCAGTGTAGTACAGGCTGTAGTGTTGATGCAGTAAGAGCAGCATAAACATGCCCTACTTCTGTACAGCACAGGGCTGGCCTACGTGGCAGCGTGACTGTAAAATCAGCTGCAGCATTCAGGTGCACTATTAACTCCACACTAATTACTGCATGCTCGTGTGAGGTGAGGGAGCTTACTCTTATGCAAAACACAGCAAACCACCCCACAGAAATACACTTGTACATCTAGTACCCTTACCAGTAAAACAAACGTGCTTGGGAACACTGCAGGGCTCCGAGGCTGGATGGACACAGAGCTCATATCCCTGCACCATCAGAGCAAACTGGCTGCCTGCAAACCCCATCCTGCCCCAGCTCCCTGCCACAGGCACAGGGCTTCAGCACAGGGCAGCTGGCAGTGGGCAGAAGCCCATCAAGAACCCTCCTGAGAACTTCCCAGCATGGCTTTCCACGTGCCAGTGCTTGGGAATGCTCTCTGGCACTGTTTAATTTCCTGCTCTACATGCAGCCTTCGTGTCTGTGGGGGGGAGCAGGGTGAGCACCAAACCTATTTGGCAGTGACTCTTCCATGCAGGTAAGCATTTTCCCACTTCTGGGTATGAGAAATATCAGCACATTTGTATCAAATTAATTATCAGCAAAGTTAAAAGCAGCAAAACTGTTTAGACACGGCTTTAAAACTTTTATTCCCCATTTGGAAAGTTGGTTTTACTGTTTTTCTGCACCGTGTTCAATGGTTTCATGTATCATTCCCTGTTAAGTTGACATGGTTTGGTGGAAAAGAATGGGCCTTATTACTCAGAGTTTTATTTTAGTTTTAAATGACCACTGTAAGGATAAATTGCCTTGAAAAATACCTCCAAATCATTAGAAATACTTCCTAACCTTGCCATAAAGATTTCTTTTACCACTGTGACCTTAATGAGAATGTTTCCCTTAAGAATTGCGGAGAGTTTTATGAGAAAGCAACAACAAAACAGTGAGAAACCTTGGCAACAATTGAGGGGGGAAAAGATCAATAAAAAGAAAAAAAAAAAAAAACAAACCCAAACAAATAGAATAATCTCTCAGAAAAAAGGCCAATACCAACTTTTAAGATGACTAAAGTCTAATATCCTCTCATTTGTAAGTTTAATTTGTTTTCTGTACTATTTTTATCTGACTGAACTGCTATTATGTGAAATACAGAAAAAAAAGTCTTTTACTTAGAAGAATTCCTGACCAGCTTTCTCCTAAATATGATATTCTTGGGAAAACAGGATATCACTTTAATAGATGGAAAGAACAGTCCGCAGCCACAATACACAAAACCTGATCTACAGCCTTAGCTAACCCACTGCTTCACACATGCCTAGTTTTAAGAATGTGATGTATTCCCTAAAAGCCAGACTCCCATCAGAGACCTCAATGGACCTAAACATGAAACATCAGTTTGAACCCCCTGCCAAACCTCTGCCTACCATTACCATTAAACCCCCACAACCTACCTCCAAAAAAAGGAGGTAGGGAACAGCACTAAAGGCATAACCCTAAAGATGGTGAGAAGCTACCACAGCCACTCACAGCCAGAGAACATTCTGCAGAAAACCTGACCTCACTGATACCCACAGGGGACCAAGAGCTCTCTTGGTGGGCACACTTTATCTACTAAAATCAGAGCCTGACACCCCTAAAACCCCACATATGCCATATATTCTTAAATCAAATAATTCCACTAAAAATAGCTGCTCTTCCTTTAAGGCAAATGACTGGTATTTTGCTAAAGTAGAGGCTGCATTCAAAAACACCACCACACAATATCCAGGGCTTTCCAGTTAGGGCCAAGTGAGCAGTCTCCCAGGAGGCTGATACAGGTCCAAAATCTCCCAAGAGGACTCACACAGGTCCAGGATCCCTGCTCAGACATGTCCCAGGGGTTGAGGGGGCTGGCTGATGTCCCTGTAAGGCCACAGAAGCAGCCTTCAAGCTGCTCTCTAGGCTGGCTTGCATTTCCCTGCTAAGAAGCTATTCAGGACATCAGGTCTGAAAAAGGAAGGGTCAAGAGAAAACACTTGTGGTTTTGGTGCATTTCTCACATTCATTCCAGCACTTGTATTTCATTAAGTATTATGATTGGATGTTTGGATTTTCAGAAAAAATTCCAATGTTTTCAATTAAATTTTTCAAAGATTTCTATTTAGTGGAAAAGCTTTTTCCCCTGCTCAAAAACTAAACTCTTCTGTGCAAAAAATGTGGAGCCTTCAGTTGATTGACAGTTCTGGAAGGGACAGAGAAACATGTTCACTGTTCTTTCACCAACTGATGCACTGAGTCTTTGCTTTAACAGGTCTGAGACCATATAGATGTTTGGAATGGAAGTTATGGAACTGAATAAAAGTCTTTTTATCTCCTGACATGCTCACTTTTAGGAGATATCTATCCATCTACATTTCATATATCTCTGAAGAAAAATATTCTATTTCTGTGCAGAAGAGTACTTTCAAAGTTCAATATAATGACCAATATTTTTTCAGAGATCCTAAAATGTTCTGCAGATTTTACAGACATGACCATATAAACAGGGGACATCTTACCAACCTATGAATTCAAATATCTCAAACATGGAAGTCAGCAACCACTTAATATGGTACCACCATATTAAATCCCATAACCCATATATGAGTTGAGGATATATTTTTTAAAAAAAAAGAAACACAAAAAAAAAAAAAAAAGGAAAAAAAAATAACTAACTTAAACCAATCAGGCTCTAGTCAATGCAACAAAACTTGCACGCCTTCTTCTGCTAGAAGCACATATATTTCTTTAGTGAAATGGCCACAATCTCAACACTACATGTCACTGAGAAATTTATCCTCTCCATCCAGTGTACCTCCTCGTTCCCATCACTAGCTATTACATTGATTCAGCAACTGACTCCAAGGGAAAAATACCACTCACTAATTACCATAGAGTGGTGTTCATTCAGCACTTCAGTTTTCCTTGGAGGCTTCTTACCCAAACATTAACCCTCAACCAAACCAACCTCAGCTGTTTCAACATTCTCTTTTCTTTTTTTTTAAATATATATATAAAACAGAAGAACCAGACCAGTTGCAGTCAGACTTCTTGGCAATTTAACATTTTTAACCAAAGTAATTTATAAATTATGCCAGTGGAATATTTATTTATAAGAAGAATTTTGTGGGTTATTTTAAAGATGGGATTGGAACTACTTTTATGGAGTAAGTGACTGAGAAATCTCTAAATATTGTCTTGTATAAACTTCACACTAGCAGCAATGCTACAGAATGATTTTGCTTTTGTGGAGGATGTAGGTACATTTTAATTAAATACTTTAATTATGGAACAGTTGCTTATATAGCTACGCAAACTGAAGATGGTTTGGGTGTTAGCTTTTTTTTGATCTGTTCTAATATAAAAGATAGTGTAATTCAAACATAACAAAACCAGAGTGTTCTCTCTGCAGTAAGAGGGGAAAGACACACAGCAGGAGCTAAAGGGGAACTTGAAAGGCCCCGTGCTGGCCGCCTATCAGGGTCCCCAGGATTTGCATACCAAAGGTAGCAGACATCTGGGGAGAGAGAGTCTGTGCGGTGCCTCTGCCTCTTCTGCGGGGCTGTGCCGAGGGAATTCCGCCCCAGCCAGAACGGGGCTTCCAGCCCTTTTATGCTGCTCTGGCCTGTTTACCTACCAGAACGGGGTCAGAGCACAGGAAGAAATCTTAACCCTGCGTTTGAGGCAGAGAATGCTGCAAACCCAGGGACCCAGCCACATGTGGGACTCCGTTATCGGCAGCAGCTCCGCCAGCCAGCGCGAATGTAAACCCCAAATGTGGAACAAAAAACTTCTGCTTGAATCACACTTTGAGACTACAGTCACACTGGAGAAGTGCTCTGAGACATTCTAACAGTCATCCAGGCATCACAGAAATGCCAAGTACTCTTTTACCGGGCTATTTTTAGAAAATTACTGGAGAGCAAGATGTTACCCCTCTTGTACATTGTATTTTCCATACTTGCATCGATTACACAGTCAGGTAAGAATGGTCACACATAAAGATACACCCTCACCACATTATTTTTTTAATTTTCTGGACATTCTTTAGAGATGCTTCCCCCCTTCCCCAGCTGACCATGGATTCACTGCACAGCCTCACAGGGCTTTGCTGTGCTTGGACATCCTCCAACTCTGGACACTCCAGAGTGAAAAGTCAAGTAGAGAAAGGAGAACACAAAGATGAAGGCACTGAGAGGAAGGAAACTATCAAATATCACAATCCCAACAAGCCATTACTTTTCTCTGGGATCAGCTAGGGGGTTAGTAACGTGCTTCTAAACCCCACACATAACAAAAGTAACAAATTACTAAAAATTAGTAAAAGTAGTAAAACAATGACTACCAAATGAAATCCTTTGAAGATTTCACTCTAAAGCTCAAAGAAGATACTAAACAGCAGATTTTTAAAGTACTGTTTTGCACAGACTGACAAGAATTGTGACCACATATGTAATATTGTGGGGTTGGAGTGGGCAAATGTACTGTTTTAAACCACATCGTATCAGCTGGAGACATGGCCAGGTACTACAGCATTCAGGATTTTTTTAAAGGGAAATATCTTGATAAAATTTACCTCCTGTAAAACCAGTTTAAAAATTCTGTGTGTGTTTTTTAATGGAATCCTAGCTCCAGTGCATCGAGTAGCAATGGCTTAGTGAAATTAAGCACTCTTGCTTTCAGCCAACAATTAATCAGGCTATGTTTGATATACCTTAATAGAAAAGAATAATTGCTACTAAAGGAATATAGCAATTAAATCACTAGGGCTAAATTGCCACATCCTTGCAGTTTGCTTTAGGATTGGGTTTTCTGTGATGCAATCTCCCCCAAAATTTCTTCACAAAGATTCTTTTGCAATGTGTCACAGTGGGAGAAGGCAAAAGTTTGTTCACCACCTCTGTTCAACAGCTTTACTTAATCCTGGAGAAACCTTGAGATTTTTGGAGGTCAGAACTCTCTTTTCAGAGGCTCCAGGTGACTCAATCAGAGCCATCTTTGGCAAGCTCTCCCTGTTTCTCCTGACATAGAAGTTCCCCACAAAAACTAATGTGATTTGAAAACGTATCACGTTTTCACTGAAATTTTCTAGTAGGAAGGTGTATTTTATTCACCTCTCAGTTCTTTCCCCAAGCTAATTCAGAAGCACATATGGTAGAAGCTTTACAGCAAGTAATTGGGGTGGATATCACAACCAAAGGACTCCTGTAGCTGCTCTGAAAGTGAGTGCTGAGATCTCCATGTAGATGCACAGATCTCAGAAGCATGATCTGGCCCCCGGACATGATAGGTTTCCTATAAAGAATAGTGTTACTATAATCCCTCTCTTGTCATGAAATATTCAATTTTCTTTTCCATTCTTACAAAATAAAATGCTAAATTACCTAGTTTAGTAGGTCAATGTCAAAACTTATGATGAAAAAGAATCTTCCTAAGAGAGTTTCTTAAAACCTGTATAATAAGGTTGGTAATGCTGCCCACAGGGAAAACCCATTAGCAGAAATCTCTAACACATTTCAAAAAGCTAAACCTAAGTGGATTGTGGGTATGCTTGTTTGCTGCATTGCAAGCAGCCCAAGTCATCTGGAAGTGTTGCTACATCTCAGTGCACTGGTTTCCCTCTGCACATACCTGGTGTAGAAATCTGATCGTGCAGCCAGTAGGCAGATTTTGTGAAGATGAGGAAAGTAGATTTCATCTTCCTCATGTAACTTGAAGACATTCTATAGCTGATTTCAAGGGTTAAACTCTACTCCTGGACTTCAATACTCAGAAATTCTATGCACTCTCTTTTTAGAGTACTCTTCCTTCCTTCCTATCCACTAACACAATAGGGAAAGCTTTGTTATCATTAATCATCTTTGGAGCCCTGGGGATTCTCTGAGTGCTAGAACTGCTGCAACCTCCCTGGAAAAACCCACAGACGTGCACCAAAGTTTCTGTCAGAGGGCACTCATGCAGATTTTCATTAATAACTGGATTTACAAGCTAGGGACACAGTTAATGCTTCATCTAGAGTCAAAGAAACTAAATCTTTGATCATTACCACCAAAATCAATATTTTTAAATAAAGTATTTGAACTTTTTTTGCTGCAAGGATCTGTAATCTGAAGGGAGGAAAGAGACAGATTTTTCAGCATAAAACCAAGTAGTGTTTTACACCACACACATTACTAGATATTAGCAAAGCTAAGTAAGCATTGTAAATAGAGATGGAAATTTATCAAAAATTATACATTTTTGAGAGAAAATTATTGTGCCTTAACAGAGAACAATTAACCCAGACTAAACACCTTAAATAGCAGGCACTGTATGAGTTTAGCAGCAATTATTTGACTAATTCATCTTGTCAGCCTCCTAACAAATAGTCCCCAAAGAAAAGCAGCCTGTCTTGTAATTTCTGGAGACTTTGAAGGAAAAGGATATCCTGTAGAAATTAAAGAAAAGCAACATGGCTGAGAAAACACTTGTAAATAAGTCATCAACATTCTGATTAGATCTCTAACTCCTTGATCTAAATGTCTTGGGTTTTTTTCACGCATTCTGCTATTTAAAACTAATTTTAAAAAATACATTAAGTGCGGGAATAAACAAAGACAAAAATGTAGTCCTGATTTCTCAAAGTCTTTTTATCTGCAGGTGCAAATTCTGCATTTATTTATAGCTGTTTCCTCAACTTAATGCCCACTCTTCATAGAAGTATAGTGCCAGCAATAATATACCCAATCTCCTATTTGAAACTGAAGGATATAATGCTCAGATGGGGAGAAGTGAGTTTTTAAAACTCTTCAGACAACGCTTACAAATTCCACAAACAATCCAGCAACACAATTCTGTAACTAAAAATAAACCAACAGCTTCTGATTGAGAGCCCAGTTTCAGCATCCCCAGTGCCATACAGATTTATGGGGCTTTTGTGCCTAAAACTCTGTGAGCACTAAGTAGTTGTGCAAGTGCATGTCAGGATAAATGTCCCTACCAATCCACAAGATGATTGTTTTTGTGCATAATTGCAGTAACTACACATGCAGGCTAGGTCCATAGCATTGATTTTACTTGCCTATCCTTGTGCTACTACAATACTGATAATTTGAATCTAATTTATTCTCATGGTTTATGCAGTTAACAAGCTACTGTGTGTGTAAACAAAGGCCTGTCTGCTAAAACTTGGTGTCTTGCTCCACAGAAATTGCAACCTAAACAAAAAACCTCTGCACTGGAGAGCAGACTGGTGCTCACTCCACTGAAAAACAGAAGGGAGGAAACAAGAACAAGCAACAAGAGATGACAGGAAGAGTAAGAAAGAGGGATTGGGCAGAGTGCTACAGAAATAACCTGGCACACGACACGATAGTTCACAGCAGTGAACAGTGGGGCAGTAGGACAATGGATGCATTTTATATCAGATTTCCATTTACTAAAAGGGATTTTCAGTGTTTTCCTGCTTCAGAAGAGCATTGAGAACATAAATACAGTAAGAAAGAGATGGTGAGCAAATACTGGCAAGTAAGCACTGTGATGGTCACTATGGGCATATCTAAGGTAGATTGAGGTAGATTAGGGTAAGGCATCTGACTAGGATGCAATAGGAGATGCTAAATAAGTGAGAAATCATCCCCTTTAATTCCAGACTACGTTCCCTCACCCAATGACACCTCTTTCCAAAGGAAACAGGCTATAAGGCATATTTCTGACTGTGTACTCTGGAGCAGGCCCATCTGAAAAGGGTGCTCTGATCAAGCACAGTGACTTCGGCCAGGCGTCTTTTGTCTGTCAGCCACCATGTTTTGGAGACTGTTCACTCAGATGCCTTATCCCATCATTTAAATGCTTTTTTAGATAACATTTTCTTCCTTCCTTTTGATTGAGGCCCAGCACATTATCCTTTTCTTTAAATTGATGTCACTCTCTTGAAGAGCCTAAGCTTTACTCTAAACTGTGTTTTAAATGCTATTTATGTGTCCCTCAAGTGTGTAGAATCATTTATTGTTCAGGAAAGGCCAGGACATTTTATAAACAAAATCCTCACTTGCTACTGAGAATGATAATTTTAGCTGACAGCATCTGGATGCACTTTCAAAGCAAAGATTTTACTTTTGCAAGACAAAGCTAAAATCACAGATGGCATAAGCTGGTGTGAAACCTGCAGAAAGCTTTCTTACCCCCCGTTCTTCTAATACCAACGTAAGTTGGTGAGTAGGAGGAAAGTTAAAGCTTACATATATCCCAGCATGCCAACCCATGTCCTACTGAGATACTTGACTGTCTATTGCTTCTAAGCAGCTGGAAGAATGTCAAACTGTCATCACTGATTAAAATGGGATTTTATAAAAAGCATCATATGTATTGTCAGAATTTTAGAATTATTTTGTATGATGGAAATTAAAAAATTGCCAGTTTTGCTTCAAAACATATTTTTTTCACATTTTTGTCTGTTTCACACTAGTACTTACTAAAGGCTGTACTTACTTGGTAATTATGGACTTCACCTTGCTTTGCAGAGTTGGGGATTTACCCACTATGATTTTTCACTGAAAAGCCTGTACTACTCCTAAACAGCCTGGAATTGCACAGATGTCTCTCCACCAACATTTCTGCCACTTGCTGTCTCCAGGCTCGTTCCTGAGCACTTGAGTGGAGCTGCTGGTGCCTGTGATTTTGATCTCCATGGCTCACCTGCAGTTCCCTGCCTTTCCCTCCCCCAGCTCAGGAAGTAACTAGCTCTCTTGTACAAACACCTGGTTAGAGACAAGAGGACCATGTATCCAAGGACATATTGTAGCCTTTACTATTCAATGCAAACCTTCAAACAGAGAACCCAGAGCCTCCTGACTCACATCTTCCCTTGTCACCATGAGATCATGAATTTCCTTAACCTTGAAAGAAAGCTTAAGCACGGAACTCTTTCATCTGAACTCTCTGTTAGGTGGCAAAATTTGTGTAACCCCTTCCTATGTGGGTGCATCAGCCAAACTTGACAATATTCATTCAACAAAACCTCCATTGAACGAGACCTGGAAGACACTTGGCACTGAGAATGGAAAGCGAAGATCTGAGAGTCAACAGCAGGGGTAAGGGACAGCACCTGCTCCCAGAGTTAACCAGAGTTACAGAGGGAGACAACGAAAGTTTCTGGATGCCAGGGTAGTGCTGCACCGCCAGTCTAGAACCTGGCTGGCCATGCTGGGGTAACCTATACTTACCAGTCACACAGGGAGTGTCCCAGCCATGCTCCACAGATCCCTGCTGTGGGGCTGCCCACCACCAGCCCCTCCTGCTGCCAGACTGCTGCCCACAGCTGGTGCCCTGAGTCACGGTGTCTTGTTAAAGAGCTAATCACTTACAGGTCAGTACCCCCAGAGAGTCAGCATTAGCCCAGCTCAGTAATGACCTTGTTGGTCAGTGCTTGTTGGCACTGCAGAGGCTGTGGCTGGCACCTGCCCTGTCCCTGGGTGACCACAGGCTCTCCCCAGCCTGATGCAGCCCAGGGCAGCAGCATCCCTGGGGCAGGGGCTGCGGTGCACTGGACAATGTGTCAGGACAGGCAGTTCCACTAACACAGACACCGGAGCCTTTGGGCATCACAGGGCAGGGCCCCACACCACCCCCAGCTCAGCCCTGCTCAAGGGACCCAGGGCAGCCACCAGCAACACTGAGGGACTGGGCTGGGCCAGACTCAATCAGCTTGAGTGGGACCAGGCAGAAGCAGAGGATTGTAGAGAGCAGCTCTCTCCCTGTGGGGATTGATTGGCAGCACTCTGGTCACCAAGGGCTGGGCATGGCCACAGACCTGCTGAGATCTGTGGGACATGTGTGATCAGAGATGTCCCCAGGGCTGTCCACTGACCCATGATGTGACTCCATCTCCAGTGCCATCCCCTGACCCATAAGGCCACCCTGTCCCCAGTGCCATCCCCAGCCCCGTGGGCCAGGCGCATCCCCAGACTCCTGGTGTGACTCCAACCCTAGTGCTGTACTCAGCCCTGCAAGTTCCCAGTGCACACCCCAAACTCATGCAGTGACCCAGCCCCCAGTGCAGTCACCAGACCCATGGGGTGATTCCCATCCCCAGCCCTGTGGGGTGACCCTCACCCACCCTCTGCTGTATTCAGGGTTAGGGGTGACCCCAGCCCTGCAGTCCCTGGGGCTCATGGCTGGCCCAGGTGTCCCACCCAGGACAGGGGGGACACCCCCTATGCCACACTGGGCCACCAAGGGTTGCATAGCCAGGCCTTGTTCCTCACTGCCCAGTTGAGTGCCCAGACACCAGGCTAGGACAAAACAGCAGGGGCTGCTTTACAGTGCCTGGGTTTGGTATCTTTCCTCTTTCTTTTTTTAATGCAGCTGTAACTACATCTTGCAGGAAATGCACCACAGCCCCCCCAGACAGCCCACAAAGCCAGCCCTGCAGTGAGGTGGGCACCACTGGCTGCAGCTCTGAATGGAGTGTGGACATCACAGAGAAATAATGGTGAAGCAAAATCAAGCATGGTGAGCTGAATATTGAGCCAGAGTTTTCAGATGGCACTTTTGGCCTTTAAAAGCTGCCTCACCTGCACCAACTGCACAGGCTTTGTGCTAAAGCTTGTTCCCCTTGTACTTCCCTGAGCACCCAGTGAACCCACGAGCAGGAACCAGCCCCAGGAATGCTGCAGCCAGCTCCCTGATGTCCTGCCAAGCTGAACTGCATCCTCCTGGGGAACATGAAATGGAAGCAAACCTGGATTGCTGGATTGTCCACTGGCATTCATGCTGGTAGGTCAGGGAGATAATTAACTCATCTTGGAAAAAAATGGGCATGGTTGATGGGCACTGCAAAAAATATAAACTCTGTCATATCGATTACTATTCCTTGTTCTTTTTAGCCAGTCACTGCATCACTCTAAGTGTTAGGAAATGGTATGCATGGGGAAAATAAAGTGACTTTGTTGCAAACCCTTCCAAACAGAACAAAATTATGTAATTAGTATTCTCCACCCAGTGTGCCTGCAACCTTCTGCACCAGTGGTTAAACCTCAGCCAAACTTGGATCTCTGGAGAAAACAGAAGGTTAAAAAGTTAATTTTTCTCACCTGGGCAGCACTGGATTGTTTTTAATCTCTCCTGGGACACACTGCAATCAGGCAAAGGTGCCAAGAGAGATAGTTGACTGATCATTTCTCCAAACAAATAATCACAATTCATCAGAGCAAGAGCTCTTGAAATACCAGAGGCCTGATGTAAACAAAGAGCTTCCAAATATATAAACTGAAAAGATGATGTTCAACCCCTTTAAACAAGTACAGTGATTGCAATGTACTTTAAAATTTGAACAAAGCTTTTGCTCCGTTCCAGCACAGAGCTGCTGAATCGATGGGAGATGGGCAGTGCTCTGGTCCCAGCCTGTCACAAGGACTTTGAGCTAAAGCTGAGAGGCTCATGGACGCAGCCAGGCTCCCAGTTCACCAGGTGTCCCTCACAAGAGACACCTGGATTTTTGAGAGATTCCAGCATTAGCCAGCCCTGCACAGCCCACACACACAGTGCAAGGGATCGTCCCACTGGGGCACCCTGTGCTGCCCCTCTCTTGGCACAGTATTTTGGGTGGGTTGTGCCCACTAAATTGGTTCGATGAGGTGGCTGAGGTGCCTTGCTAAGCTGAGCCCTTGGCAGTGTGCACAAGTTCCTGCTGCCCAGCCCAGCCACTCTGGAAGCAGCCAAAGGAATTTGGGGCTACATCTGCATATTCTGGATCACACTCAGCCAAAGAAGATTCTCCAGAATCTTCTTTTCTTGCAGAAAAGTAAGGTGCTCTTCAGTGGGATTAGAGGCACTAATGTATCACAAAACTATTTTCAGTCTAAAAGCATGTTTTTAAATCAATGGTTCTAGTTTTAAGACTCAGCCATAAACCCTCAAATAAACAACAGCAAAGATAGCAAGCACCCTGTTCCTGTAAACATGGAGATTTTTACAGGATACATTAAACTGACCATGTGCACTAATCAAAATATCAGCAAATAAAGCTTCTTGCCTATATTTTCCTAAACTGTATACCTTTAGCACATCTTCTGATCCTGAGGTATTAACCAACCACTTTTTCATAACTGTGAAAAGCAAATATTGACTGAGAATTGAGGTACGGTAAATAAATTACATTTACCCTGACATAGTGTTCATTGCCTTCCCTAATTATACACAGTGAAAAACATTTAGTCTGGCCATTCAAGAGCTGGATAAATAGGCTCAACAGCTCTGAGACAGTCAGGGCTGTGAAAAATAAAAATGCATCTTTAAAGATTAAAGAGGAAATAGTGTTATTCCATCCACATGCAAGTGTGATTGTACTCAATACAAGGAGTTGTCATTTGAAAAGATAAATAATTTATTGCTATTAGGCAGGTTTACAAGCATTAATTTCCTGGCACTATTCAATCATATTAAAAATATATTTTAAATATTTTTTGAAAAGAAATGTAAGCACTTAAGGAGGGAGACGCAGAGTACCAGCAGTACAAGAATGAGTAAATTTGTTTTGTTGTTTAGTAATAGGTAATAACTGCAGAAGTAGTGTGTAAAAACCTGGTCAGATGGGGATGAGAGGAGAGAAGCCCTCACGAGAGCTGGTCCTGTCTGAGTGGCAGAGTGCACAGCTAAGGGAAGGAAAATCATTTGAAATCCCAGCTGTGACTGGACACATAGCTATCTCATATGTTTCACTTCCTTTCCATCAAAACTGCTGGGAATTGACCATTTTCATGCAACAATGCAAAAATCCTCATTACCATCCTCTAAATATGCATGAATAAAATGCTGAATAATGGCAGCCCAATTGTCACCTAGAGACTGGCCTTTTACTGTCCAATAAGCCAACATATTCATCTCGCAGAGATATGGCATATAAAGAGGGACACGCAGCCCAGATATATTTTTTTTTCCCAAGGCAGGTGAAAATAAGGCGATTTTGAAATGCTAAATAAAAAAATCAGTCATGTTGACTGACATTTTTAAAATCCATGCATCTTATCCAGGGTGAGATATTATTATCTGACTGTCATAGAATATGACATGACAAATCCACAAGCCCTGGGTAAGTAGGTGGATAGGGAGTGCTTAGCAGTCAATGTGTGACAATGTCGCATTAGCTTTGATTTTTTCTTTTTTTTTTTTTTAATAATTTTCCCCCTCCCCCTTAAATTAC
>VYXF01004863.1:176029-189276 GCA_013397295.1 Polioptila caerulea | reverse complement strand
TAATCATTCAACTTAAGGATGAAAAATGGGATTGTCAACATTGAAAATGCATTGAGAGTAAATATAAGAAGGTATGAAACACAGTTGCTGAATGCTGATTTAACAGGGTTGTGTCTCTGTCTTCTCTTTTACTATCCAGTAATAAAAATAACTGTTGCTGCATTCTATGTTTAGATGTAAGTCTGTTGAGTTATTGTAATGATTGACAGATGCAATGTTAGTAAAGATAAAAATAAGGGAATAATAACTTTTCTGAGGAGTTTCTGTCTTAAGATATACATGTCAAGAAAAGCTGATAAAATTCCACTATAATAACCATGTGGCTCTGTAGCAGAAAGATACATTCATCATTCAGTTGTGCAAAGGCAACACACTTTTTTGCGTGGATTGTTCTTTTTTCTGTACCATTTCCTGTTATGTCCTTTCTTTTGGCAGCATGTGAGAGGTTGAATTTGTAGTTTTGTTTCTATTGTGCCAGAATCTTCTGGAAATTATAATGTCTGAATTACATATTGATGTTGTTTTCTGTGCTGTGCTGTTCTATTATTCTATGGACAGCAGGGTTAATCCAAAATTTTACCAGTGAATTCAGCAGAGCAGTGATTAGAATTTACATTGGCCAAATATCAGTTACCAGCATGGGTCCTGGAAGCTGCAGGGAAACTGAAGGCAGACAGTATTTCTTACAATCCCTAAGGTGGTCTCTGATGACCTGGTTCACTTCAGATTTTGCAGCAGTCTCTACAAAGGAGCCTGCGGCCAACGGCACTGTGTGTTGCGCACATAGTGATACTGCCAAGTTTTTGCAGTCCTGCAAGGCAGCTTTCCTTTTCAGGACTTTTTAACATCAAATGATACCCCTCAGTCAGTCACACTATGTCATATATAGCTGATATAGCACTCTGCAAAATCAGTTTTGTAACTGGGGTAAATGAACAAAAACAAGCTGAGCTCACTGCGTTAACACTTTGGATCACAGAATGGCTGATGCTGGAAGAGTGGTCTGGAGTCCATTTGGTTCAGCTCTGGAATTGTTGAAGGCCAGACTTGCTAATAAAGTCTGAGGCAAAGAAGGCATTCATTACCTCTGGCTTTACATATCCTGTGCCACATTCAGCAAGGGGTCTACATTTTCTCTAATATTTTCATTCTCACTTATTGATTTAGAGAATAAGCTAGTGTCTTTGACATTCCTTACCAGTACCAAGTTCCAGGAAGGTTTTGCTTTCTCTAGCTACTCATTCTTAACTGTGCTCAGACAGTGTCTCTATGATCCTCCCAGATTTTTTGTCCTTGCTTTGACCTTCTTTCTTTTTCTTTTTTAATGTTTGAGTTTTCTTAGGAGCCACTTGTTCATGTCTGTCCTGATATTTTAATCTTATTTCCTGCTTGCTGGGATAGATGACTCTTGATAAATATTTTTGTTAAATACTGTGAACAGCTTTCAAACCACAACCAGTTTTTTCTAGTTTGTGGGTACTAGGTACAGCAAAGCACATCTCCTTGTTGGATCCTCTGTCATCGACACTGCAAAGTTTTTTCTTGATACTCTCCAGCAAACATCTGGACTGTGGGCATTAGTGTGCAGATGGTTCAAAGAGACACTCCAGCATTCTGATTTCCCTAAACCATCCTATTTCATGTTTGAGTTTGTGAGATTTTATGTTTGGGTTTGGGAGAGACTGGAATGTTAGTGGTTGATGACTCAAAATTTCTGTCATTTGTGGAGGTGGCAGGGTGCTTTATTTACAAACCTAGGGAGAGGAGGAGAGATTTTTGTGTTGAGCCAGATAAGGGAGAAGACTGGTAAGAAGCAGGCTCTGCGGATGTGGGATAGTGCTTTCATCATTCATATACTCTCTTTGGTGACTGGCTCAGTTGTAAAACCTCCCCTCGCCTCCCTCTGCCCTGCCAGGGAAGATGGGCATTTACATTTTTATGGGACATTCACAAGTGGGCCTGAAGTATTCATCCTTTCTGATGGGGCTTGACCATGGTGAAGTGAGAGGAAGAGATTGCACCTTAGAAGGCTTCATAAACCATCATATACCCCTGAATCATTGCCTGGACTAATTTCTGGGACCTTTGTCATGGTTTAACAACAGGTGTCTGCTAAGGAAGACAGGAGCCTCCCTTGGAATGAAGAATATAAACCCCCTCCCTCTGAATTATTAGAATTTTGAAATTAAAAGGCTCTCAGGCAAAGATATGGAAATAGGAATAACAGTTCCTTATTTAGGAGAACCAAAATAAAACAAAGTTGCAGTATTACAAAAAAAACCCCAAACCCACTGCCAGAGTCAGAATACAACCTGACACCATGTTGGTCAGGGTGTTTGTGGCAGTCCCATTAAAGGGTGGCTGTAATCCTCCTGGAGTGGCAGATGTGGCTCTGTTGAAGCAGTGATCCTGTAGAGAGGTGCAGCCCTTCACTGAAGGTCCAGTGGTGACAGATGAGCCTGATCTTCCACTGGGAGTCCAGTAGAAAAGGCTGCTTTGGTGTCCCAAATCTCAGGTTTTTATTCAGTCAGGAATGCTTGACTCCTCCCCCTGGATGGAGCATCTCCTAGACGGATGACATAAATTTATCAGTGAACTCAGTGGCCCATTCGCAGAAGATCTCTCCCTGGAGGGAGGATGGTTTGTGGAAGAGATAAGGAAACTGCTCTTGCTGGTTTCTTATCAGCTGGCCTATTGACAGAAGATTACATCACGCCCCTCCCCATCCCAGTTCCAACAGATGGTGATGGAATACACACTTTTTGGTTACATTTTGCACTGCAATCCATGACAACCTTCCACCAAAGGACTGCAAAATTCATTGTATTGGAACAGACAGAGCCAAAAAGGTCCACTCCCAGGGGAGGTACCTGGGGGTTTCCACCTAAATCTAAATATGCATTAACCCGATGAATTTTATGTTTCATAGGCTTTCCCAAACATCCAAAGGATCAAGACTGTAACCATCACTTCAACCAAGAGACAACTAAATGGCAACAATCACATCTTGCTCCTGGATCCACAGGTGGTGATGCCTTTTTGTTCTTATCCTTTCTTTCTCTTTCTTTCTTTTCCTTAAATATTTTATTGCTATATTACTGTAGACAATACTAACCAAAAATACCTGCATAGCTGCTTTCCATTGCAACCAAAATGTTCTAAAATTAACACTACATATATATATATATAAACACTGATCATTCAGCATCTTTTTACTCTAATCTGCCCCAAGGGATCTATTAGCAAGAATACGGGTTACCCTCACCTTCTGGTGTGGGTCAATAGAGGGTTTTGTGATTTTTATTTCTCCAAATAATTGTAGGTGCTAGCAACTTATGTGAAAATGTTTGAGGTCACCCCTTCTAGGCCCAGTTTTGTTGATTTTGTGTTTGCTTCTTTTCAGCTTCTCTAGGATCTTTCCTTGTCAACCCTGTACATCCTTCATCAGAAGGCTGCTATTAAGTCTCCTCCCCACCCTCATTCTCACTTTAAAACCCATCATACCAGATCATTTTTCCTGCTGGAAAACATACCTTTTCTCCACTTGCTGAGCTGGATCCCATCTCTCCAAAGAAGATGTTTATGGTCAGTCAGCATCCCACAGGCATGGAACCCAAAACCCTGTTGCTGATACCAGCTCTTCAACCAACCGATGACATACAGTATCAGTGACACCTTCTGAACAATTCTCTTCCCTCAACAATAGGAGTGAATAAAACACTACCTGGGCCCTCATACCTGTGACTGCCTATATTTATATTGATATGCTCTTGGCAGTATCCCTGGTGCCTTGAAAGCACAGCAGATTGTAGCTGTCAAAGGATTAGACAAGTCTTCACAACATCCTGGGTAAGGCCCCCAAAAAGCAGCAGTCCAGTGTTTTTGTTGACTGGCACAGAGTACTGTTGATTTGTACAGAAAAAGTAACAAGATTTCAGTGTTGGGTGAAATGATTACTAGGTAGCTCATCAATCAGTGTGAGAGTTTGGGTAAAAGGCACTGCAATGTGATAAATATCAATCCCCTGTAACCTTGGCTTTCAATCAAGGCAGTAAAAGAAGGAAGAGAGTAGCAACTTCTTCAGAGAGATTTGTTATACTATCTTACAAAATATTGTAATACAGTGCAAATAATAAAAATTAGTTTTTCTTATTGCCATGCCTTCAAAAATTCCCATCAATCTTTTTACAGCAGTTCTCATTTCTAGGTTATTAGTTATTTGACTTCTCAACACATTACCATCTTTAGTATTCTCAGTTAGAATAACACTCCATACATCAATCAATTTACAATCACATTTCTCTTAAGTTTTTTTTTTTTTTTTTTATCATAGTGACCTAGTTTCTTTTCCGATTACATCAGAATGAACTTAGTAGTGATGGCTTAAAGGTGACTTTCTTATTATCCAGGATAATCAGAGAGGTGTTTAAAGCCACAGAGGAACTGTAAGCCCCATAATATTTGGGAGTCATATTGCTTCAAGAGTTGTACAAAGGGCTACAGGTATCCTTACTTTGCTGAGTATTAAACATGTCTTGTCCTCAGACCTGCCTGTGAAGAAAATTTTGGTACAGAAATGAATTCATTGCAGTCTGAGCATGAGATGCATCATTCCTTGACCTTGCAAGGTTAGACCTAATCCATAATTATTTGTAAATAGAAAATACCTTTGGGAAATACAGCTTCCTGACCCTGCTAGAGAACATTAATAGAAACAATTGTGGACAGAAATTTTCAAGGGTTCTGTCTGCAGCTGGACAGTTTTACTGATTTTTACTTTTCAGATCTCTTATTGTTTGATGACAGGATATAATTACTCATAGAAAATGTTAAAAGAGTAAAGAGAAAAGGAAGCCTGAATCCTTTCTAACTGCACAAGATCACCAGCTCATGTATGTTTGCAAGAAAGATGAATGTTAAAGGAATGTGAAGAAAAGAATCCATAGGGTTAAAATCTATTTTGATTATTTTTTAACTTATTATACTCTTGCCTAATGTTAAGTAAAATAGTATTTGAATTCTCTATTTCATTTCACTATAACTTTAATAACATTATTTTTCAGGGTTTTCTTTCTGGGGTTTTTCTAAGACTGCCCATGCAAACCATTTGCTAAAATGGAAGAATGATACTAATTTTTTTTTTCTTCACATGTAAGTTGTTACTTTCCATTACCTTCAATTAGTAGGCTGCCTTTTTTAGAATTAGTACTTTCTGAAAATTATGCCCCACAAAGAATACCAGACTCCATAAATATTTGTCAGTCCAATCTGTACCTCTGTAGTAGTTTTTCTCACTCAGGTGTTTGCATTCCTAAGCAGGAAGATGGCCAGTTGTGGAAAGGAGGCAGTAATGTTTATTTCTATGTTCTTGATTGCAGGGTCCTGAAACAGTAGCTTGAGAGCTTACAGGTGTTTTCTGGAAAGGGGCTATTCAATGCTTGAGTCCTTCTGTATGCTTTAATCATCTTCATGGAATGAAACCTATATCAAGGCAACGGGAATGACTTTCTGAAAAGCAGGGTTTTAGTCCCTCATTATCTACAGAAAAGTGCAAAAGGTTCATTCTGACAGGGAAATGGGTATGTGTAATATCAGGCTTAAACAGCAAAAACATTACAAGTTCTTGTAACTTTTATGAATACCCTAATTTTTCTGTGAAGTATTTGAGAGGGAAAATTAATCCACCTGTAGTTCATGCTAATATCTCCATGTGACTTGCAGTGCTGATGCTTGCACATCACCAATGCCAAAAGAACAGAATAGGGGATAGAAACATAAAGTTTTGCTTTGCTGACTACTTGCAAAACTTAGAGCAATTATCGCTGTAAATTTTGCTTTGATACTATAGCAGCTGTGAGGAACAGCTCAATTTGGGGCTAATTCTGAAATGTGACTGATGCTTGTAAATCTCTCGGTGCACAGCAAGTGCCATTTAAGGATCTGTCCCTTTGCTTATGGCCAGCATCTCAAATGATGCAGGAGACAAATTTATAGCTTTTAAAGATGGAGGAAAACATGTAGATCAATTATAGGAGGAATTTGTCTTAGAAAAACTGTGAGGAATAAGACATGGGGTAATTAACTTGTTTGTGAATTAAAATAAAATTATTGAATAAATTTGTCTGAAATTTCAGAATGAGGCTGAGCTTAATGAATTTTTATTGCATATTAGAAAGAAATGATTGGAAGAATTACTTTTATTGTCTTTCAAGGAAGCTTGTTAATTTATTTTTGTGGGAAATAAGAATAGCATGAATGTCTTGTATTGGTCTTTCGAGGAGGTTAAGAGTTTAACTCATTGGCTTGTTTTTAGGATCTTAAACATTGCAGAAAGGAAATAAATTGTCAGAGAAATTACTTTTGTCTTTAATTGATCCTAAATAATGTTTTAGCATGAAATAAAATTTCCGTAATTAAAATTACTGCTTTGGAATTTTTAGTAGAAAATTAATTTGCAGAGTATTATTCTGGATCTTGATTTTTACTCAGGTAGTTGGGCTTTAATGCTAAAAACTTTTTTGATTAAGCCCAATTTACAGTGGTATTTTTGCCAACATTATTGTAGTTCTATATTGTTTTTTAATCAAAACCCGTGGATTTATATGCCCATTTTTAATTTGAGACATCGAAAAGCTCCAGTTGAGTAAGCTTGTTCCTTTTCTGCACACATTTGCCTTTTATGGCATAGGAATTGAATCCCCCACATATAACAAGTGTTTTGTTATGGAAGAAACACTGTCTGTGGACAAAACCATCAAAATCTTCATTCATCTAAATTACTGACTTGAAGTCAGGTCTTTTCTCCCTGTCTCAGGGCTTTCTAATAAACAAAATACATAAAGCAGTCTTTCTGCAGAGAAGGATTCCTAGGTGTGGGGAGACTGGGTGCAAATATGTTTTGTCTCAAACATTCTGGCTGTGACAAGAGGAAAGTTGTTATTAGAAGAGAGTGTCTGACAGAGGTAGGGAGGTGCTGCTCTGAACCACCCACCTTTACCTCCTTGAGATGGTTGCTCAGTCCCTCCTAATTCCACCCCCGTCTCACTTCCTGAATGAGGTCTCAGAAAGGTTGGCAGCACATAGACAAACAAAATGGTGCAAAATGAAAGGTGTACACTAGGTTAATTATGAAAGGAAGTGGATCGATCCCCCTCTCTCTTTTTCCTCTTTCTTTTTCTTTTTCTTTGTCTCACTATCCCAGCTCTGGACCATCCACTCAGCTGGACCAGCCTGGGTAAGAACAGATAATATTTGTTCTCTCTCTGTCTCCTTTCTGCCTTTATTTCTCTGCTTTCTTGCTGTGTACAGGCAAGGTGTGGCTGATACTCTGTACTGAAGTTTCTTGTATTCTTTCAAAGGGCTGTATCATTATTATGAAAAGAGTTTTAGGGCAATATTCTAGACAGAGAAGCAACCCAGGATGAAACAAACCAAAACTGAAAAAATCCAAGATAATTTTCTCTGAAACTGCAATCAATTTTTCTCAGCTCTGTGAGTATTTGGCTTCTCCTTAACTTAATCCTCATCCCTTATGGGTAGAAAACAAATTACACAAAATATCTGCATCCAATTAACAGAGCAATGAAAAGGAAACATATCCCACATGTGCATCACACTTGAAAATCAATAATTAGATTTCGTAACTATGTTGTCCATTATGAGAGTAAGGAAAACTGGAATTTATGTTCTGGTGTGTACTTTTAGTTAAGGCATAGAGCAGCACTTTATGACAATGAGTATTAACCAACATAAATTCATATAAGAAGGTAAGATTCAAATGTTTTGTTGAAAGCAAAGGTTGGAAAAAAAACAGATTTCAGAGCTTTCAGATAACAAGTTACTGTTGACCACTTTCTATCTCACACTTATTAACTTACAAATATGGGCAATGGTAAATGTCTTGCTGCTTATTCTTAGCCTCAGGTTCAGATGTGGAGCAAACACACTTCATTCAGTTCTTCATCACCTATGCTGAAACTAAAGCTTCAGTATTTGGGTTGGTGAGATCACATTGATTTTGAAACTGATCAGAGGATTGATTTAATTGCTTTAGGTTATGGTTGATGTGGAAGTTTTTTAGTATTCAGGGAGATTGCTAGAAGCAAAACTTATATTCTGGGTTTCTTGTGGTTCTCATGCTTTCTTCTTTGCTTCTGTACCATATCATACAGTAGAATACAATTATACTATTTATCAATCCCTAAATTTCTTTTGTTTTTCTGTTTTTATAATTGCATTTGCCTATTTCTGGCTTTGGAAATATTTAAAGTTAAATATCTCATTACTTGTCTAAAAATCACAATATTTTTTTGTGTGAATTTAGCTATGGATTTGTTGTATTTTCATTTTCTGTTGCATTTATGGGTCAAAAATGGGTGCCAAAACCCCTCAAAGCCAATAAACTGTTTTTCAAGAAAGTTTAAAAATATCCTATCAAAATACTTCTCAGAATGCATTTGACATATTTCTGAAACCTTCAGAATAAAACAAAATTTGGAACTCAAGGCTGTTCAGATAATCTCTATACATTTAATAACAAACATCTTTTTGGTTTTGTGGAAGATCCTCCCTATCTCCACACACATGTCCCTCCAGGAGAATCATGCATGTCTAGCGCACGGGAGAAAATTTGTCATATATTGAGTATATTTTAAGATTAAGGCCCACCTTACTCTTTTTCATTCAAAGTGCCCTGAAGAACATGCATAAAGTTAGGAAAAGAATAGTCTTAAAGCCAAATAAAAAACTAAAAAAATAAAATCCATCCAAAGCTGGGAAATGCAGACTTAGAATTACTTTGTTTCAGTCTTTTTCATTTGTACACATGTAAAAATAATTTCTTAAATAAAGAGTACCATACCGCTTTTTAAGGATAAAGGGGATTCAGGTAATGAGCTTTTTGTTAATGAATTTGGGGTCCTGGGCTATATTTGCCAAATTTTATGTAAGTTCTACTGTATAATAAAGGCAAGTATGTTACAGAAAGGTTGCAGACTATGGTGAGACCTGACATGGGTGTTGTTGTAGTTGTTTTCATAATAATGATACAGCTCTTTGAAACAATACAAGAAACTTCAGTACAGAGTATCAGCCACACCTTGCCTGTACACAGCAAGAAAGCAGAGAAATAAAGGCAGAAAGGAGACAGAGAGAGAACAAATATTACCCGTTCTTACCCAGGCTGGTCCTGCTGAGTGAATGGTCCAGAGCACATATGGGTTCAACAGTCACCTATGGAAAACCTGTATTCTTTATGATATTTGGATGAGACCAAACTAGACATTTGCTATTTGTGTATAAATCTACATTCCTAAATTATTTTAATTAAAAGAGCTAGTGAGTTTGAAATAAATTACATAAAAAAATTAAGCAAGAAACCTATTTAGGATGACAGCTTTGACAACTCACTAATTATTTCTTCTATTCTTACACTTTAAAGAGGAAATGTCTTATACATTTGACAGAGCTAACATGATGGATTATAACATGTCTACCCTGAGGTTAAAAGAATGGATGAAAATTTTTAGGTGATGAACAAATTTTACATTCAAGAGGACAGCATCTAAAACTCATCCAGCGGTGGACGATCACAGAGGTTGATTCTGTTTGATAAGAAGGACTAAAACAGACTTCAATCTTTTCAATCTCATGAACAGAAAGAATGACCTAACGGAAGCCAAAATTCCTAACAAGTGATGATGAGGGGGAATTTTGGAACCAAGAACCACAGTGGCAATGATATCAAAAAGCTTCCCTTTTTATAGCTTTCTCATGCATTATACATCTCACCTAGGAGAACAGATAAGATCAACTCAATATTATTCCAATATTTAAAGATGATAACAAAATTGACAAACATACTCTGTTGCTACTTTGACACCCTTGAAAAACAGGACATCATAAAATAGTAGTTGAAAGTAGATGTCATCAGAAATTAATGAAGGAAGTTAATGAGAGAACCAGTACTAATCAGTAGGAAACTATCTGTAGATAAATAACTTTGACATCATTACAGTGTCTTGAAAAGATGTGAGCAGAATGGGTCAACTACAATTGTCTAAGTGGTTCTTGGAGCCTAAAAAAAATTTAAACTGTACAAGCAAAGCTAGCTTAAATGAATGTTATACATCACTATATAGAATCACAGAATATTCTGAGGGAAGAAACCCAAAAAATTCAAGTCCAACTCTTAAATGGATGGTCTATAAAGCAATTGAACCCGCAATCTTGGCATCATTATTATCACCATGCTCTAACCAACTGAGCTAATTTCAGTCCATATGGGCATTCAAGGTCAGAATTTCCCTGAAGAGAAAGTGATGTTTGCCAAGTGATGGGCAACTGAGTTGGCAGAAGGCCTCCTCTACCTTTATACCAGCACATTTCTTCTGCATATGTCACATTCACAGTTTGCTGTTCAGATTTAGCATTTCAATGAACAGCATATCGACAGGTATTGTTGATAAAGAAAATAGACTCCTATGCAAAAGAGTATTTGGTTGTTGGTTTTTGTTTTTTTTATTGTAATTTATTCTGAAAGAACTAATGAAGCCTTCTGGGATTTCTACAGTGGAATAGAGATATTTTCACTTTTTAATGAATATTTGCAAAAGGGTAAAAAATTATACATTATTAAGCTTCTTGGTAGGAAGTCCTTGGAGTAAACTTTATAATTCCGTTTATGTTATTCTGTGTAAATATCTTTAGCTGTGTGTTGAATTTTGTAATTTTCACAAAAATTAAGCTATTAGAGCTATCTGTAGAGGACAAGGACTTAGAGTTTAATCATTCATATCAAAGAAGAAGAGATTAGGGAATTTCCCTCAATGCTTATATGTCTGGTTGTATTCTTTTTGTTTCACTTACATGAAGAATTATTTGCCGTTTAGTATAGATTTTCTTTTTTGCATAACAAACTTCCCCTCAAAGTTTATACAGCACAGGAGCTGAATCAAAAAATTCTGATCATATCTGTTGGCTGCTTTTCTACTCAATAAATCAGTTCATGTTTACTATATATGTCTTTTTACACAGAGCAAAATCACACCTGGATTAGTATAATTTGATACAGGAGGGAAAAGGCAGAATGTGATTTTCTAATATGAAATTGCATTTAAGAAAGAATTTTGTGAGATTTAAAAAAAGTACAGACATATGGGTTCAACCATCACCTATGGAAAACCTGTATTCTTTATGATATTTGGATGAGACCAAACTAGACATTTGCTGTTTGTGTATAATTCCACATTCCTAAATTATTTTAATTAAAAGAGCTAGTGAGTTTGAAATAAATTACATAAAAAAATTAAGCAAGAAACCTATTTAGGATGACAGCTTTGACAACTCACTAATTATTTCTTCTATTCTTACACTTTAAAATCACCAGGTTCTTGTGAAACTCACACAGAAAATTCTTAAATATTTAAACACATTTATTCACGTTTATTATCATTTTGGTGAAGACTATATAAAGATTTGCATGAGAGGAACAGAATCTAGTTCAGATTGCTCCTCACTCAATCCAGTATGTTCAAGATCTATTGAGAGCAAAAAATCAACAAAAACAATTCTTCGTCTGCATTTATGCAAGGTTCAAGTTACATGTGTAAGGGGTTGCTGTTTTATCTTTGAAAAATAATATATAATTTCAGCCCTTGAACTGTATCTTTTGCCTAAAATGCACATGTTCTTGTCATATTTTTTTCATCCCTTGGTAAAGAAACATGTTTTGGCATTATAACAGATTTTTTAGTTGATATCTAGGTTGCGACAAAATTACTTTCCTTCAACAGAATCAGGTAACTCTACCTGCTTAGATTAACTTTTGCTTTTGCTGACTTTTGTTGCTTACATTAAAGTGACTGACTTGGTGAGAAGGTATCAGATGTTCTATAAATAGAGCATACTCTTGCATAGTACCTTTAGAAAGAAACAGAAGGGTCAAAGAGATTCTGGATCTTTTGTACTCTTACAGGCAATTTTGTTACTGATTTAGAATAAAAATTATAATTTAAGTCAATAATTCATATTCAGTTATTTGTTTGTTATTGAGTTTAAATAAGTTTACTTCCTCCTTAATTCTTGTGTCTCTGCTACATTTGTTATAACTAGACAAACTGACAATAGCAAAAAAGCCAATCTCCTTTCAACTCTTCCTCACAGAGTTTTCTGTTGTCTTTCTAGTAAAATTTATTTGCCATTACTCCATTTCAAACTTCCTTTTTCCTGAAAAGAGGTATCCTGACTGAAGACTTTACAAAGATAGAATATGAGCGTGGTACTGTACTACCCATAACTTCTGAAGGAGTATTCATCCTTTACATTTAAAAAGGAAACAGATATGATCTCATTCATGATTTATGAACCAAATGAATATCTATAACCAGAGGGGGTGGATTTTCAAAGCTTCTTGTAAAATGTAAAAAATCTTAGATAGAGGTACAAGGTATTTGACTTGACACACATTTTTATATTATTGAGTTTCATTGCATTGACCCAGCTCAATTCTGTCAACCTTATCAATCAGTCCTTTCTTTTCTTGTTTGAGTGTTGTTTTTCCATATAACAACATATCAGCTTCTTTACTGATGTCCAGTTCAACATATTTACTGAATTGTCTGATTGGGGAAACAGATTATAAAAAAAGTTATCAGTGCTCATTTATCACAGATCCATTTCTGCCTTTTTTATGGTTCTTTCTTTTTCCTCTCATTGACTAAATTAAAAAAAAATTTACTTTGTCTTTCAAAGCTGAATTTAAGCCTTATAACCTATTAATATTAACCTAATTATTTGTGCTTGACTTTCTCTTCCACTTGTATGAACTTTATAGTTCTTGAATCATACACTACTAGCTCTGACAGATCTACAAAAGTGCATTATTAATTGCAGAACATACTGGGTTAGTAGTTTCAGACATGTTGGAAAAAATTGCTTCTCTGTACTGAGTTAATTTTAGTGCATAAAATTGGACTGCAATTTATTTTGCTGCTGTCTCAAATTTATTAGCTTCCTGGTATTTACTTTTATAGTATGTTTATTTTCCATTCTGAAAAAAAAATAAAACAATCTGCAAAACCCACATGCTGTTAAAACAAGAGTAGCACATCTTACTGTTTCTTGGTACTGATTATCTATAATCTTTGCTCTGCCCTTATGTATGAACACCTTGCAACTAATGGTACTATTTTTTAGATGTTTGGAGAATACCTACCTGTTGTTAACTTGTTAAAATCTGACCAGGACTT
>VYXF01004863.1:132731-169470 GCA_013397295.1 Polioptila caerulea | reverse complement strand
ATTCTAATTATATATAATATTTGAATTATAAATAATATTATCCATTAGGTCTATATTGAACATATATTTTGCATTCTATAATTCTAATTTATCAATACTTTGTGTTTAATGTAAATAACTAATTCTCTCAGCACCTACAGATGTTTAAGAAAATACAATCACTATTTGACTATTTCAAAATGCAATCTTATTCGTATTTACTTATGTTAGACTTTAGAAAAACTACTTCTATTGACAGAAAGATATCTCTGCTGCTTTCATTTGCATCTGAAAATTAGGAGTACCTCATGTGAAATACACATCCATGGTTATACTTTTTCTAGAAGCATTCAAGAGGAAATTGAATGGAACAAACCGTATAAATTTAAATGTGCTAACATAGCATATCTGGAATCTGAAAAACAATATCTTGTTGCTCTCTAGTCTGAAAGCTTCTGGATTTATTTTTAACTCGTTCATAAAATATTTTCCTGAGTTATTGCGTCTAGACATAAGTTGTTACTATACACTTCTTGGAAATATGACAGATCATTAAAATGTAATGAAGATTTGTAAAAGTTCTACCATCTTACAAGTTTGTAGAAGAGCTTAATTTAGGTTTCATTTGCTCATCTTCCAACCAAAATTGAAATGTAATGATGGAGAAACCCTCAGGATTCTTGTTTTATCATGGTATGCTTTGCTGCTTCCCTTATACATTGAACTATTTAAAACTAATTTATATTGCTCTAGCAGGTTATCTGCAAATATGCAAATAGGGTAGATGGTTTAATAGTTGTGTGACAACTATCTTCAGCTAGTAATGTTATATCGGATTATTTGTATCCCTTGCTCTAAACCTTACTGGCAAGAAAACAAATTGTATCATGAAGGAAAAAAATGCCAAGTTGCCAAGTACAGCCAATGCAGTACTCAGTGAAAAGTAGGGTTGGCAGTCTATAAAAACTGCATTTTTCTGGGAAGGAAGGAGAGTGAGGATTAAAAGGAAAAAAAAAAATGCGATACGTAAAATGAATATAGAAGTAAATCTAATGTATGCATTCAGAAACCATCACTGCACACAGTGTTCGTGGTGGAATATTGAGCAGTGTAAGTGTTTAGAATTCACCACATATTCTCTGGATACAAGCCAGAATAATGTAGACATAGTAAATGAATGCAAAGAACTGAGAAGAATTGTAAATGTGGTTTGGTTGACTATAACTCCTGAGAAGTGTGTAGAAAGAGAAAAGCTGATCTTTTATATTCTGTGTAACTGAATAGCCAGTGAGCCTGTCCTCTCTAGCTGCACTTCTTTATGTGCAGCAGCCTTTATTTTGAAGTACTGATTGGTGCCAATGGGAATGGGAAGAATGGGATATCTTCCCACTCATGTTGAGATACATGTAAAGATGAGTCATATCCAGAAAATGTAACATTAGTTTCAGCGACAAAGCAAGAAAATCACACCAGTATTTCTGCATTTAAAGCCATTTTTGTTGTGATACGTGCTAGAACATAAAACACCATGGCATTTTTTCCTGAGAAGAAGAAAGTGCGAGGAGGGAAGACTGAGTAGGGCCAGAGGCAATTTCTTGTGCTCATGTTTTTGTATACTTACATAGATACACACACACACATATATAGATATGTATATAGTGACATATATTCAATGAAATACTTGTATGAATTGTTAAATAATTTAGTGACAATATCTAATGTAATGGCACTTGTTTTATTAACATGGCATTAACATGACAATTGCTATTGTCAGTACCTTGTACATAAATGCATGAAGACAGGGTTGAAGGGAGAAAATATTTCTTTATTATTGTATTTTCTTACTTTATGGGGCTAATTATTTCAATCATTGTTGAAGGCTAGGGTATAGAAGATTTAGTTTTATGCAACTCTTTAGAAACTATTTCATTTATGTAGCATAGATACGGAAAATCAAACATAGAGTAGTATTTTCTATAGCTTATAGATTTGATAAATATATGAACAAGACAAAAAATGTCTTCCAAATGAATGATGAATATTACAGTTAATTTTGAAACTGCTGCAGCTTATTTTCATTGTCGAGTGTGGTTAGTAGTTTGCTTTTGCAAAGCCCTCATAAAGCTGCAGACAACCTCTCACTGTGAACTCAGGCTGGATAAATCTATGATTTGAAGGTGGACCTGCACAGCTGTATAGTTGCAGCCACAGCCTTAAAATAGTCACAATGATTGAAAAAGGCAAAGCAATACATAAATTTTATATATCCCTGATGGCAAATTCATACTGGAGTTTTTTCTCAGGTCAAGTGTTGAGGTGTTTGTAGTTGGCATTTTCCTGCAACTGTCTGGCTTTTTTTTCCAGACTATCTTTATAAAGCAACATATGTTGCAGTTCATCTGATTTCTGTGAGTATGAAGAAGTGCGAGTAAGTTGCTTGTGCATGCCAAATGTTTTTTGAAAAGCTAGTTATAAGGTCATGCTGTGAAGAGTCTTCTGCTTTACTGTGAGGAACAAAAGCCCAATAAAAGAAACTCATAAGGAGAGGAAGTAAAGAGAGATATTGCTCAATATAAGCCAGCTATGTGGAATATGACAGCTGATAGCAGGCACAATGGCAAGCAAGATGAGTTATTTCACATGTTCAATGTCCTGGTAAATGGAAGCACGGAAGGACGCATTGTGACAGGAAAAAAAAAGATAAAAGGAAATAATAAACAGCACCAGACAGTTGTTTTGTTGTTAATGGCCTTTCTTTCAATTTGTAATGAATGCAATAAGCCCCAAAACATTACTGTATTTGAATATCTGTTGAAATGTTTGGTTGGCAATTTAGCACTAGGTTTTTTTGAAATCAACATAAGCATAAAGCACTTACAAAAAACAGTTAAAGAAAATCACTTTTATTTCCAGAGCAGTAGATGTATGTTTATACTGAGCTGATTATACCACTTTCTCTTGAAGATATATAGAAGGATTCACATCCTACGAATGTGTCCGTGACTCAGTACGTTAAAAGTGTAATTGAGATTGACTGTTCATTCAACTGAGTCATAATAACCCTAAGAAAGCTATTTAAAGCTACTTTAAATTTACCTAATATCTCATATTTCAAGTGAGATAAGTGGAAACAGTGTAAAGCTCTTGAGTAAAGTTTCAATAGTTGATGATTATGGCAGTGAAATCGTGCAAGTATCAGCATCAACAGTGATAAGTTAGGCACATAAATAATCCTTGGATTTAGTTTACTTTTACTGATACTGTGAGGTTAGAAAAAGGAATTTTATACTATGGACACCAAATTATGGTTCTACATAAACTGAATACAGCCTTCCTTTTCTGCTTAAATTCCTTTTGCCATTCAAGAAATTCTGATTTAATTACCTGTTGCATAGCATCACAAAAATATGTATGAAAGAAATATTAAAAAAGGCTAAACCTAGAAAAATCCATGTAAGAAGGCAGGAATGAAACGGATGCAACTCATAGGGTTTAGCTTTATTTTTTTTATTTCAGTACATACCCTTTGTGTACTTCATTTTACCAAGATGAAATTTAGAGTATGTTAATAGAAAGACAAATACAGTGTGCTTAACTCTAAGCTCTTTTATTTCTAGATTTTAATGGATGAAACAAAGATCAATTTTTATAATATGATCTTGTAGGGAGTATATAGGAATGTTTATATTGAATCATTTGAAAAAATAGTTTTTGAAAAAGAAAGCAAAAAAATTTTAAAGAAAATCTTTAGAAAAAAGATTTTGGTTAATTGGTTAATTTTTTGAACCAAAATTAAGAAAGGCTTAAGCTTTTCTACAGAAGAAATAGCAGATTTAATAAGATTAATGCTATTGATAAATATCAGTTTGGGAACATCAGTGTGACAATTCCAGCAATTCCAAAATTAGACAGTTGGAAAATAATTTCAGCTAAAGTCCTTGATCAGATCTTGTTTTAAGAAACATATATTCCATTTCCTCCCAGTAAGGAGTTTTTCTTAAAGAAAATATAATAGCTGAAATAGATAATTCTTCCTTCAAAATAACCTGCCAGACTTTCTGCTTTCCTAATTTATGGTATTTGAAAATTACATTAAAAATCTTCCTATACTTCTTTTATCAGCTTTCATGAAATGCTGTTTTTCTACTGAAAAATTAACATTCTTCCAATCTGTCATTGATGTACTAACAAAGTTTACAAAAAATACTACAACATCTTTATTCTCTTGGTTATGAATGCAGTACATCTCTGTGTTCTTAGAGAAACACCAAATTTTATCTTCTCAGAATGCTTTAAATCTAGGTATTTATAATTTCCATAGTTTTTCACAAATTTTTTTTTTGTTTGTTTCATTATTTTTCACTTCTTCCCTTGTTTCAGGATCTTTTGGCAAATACAACTTGAGGAGCTCTAAAATATTTCTACAGTGTTCCAGTCTTGCCTGTTTTTGTGCTTGGAAATCCAAGTTCACTATAAAATATGACTGCTTAGATGTGGTCAGGTACATAAATACCAGTTAGTCTGCTCTCTTCTTCCTGGCAGGATGGCCCATGCTTCTAGGAAAATATTAATTTTGTGACAGATATATATCTGAGATTTAGCTTCTTCTCTTTCCTCAGGAATTATGGCAGAAAAAAAATGGAACAAGGATCTGTAATATTTGCCTCTACTCAGCACATAAGACAGTAAATCTACCATTTTCTTTGTCTAGCTCTAAGAACTACCTCTTAAAATCTATTTATTTTTCTTGCAGTGGGGACATTAATTTACTTGATAAATACTTCTTGACTTCAAAAACAATGAAATTATTGAGGAGGTATTTAATTTTTAAAAAGAGTGAAATTCAGACAAACTATATTTAAAAATAATTTTCATACCACTCTGATTTACACTAGCAGAATAAGCTGTTCTTTAATTCTTGGTAAAAATCTTGAATTTATTTTAGATTTTCATTGGTAAATAAAGGAGTAAATATCATATGAACATATATTAATCCAAACTAATTATTTGCCACTGTATTTTCATGAACAAATGACTGTCAATGTCCATGGAACAAAAAACTTAATCAAAGACAGCTCCAAATCTGATTTTCTGAGTTATCATCTTTAGATACTGTAGGCAGGGTTTAGTTGCACCTGTAATTTCTTTTTTTTTAATCCCTCAAGTTATTTTTCATCTTGTCCTTTGTAGCTGACCTCTTTGTTGATTCTTTGTCTTCTTCTGTGCTCCATTCTGTTTTGAACTTTTTTTTTGATAGTGAGAAACCTTTGGAGGTTTGTTAATTGTAATATACCTTTCTTACATAATCTGCTTTGTCTAGCTTTTCCTTCTCTACGAAGTAGAAAAGATATTAAGAGATATTAAGGAATTAACCTAAAATAGGTCGGAATTAACCTAGGCATATTTTAGTCTTGAATTCTAGGCCTGACATCAAACTAAAATCCATTTCAGAATGGAACTGAAATGAAACAGAAATTTTGCAGTTAGGCTGTTTTATCTTTTCAGATGTTGCAAATACAACAGTAGGAAAATAATTCTATGCAATACATTTTATAAAACAAACAGATAAAAAAATAAAGGAAACTGTCCTGGCTCCATCCGAGACAGAGTCGATTTTTACAGTAGGTATGAGGAGGCAGAGTCTGGCCAAGGAGATATTCTATACCACCTCATCTCAATTGCCAGGAGTGAGAAGAAGGGTACTCCTTATAGGGAGGAGAAAGCATGGCAGTCTGTATTGTTGCAGATTTTCCATGTAAATTTTTTCATTGTCTTATAGTTTCTGTTGTTGTAACACCACTGTGTTTAGAGAAACATAGAGTAATTCTCCTGAGTGCAAGGTAGAAAGAGACAGTGGTTGTACAAAGTCATCTGGTAACACAGGCAAACTACTAAATAAAGTTCAAGATGCTTAGGACCAAGCAATCTCTTTTTTGGAGGCAAGAGGCAAGGGTAATTAGGATTCTCATTCTTTAATGGAATGAGGTAGTTCTGGGGCAGAACAGAATGCTCTGCCTGAAATTTTGGGAAGAGTTAAGTTAATACAACTCCCCTTTTCTACAAATAGCACAGAGTAGTCAGACTAAAGTCTTCATAGGACAGTGCAGTTATAGACTCTTTTAGAGGGATCATGTAATGGTACGGAAAGATTTACATTTTTAAATGGCATGGGAAGATGCTGTTGATATATTTTTTCCAGTTGCCTCCAGTATGTGAGTGTGTTCACAAATGTTCAATTAAGTTGTGGTTTATATGATTACTAAGAGCTTAAGGAAGTGTGGGGCAGGACATGCCTTAGAGGAAAATTTGAATGTGGCAGGGATGTGTGGTTGTATTTTCTGCAGAGGAACATATGAATGGAGATTCTAAATTTCCTAGGGCAATAATGGGTGAGAAATGCATCATTCACGTGAGTCATGGCAGACTGCAATTCAAACCCTTACTATGAAAAAGCTGGTTTACTGTGTTTGCTTAACCTGTCTCTTGGTGCAGAAGACAATCAGCAAATTTCATTTAAACAGTACTTAATGCTTCTACAGCCTCAGTTTTTAACTGTACTGACAGATGTTTTTCATACATTGTCTGGACAGTGTACCCCTAATAAAAAGATGCAATGCATTTTTTTCCCTTCCACTTATATTTTGTATAAATAAGCTTAGATTTACTTTGACAGACTTTAGAATAAATATAATTTTTAGGGTAAGAAATATTGTCAAGGGAGAACATTTTTTTTTTTAAATTTTCCCCCTTTTTCCAGCTAAATGTATTTTAAACCTAGGTATATATGAAAGTAATGTTGCATTATGTCTTTAGGAATACTTGCACTTAATTTACTATGCTTTTCATGCATTTTCATGCATGTTTTATATGTCTCAAAGGAGTTAAAAATAAAACATGAAACACCAAATTCCAAACAATATGCCATAAAGAACACAAACACACAAAATCTATAATCTTATGTTTTTATGCATATGCATGGTTCATGGGGAACCAACAGCAAAACAACCTAAAACCTAACCACAAAACTCACACAAAATCCCAACCTTTTTATTTTTACTTACATTAAATGCTAATCAGTTCTGTTGAAAATGTTCAAAACCAACAAAAGATGTGAGGAAAAATAAAAAAAGACCCCTACAAAGCTATATAAAGGAAAAATTATTTACTATGGATATTTTAGCCGTAAGTCTTTTGAAATTAAAAAGTATGAGAAAATACATCAAACAGAAAGTCATTACAGAAATAAATACCAAAGATATAAACACAATGCATACATTTTATCTAGGGTCCAAGAACTAGCATTTAAGTTATAATGTTTTTCTGGACAAATATAATTCAAGAAAAATTATTCAAATGCGAATGTAGTTCATTATACATTTTGTCCACTCAACAACAGTAAACTTCTTTTTCATTTGAGAAAATGAAAATAAAATGCAGCTAAATTATATTTCTAATTTATGGTTTTTCAATGTCATGATCAGAGAAACTTTCAAGAATCCTGAATGTTAGGTTATTGAGAGACAGACATTATAAAACAGACATAGCAAAAATTATTTCTACAAGTATATTATTTTTCCTGATTTACTTCTTGTTGTTGTTTGATACATAATGACACTCATGGACATTGTTTGGTGAGAAGGCATGAAAAACTTTATTACAACATCTGACTCTATATTTATAGTATTTCTACACAGACCAGGGATTGGAGGAGAAGTTGGACACCTCTCCCATCCAATTGGTCAAGACAACTGCCCATCAGTTGTTTTTTACTCCAAGAGAAAGCATGTAAACAACCTTGTCGTAACATAAACATGTTCTAATTATAACACCCGTGTGTGAGAAAGAACTATGAATTATCAAAAACATCAAGTTGTAAAACGTATCAGAAAACTGAAGAAATCAGGGCGACAACTTCTGCTAACAAGAGCTGAGTTAACTTGTTCATCCTGACCCTTGGAATCCATACTTAGAGTTTTTTGCTGGATTCATCCATGTCCTATGAGACTCATTGGCAAGCATATCTTCGTGGTATATTTGCCTAGGTCCAGAAACCCTTCTATACTCAAAGACAAACACAGGAAATAGATTTTTCCCATTTAGTTATTTACTGCAACATAAGTACAGAGAATTAATTGCAAAAATTGAATATGAATACAAGCCACAGTGCAACTAAGAACACAGTTAGATGTGCTTTGATCCAGCTGAATGGCCTAGATTAAGATCTGTTGGATGGCAGTTAATTAATACCTCAGTAGGTCAAGTAAAATCTCAAAACCATGGCTAGTGCAAATAAAATAACAATATAAATAGTTTGATAAATGACTTATTTTGAGCCCATTGACAAACATTTAATTTCAAATTTTCTTTAATTTGGTCTGAAAATATTTTTAATGTCTCTATGTATTTTGTAGATACTTGGTCTCTGAGTAGTCTGGACCAACATAGCTGCATTGTTATTTTCTGAGCTGAGTTTCTTTGTTGTCTTGTTTAGCACTGTGAATTTTTCATTCCTTAATTTTACTCCCTGTACACCAGGATCATTCTCCCAGATTTTTTTCTCATTCAGTATACTGCTATTTGCATTACTTCTTTGAGATTATTATCATTCTTGATTTCTTTCATGTTGTTTATAAGAAAAAACTCTACAGGGCTTTATTTTCTCTGCAGTGCATACACGGAAGTCCCATTATTGTTAATGGAAGTTTCATGGGCCCATTAAAATGTAGAATCAGTACAAAAAGAAAGAAACTGTAATTGGCCTATCTTTTTTGCAACATGGAAGCCTCTAGCTCATTATCTCTAAACTAAAACAAATCAGTACTTTAATGTCTATAGTCCAACTTTAAATATCACTACTGATAGTAATTCTTCCGTCTGTGTTGGCAGTTTTCTTCAATGTTTGTGGGAGAAAGTGAGGAACAGCAATAGGTGTTTAAAATGAGATTTACATCCAGTTTGGGAGGTTTGTGAATGTGCCATATGTAATAAATTGTGTATAAAGTCTCAGAGATCTGAAAGAAATTTTTTTTGATGCTAGAAATCACTGGGTCATGCATAGTGCTGATAAAAAGGATGCTCTCTGAGAGTGCTTGAATACTCTTTGTTCTTCGCTGTCTTCTCAAATAATTGTCTTTGTTGCAAGTTCCTACACGTAAGAGTTTTATGATGCAAGTAGCCAGTACTGAATATTCTGAATTATTTTTTTTAAAAAATACAGAACACTAGCATAAACCTTACTTTTAGCAGATATTGGTTTAACTGAAATATGTTATAAGAAGAATGAGTAACATAAAGTTATAATACTGTGATTTATTGTGTTGTTTTCTTAGTCTTGAATGCTTAGCATGAGTAGATGGATGTACTGAAATCTTGGGCCACAAGCTGTGAACATACACTTAGATGTGTTTTCAGCTGGAAGAGAGTTTTCTTAGTAATTTTCCTGGTAGCTGGTACAGTGCTGTGTTTTGTCTTTAATACAACCAGAATACTGATAACATACTGATGATTTTGTTGTTGAGAAGTAATATTTAACCTAAGTCTAGGGCTGCAACAGCAAGCAAGTGCACTTGAAATCCAAACCAGAAGACAAGGACACTAGAGCCATCAGCTGAATTTGCAACTTGACAAGAACATTTAAAATGTACAAAGAGGAAGATTGCAATGAGGTGCTAGAATATCTAGCTTGAAATTCACCACTGGACCAAGAGGCTCTGGTAAGACATGTTGAGAGGATTTGAGGGGAAGAAAGTCCAGGACTTTCTTTGTTTGAAATCCCCACCCCAAATAGGTATCCATCTCAAGCTGACTTGCTTCGATACCACACTATTAAATAATTTACTTTTATAAATCCTAGGACTGAGACTCTGCTATGGGAAACATAGGATTGAATTTGAAAAAGAACTTGTGAGAGTGAGTGTGTGTGTAAGAGAGGAGCTGACAAGAGCACCCTTTAGCTCACTGAAGCCATCCGCTGCAAAATGTCTGGAGTCCCAGAAGTTAAATTCTGTGGTGGTGAGTGTGTGAGTCTTTGAGTGGTGTAAGAATGCTCAGGCAGTGGTTTCTCCATTAGGATTTGGCTATTCCACTCTGACACCAATGAAACAGGCATAGCATAAACAAAAACATGAAACAAATTCTTGGACATTGTAATGTTTTCTGAAGATATGTCAAGTACTGAGCTGTATTAGCAGCTTACATATTATGATATTTGGCTTTCAGAGAAGGATGTATAAAATAATTAAATGGGTCAAATCAAAAAAAGGCAGGTAATTCACCTTCTGCACAGAGAGACAGCAGCTTCTCTGTTTTAAAGCACATAGAATACATGAAATTGTCACGTAGCAACACTTGTGGATTTGTTAACTCTCTTTTTGGACAAGAACCTTGCAGAGGGATCTGAATATATTGGAGCACTGGGTAACTATCAGTGGCATGAAATTTAACAAGAACAAATACAGATTCTGCCCCTGGGATGCAGTAAAGCTGGGCACAGGTATAAGCTGGGAGAGGAGTGTGTGTAGAGCAGCCCTGCCCAAGGGATCTGCGGGTGCTGGCCGGCAGCAGCTCAGGGTGAGCCAGCAGTGTGTGCCCGGGCAGCCAGGAGGGCAAACCCCATCCCGGGCTGCAGCAGACACAGCATCACCAGCTGTGCTTGGGATCATCCTGCTGGATTCACCCTGGGTCCTGTGTGCAGTGCTGGGCCCCACAGTGAGAGAAGGGTGGGAAGGTCCTTGAATGGGCCAGAGGAGGAGAACAGAGCTGGTGGAAGGGCTGGAGGGCACATCCTGTGAGGAGCGGCTGAGGGCTCTGGGTTTGTCTGGTTTGGAGAGAAGGAGGCTCAGGGGTGACCTCATTGCTCTGTACGGCTCCCTGAGGAGGGAACCTGGAGAGGGAGGTGCTGTTTTTTTCCTGGCATAGAGCAACATGGAATAGTTCAAAGCTGCATCAGGGGAGGTTCAGACTGGACATAGGAAAACTTTTCTTCAAGGGTGGCCGAACACCTGCAAAGGGTTTTTAGAGAGGTTGTTGATGCCCTGCACCTGTCAGTGCCTCCAAAGGAGGCCTGCAGACCATGTGCTTAATGCCAAACTTTAACTTTTGGTCAGAACTGAATTGGTTGAGAAATTGGATTAGGTGATCATTTTAGTCCCTGACAGATGAAGTATTATATTCTATTCATTAATTTTGGAAATGGTCTTCTGTCACCTTTACAATATATTTAAAAAAAAATTCTTGAACTAGATATGCACAATTATGAGTATATGATAACATATTTGATTTATATACCTGAAGTGTTGGATAAATATGAGTCAGAGCCTGTTTTTGAGGGTATAATTTGTAACCCTAGGTCTAATAAATTAGACACAATATATGGATAATCTGTGTATATGAGATATATAAACGTATAATATGCATTAACTTGTCCTCTCTAGACATTAATGCATTTTATGAAGACTTCCTGTTTGCCTAAGAGTTCTGCATCCTCACTTGCCATAGACTGAGGAACTGCATCGGTGCAACCTGAAGACAAACAGCACCTAGAAAGTAATATATTCCAACTCTCCAATAAGGTCCCGAGTGAAAAGTGTTCTCAGTAAATGTCTGAAGACGATCTCGTTAAATTAACGTCAGTTTTTTTGTTGTTTTAAGGTATGCTGTTGACCCGTCCATCTTTAATTTAACAGAGCTTAAGAGCAGTTGTTAAGACCAGAGTGATTTCTCTGCTTGTTTCTGGGTTCTCCAAGAGTGCTGCATCCTCTAGCTTAAAGGCTGGAAGAACATTTAATGTGCATGTAACTGCTATCAATTTTCCTGAAATCTTTTTCACCAGAAAGGCAGCAAGCATCCTTCTCCAGGAATTATCTATATCCCTTCTGTAATTTAGTACTGAGACATGAATCCAAGAAGGGTATAATCAGGTTTCTGAATCTTGCTTCAAAAATTCATCTGGAATTAGATTTGTCAGCATTTTTATGTAGTGTATCAATATTTACTGAAACAAATAGAAGAAAACTTCTGACCAATATAATCTTGATTTTTTTTTTTTCTGGAATATATTTGTTGGGTAGACAGTGAGAATTTTCTTAATTGTTGCTTCATTTGAACTTCCCCCTCTTCTGTCTCCTGAAGAAATAATTAGGTGAATAATTTATCATGCTATTTTTTTTTCCAAAAGGGCACATGTATCTTATAAGAAGATACCGAGCCTATTCTGATTCTTTCAAATATTAGCTGTAGGTATCTGCTCTCAAAGGGGAAAAATTAAAAGAAAAATAGAAAAGCCCAGGTCTAACACATGTGAAAAAGCTTGCCTGGAGGTAATATGAAACAAAATGTCAGTTTAGAACTTTCAGGCTATTAATTATATGGAGCTTCCATGCAGTAGATCTATGTTTAGTTTTCTGTGATAAATACAACAATTTTTTTGTTCTGGATTGGAGATCCAAGCATTTGACTGAACTTTGGGATTTATGCTAGGGAACTGGACTCCGTAAGTTCAATTCAGCCCTAAAATATAGCCTAAAGAGAGTCATTTAGCCCTCAGAGTGGTTAAGTCTAAAAATTGTAAGGAGAAAGTAAGAAGTACTTTTTATTATGACATATTATTTTGCCATCAATTTGCCTTTGTTATGAATTTTTTTTCCCCTAATAAACTAAGATATAACACTGCTGGTAGTTATATTGCATATTCCACATGAGAAAATATATTGATTTATTAAAAAAAAGTATGTAACAATTAATGCTTATAAAGAATTTTCAATTCTAACTTATGCTATATATTTCTCCATTTCCCTGATTCTTTTTCTTTACAGTAGTCTTCCACAAATTATCCCTGAAAAATCAAATACATTTTCCCAAATGTTATGGAGTCTTATTGATGAAAAGTTATGTTTACACCTTGACTACCCAGTCATGTTGTTCTAGTTCTTTTTTGTTCTCTTTTGATATTAATATTTATTTAAAATTTGCTACAAGTTAATATTCGTAGTGTGCTTACTTTATATTTAGAATCTTCAAACTTGTTATTATAATTGCGAATGAATAGTAAATAATGGAAGCTATATGTTTATTACCTCAAATTATATATAAAATTATATATATTATATAATTTTTCATTTTAGAATTTAATGCATGGAGTATTATTTAAAAACATCTCCGAGTTTTCTTAAGCAAGCAAGATTTTATTGTTATTTGATTAAAACCTCTAAAATAGTTTCACCAAATTCTTTAGACAATCTCAGTCATATATGGAGCCAATGGACGGGAATATATGATTTTTAATAGATAAGTAAATTTATGGATTATAATCCAGACTAGTGATTAAAAGTGCAATTTGTGTGGAAAAATCGCTTTAAATTGTCTTCATTAACTTAGAAATTGGTTTTAATTTAGAAAAATGAAAGCCAAGGTAAACAGCAGCTGCCTTTAAAGTGACAAAACCTAGTATTTTTGTGTAACAAGAAAAGCATGCAGTTTGTTTAGGTGACATGAAATGTCGTATGTATCAGTGTGATCTGAGACTACAGATTGCATAAGAAACTGCCATTCACCTTCAGCGAGACTGATATATACCTATTACACCAAAATAACAATGGAAAACCTAAAGAAGAAGATACTGCAGGAGGAAGTAACCTCCATTGCAGAATGGAAGTGTAAAATTGTGTCCTAGAGCCATCTAAGGGATAATATATTCTGCTTCCCTGGTATAGAAACATAGGGCCATCGCTAAAAAGAGTATTAGGAGCTCTACAAATTCTACTCCTGCCAAGAAAAACATGACAAGATTATTATGCAAAAACAAAGCCAAAATCAAAACCAAACAAAGAAAACATTACAAGCAGTGATGGAGGATATAAAATAGTTGATTTAGAACTGTTGATTTTGCTATGAAGTATTTCAGCTTTTATCTTGTAGCCATAACATAGCAGAAAATATAGAGGTCATAAACTGAACTGTAGAAAAGAGGATGGAGAAAAAATCCACACTTCTTTTTTTCTGTAAAATTTGTGCAAAGAGTCAAAAAAAAGTCGTAAGGTAAAATAATGTGTTTTGTCTTCTCAAAAGTCTTGCTTTTCTATTAACTTGAGGAAAAAGACCATCACATGGAAAAGCAGATTTCCAAGGTTACTGCCGAAGAATAGGCAGGACTATGTCATTTCCTTAGTGAACCAATTTATTCATATTTAATTTTCACAAATGTTTCAGCATTTACTAGTGTGAATGCTGATAAAATTAAATTTTAATCTTGAGTAATTGTATATCAGCCAGAACCAAGTCTGTCTTTATTTATCTGATTTTGAAATTTAAACCTTATGCAGTGTTGGTTACATAAATCATAGAATCACAGCAACACCTTTAGAGCTCTTCGATTAATAAGCACAACTCCAAGTGTGAACATTCATCACTGAAGGGTTGCATAAGGACGAGGAAGTGCACGCTGTATTGTGGCTTGAGTGGTTCCACCTAAAGGGTGCAGACAATTTCATGAAAAGTTCATGACCAGATGAAGACTAAGTTGTTAGTGGCATGAATAAAAATGAATTATTCATCCACCTTTGTAACAAAATCTGGCTGACAACTGTGTTAGTCAAGACACTGAGAACACATTTTCAGATGCTATTTTAAAATCTGGACTGGAGGATTCCACAAAAACTGCAGTGATTCTTCCTATATGAAAAAAAAAATATATATATAGGACTTAGTTTAATTTAATTTCATGTCCTACCTTTAATCTCTGTAATTTTATTGTTTAAGAAATTAGACTGCTACAAGCTTGAGATCTGATTTAATGTTGTATTTTCAACTGATAAATTGGTCAGGGAAAATATGGCTTGGCATATATGCATGTTTTGCCTTTGGCATCAAGCTGTGTTGCAATTCTTGTTTGCCTTGATGTATATCACCTCCGCATCTAGGAAAATGAAGAGCTACTCTTTAACTGCAGATAAAATACCCCTACAGGTTAAACAATGGAAAAAGTCTTTCTTTAAACTAATCTAGGGAACAGAACACAAGTTATCTACTCAAAGTATATAAAAATAAAGTCTTATGGGAGCATTCAGCTGCTTATAGAACTTCTTAAAGTGGATAGCAATTGTTATGTTCAGACCATGTTCTGTAAAATACTGTATATTAAATGGCTATTTACACATGACAAGCAAAGAAGGAAGAATGGAGACATAGGGACATGAAATTGAAGGAAGTAATGAAAGAATAGGTAAAAAATGTTGACTGAACAAAGTAATAGAAAGCTCAAGTATAACACAACAAAGCCTGCAGGGAGGGAAAGAAGGAGAAGATGACCTTGGTGAACCCATTTACTCGTTTACCCACTGAAGAAAAGAATGGTTGGGAGAGTAGAGACGATCAAGGAGAGAGGACAGCAACCCCTAACAATGGGTATACACAAGTCAGAAAAATTATTTTGTTAAATTCCGTTATAAATTTAAGCCTACAAGCAATACTTGCAGGTTTTCTGTTTGCTGTAGATAACAAAAACTGTGATTTAAACTTGTATGTTGAGAAATAGTATAATATTTAGGTGGTAATGGTTCAACAGTATAAAAGTAGTTCCATGAGACTTTGGTCTCTGATGGATCAGAGAGCTTTGACCTTGTAGAGGGATAATACAGCATACTTTGATAAGTTCAGTGAGAAATAAGAGAAGTTAGGAAAATGTATGCATGCAGTAATAAGAAATAAATGATTGCTTGAAGAAATGTCAAATATAAGGAAGACACCTTTACAAAAAAACACCTTATTTTACATTTTGCACTACATTGTTGATTGCCCCATGTTTGAGATTTTCAGAGTTTTTTGGAAGGGATTTTTTTGGTGCTGAAATATCTGTATTACAGTGTTACTGAATTATCTCCTCTGAGAAGTGTTAATCTTAAAAAAACCAAAATGAATAGTGTCCTACAACACAGACAAGAAAAAAATGTGCTTTCACAACTAGAGATTAAAATTGTTTGTCCATGCTCTAGTGAAATTATTAATTTTGCTGCATTCTTTAAGGGTTTCTGAAATTCAGTATTTCAGTAGTGGGGAAGTAATTATTAAATACAAGTGAAAGATAATTCCATTTTGTTTACAGCACCCAGTAGCATGTACTCACTTTCCTGGTTTCATTGGTCAAAGTTCTGGATGATATTCATTCATTCTGTTGAAATTTTTTGCACCTAGACATGCCTTTGTCAAGCACATCCTGCAGCAGGAGCAGGAAGCCCATAAGCAGGCACTGGCCAGGGCACACTTTCCCAGGGAATGCTACATGAAAAGGTACAATGTGCACAGCTACATCAGATGTCAACTGTATCTAAGCAAAAAAAAATGAACAATATTTTTGTAGTGAAGAAAGCCACAAAGTGGTCAGCCGTAGCTCACCTGTTTAGAGGAATTCTTCTACCACAAAATTACAGTCCGTTTACAGAACATAGGCAAGGATCAGAGGCAGAGTGAGATATAGGGACTATTTTCTACAGACTTGGGAACTTAGACAAAAATCTCATAACAAGAATATCTCAATTTCATTACATACTTTGTTTTCCCATTGATTTCTTTTACAGATCATGTGATGTTATGGCACTTGGAAATTTTATCTCTAGCTTCTTTCCTGGGAAAAAGTTACATCACTGTAACTGCTAATTGACAAACTCTTTGGACTTATTTTCTTTACTAGATTTATCTTAACCCTCATAAAGAGTGATAGACGTGACAGTTTTATTTTTACTTAATCATTATTTCCTATCTCTGTTGAGCACCAAATTTTTCCATTTATTTTTCATTTCATAGTAGTTTTGTTTTAATGTTTTAAACTACCACTGTTCATGCATAATATATATATTATCTCCCCTTTGGAAATTTATCAGTTATTTATCTATGCAGTTCTTGGCAAAGTCAGTTATTTGTTATGATTAATATATTAATAATTCAGAAAGGGCATAGATTTATAAAATATATGACAGTAGCATACAAGCACCAAATAATGTCGGATTAGTAAAGTCTTCTAAAGAGCATCATCACCATTATTATCCATTTTGACTGTTTATATTATTATGGTTAGAAAAATAGGATTGTTTTATGAAGCTGAAATCCATGATCATGGTAATAGTTTTGTAAAATAGGGTTTTAGGATAGCAGTTACTTTCTAATAGATGTAAAAGAAAAAAAAATTGAACAAAAAAACCAGCACAATGAAACTGATATTTTGTAGCTATTTTCTTCAGTTATTCATTAGAAAATATATTTTAACATGTCATTAATGATTTAAAATAACCTGATGTGGAATATCTAAGTTATGCATGCTTATAGGGGGGAGAAGAGCTCAGAATAAAAATTATAGGAGCCTTTTATATCTGTATAGAACATGGGATATTACAGCTATTTTTCAATAATTTTTTTCCATAAAACAAACTTTTAAAATACATTATTTTTTTCAAAGTCAGCATTATAATTATCAGAGTAACTAAGAAAATCTAAAGACACTTGATACAAGAAATTTAGATAGTGATAGTAGCATCATACCTGCCCCTTGCCTTGGTATCTGCCTATGCAGTTAGCTTAATTTACTCTCCCTTGCAGGACCACACACTGGTGGAGCACTTCCTCTTGCAAAGGGAGAGAGGTTTAGGTGCAGAGTGTAGAGCAGGTGGTGGGAGAGCAGTGGAATGAAAGTGGGAGAGTCAAAAATCCTCTTCCACATTTCCTTTAAACAAAATACCCTCCTCCAGCTACGTGTAGTCTCAGAGTAAGGCAGTAAAAATGACTGGACCAGGGGGAGATGATGAATATCACGTCTCACAAGCCCACTGGACCTAACAGTGCAAGATGTAACTTTTGCCAGAACTGCAAAATATTATTTTTTAAGTGTGGAAAATGTTAGAAAGTACATTTAATTCTATTTTTAATACAATAGTATATTCTATTCTATTTTTAATAAGACATTTGAGTAGTATTGTATTTTAAAGAAAAACAATACATACACTAATTGGTGACATTTTAAGAAATAACACTGTTTCTTAACTGCTCAACTTTCACAGACAGTAGTTTGTCAGAGCTCTTTTTTCATGTTTGTGTGTGTGCACTTAACTCAGGAGGGCATGGGTAGAACTGGTCAAGAGAAGTGTTCAGATAATAGTTGCCAATGGAGATTAAACAAAAAAGAGGCTTCTTCAAGGATCTGGAAATGACTACTTTTTTGAACTTGAGCCTTAAACTCTTCTGAAAATGCATCCCTTCTGTTCATATTTTAACAGCAGAAGGAAATATTGGATCAGAGTTTTAATTGTATATTTTAACTATTCTTTTAAGAATATAATTCATGCTCTATATATGCAGAATAATGTTTGAAATCTTACATTAGAGATACACTATTGCCACTGACTATTTTAAGATAGGCCTGAAAGATTTCTTGTCTCTGCAAATCATTGTCAAATCTTTTGAATGCAAAAAAAGTCATAAATACCATTTTAAAAGCAAAGTGATATTTACTTGGGATGTTTTGCTTTCTGCTCTCTGTTTGTCAGTCCCTGTCATCCTCAGAATATCTTGCCACATCAGAGTTAAAGTCAATAAAGGAAAGAAAGATCTTTAAATTGTTTAAGTCACTTTAACCTTGTGTGTGAATAAACACCTTCTTTTAATTTTCAAATGGTGATTCACATCACATCCTCACCAGATCTCTAAGCCTAGTTCACTAAAGGCACCCTAAACCACAGGAAATATTTTTTGTTCCTTCAGCCCTATTGATAAAATATCTTCTGTGTTGTGTATGATCAGGTTTCTTTTTTTTTTTTTTTTAAGCTTCTCACATGGATAGTGATTGATATAGGAGTAGGATAGTAATCAAGTAACTACAAATTTCATAGACAGTGATAGCATTGATTTGCAAATAAAAGATACTAGATTAGGATTATAATTATGGACTTTTGAAATTTCTTAATGTTAATTACCAGAATGCTTAAAGATATATCCTCAAAAATAGCAGTTGTAATCACAATTGTCCTAAACTTTTTTCTTATAATGTGAGAAGATCATTACCTTTTAGTGCAGCATTTCTGGCAAATTCCTAAGTACTACCAAGCACTTTGGGAAAAATTTACAACTATAGAAATACATGAAATGGTCCAATACAAAGCAGAATTTGCAAATAGAAGTCCAGTATTTAGCTGTATTGAGGATGGTGAGATGACAGTTTATTTATTTATCTTTCCATCTCAGGGAAATTTTATACATTATCTTCATGTTGTGGGAAAAATATTGTGGGAGGATATATGTATAACAACAGCTATTATTTTATTCCAACCATTATTGGTTGCACGGTTTCCTAAAGCCTTACCATGCTATATTCAGAAATGATGTAGGACCATTTGTCTAAATCAGCACAAACCTTACCACCACATGTCAAAATCTTGCTTTCTTATTCCACCATTTGATGAGTGTGGACTTGAGCACAGTCAAGACAAAAAGAATGAAGCCAGACAGAATTCGCAGTTCACTATTTACAGTGTGCAGTTTTCTCACACTGTATATTTGTCATATGTTAAAGAGTACATAAGGGACTGTACTTGCTGTTCCGAAAAATTGAATTCAGGGAATGAAGATTTCTTAAGCATTCCAATAATTTTGTACTTGCTCCACATTTTACCCAATTTATTTATGTATTTCACATTCTAAGGATTTCCATATCTAATTTAACTTTCCATATATATTTTTAAAAGAGAGAGAAACTGCCCAGGAAAGGTCAGTTCCTTGTACCAATCTCTGAGAGAGGTAGGAGACAGCTCCTGTAACCTTAATCACCTTAAGAGCAGCATGTATTAACCCTCTGGAGAATATTTGCTGTTTAGCGAGATTTTGTAGTGATAATATGAATTCTACTGGCTTTATAGTTTATAGGGAATGCACAGTCTTGTTACTCTATATACTGATTGAGATATTTCAAATGTCTAAACTGCTTATTACCAAAGGATTTATATACAAGTATAATGTCATCTGATAATGATATAGCAATCTACAATAGTTAATCAACCTCCGTGCAACTGGACCATGTTGGACCAAACAACTCAGTTTCAAGAGTTTATCCAAAAGTTTTACCTTATCATAGCTGGAAATCCATGACAGGCACACCTATACTGGAGTTATCAAACATGTTCCAAGATTGTGTCTTTGCCTCTCTCTACCCTTTGCAGCAACTTTGGCTCCGAGATGCTGTGTCACCACCAGCACTTGCACTAGAATACTAGAATACTTCACTTGCACTAGAATACTATGTATTGCAAGGCAAACAGCCTAGTGATGTTCTGCTCTGCACATGTATTTGACTGCCTGTATCTCCTCTGGTTTCCTCATTTCAAAGAGCAAGCTCCTAAAGAAATAATATGGCAAATCCTAATGTGGAAAGTCTTCTGGGGGACAGGCTTTCTCCATCCTCTTGTGTATATGAAAAATGGTTGATTTGAACCAAATTTGTCTGATTTATCTTGTTTACTTTAATTGCTGTGGAAATATGTTTTGAACCAGAGCTGTCATGCTTTTGTGGGAACTGAGAGGCTGCTGTTTATGTGTCATGAGAATCAAGAGCTTCTCCTTGGTTTATGTACTTGAAATAAGATTGTTGTATTCCAAAGAATACTGGTTTTGCTCTTTTTTCCCAGTCTTATTTCCCATTATTAGAAATTCCATATGTAGGTATTGAAATGCTTAGGTGTTCACATTACAATTATGCACTACGGGCTGTAAAGATGCTATATGCAAAATGTATACCTACCTCTCTGGAGCTAATGATATATATATGTCTATCCTTGTAGCTCTATAAAGGGCCTTTATATATATATATGTAAAATACAGTATACCCTATATTGCTTAATTGTACTTGGACCACCTAAATATTTTAATATTAATATAGAAAGTGTGTATGCATATGTGTAAATATATACAAGATCTAATATATTAAAAAAATCAGAAATTATTTAAACCATAAACTTTGAGCCCAAATTTTCCAAACTTGCCAAATTTATAGTTTTTGTAGCAATCCTGATTTCCTTTTGAAGGGAGGTTTAAACAGAAACTTTTGAAGGGTATGTAAAAAGGGCAGGTGCAATTGGAATATTTGTATAAGGTTGAGGAAACAAGAATGAAAATTTGGACTGAATCACATCTGTAATTGGCTTGAAAAGAACTTAACCCATTGTAAAATTACAACAGTATAAATGGAAATCAATTGGATTGATTTTTGAGGAACTTACCATAGTGCTGCCAGTTCGAAACTCAATTAGACACTCTGTTTAGTGATAAGGTTATTAACTGACCAACTGTTTCACCTAAAGTAAAAAATCTACACATTTTTGCAATGTATGTTGTGACTTTTAAGATTGCAATTTATTTAGTGGTATGAGTCTACAATATGCATTATGAACTGCTCAAATCTTGCTTGATATACGAAAAATTTGTCTGGATGACTTCCATGAATGCTAAAATAACTCCCCTTTCATAATACCTAGTGTAGACAGCCCTGGGATTTGGCACAATTAATATGAAACAGTAAATTTGTGTGGTGTATTTGATTTAAAAGACAAGGTTTCATGCTGGTGGTGGTGGTGGAGGAGCGCTGCAGGTTTAACCTCAATGGGAAGGCACCAGGATCTGATCCATGTTGTACACAGCGGTCTGTAATGGGCTTATTGAAGGACACAGCTGAGCCCGTCAGCCAAGCTGGTGATTCCTGTGTGGTAACATATTTCAGAGGGCTTAAAAAATCCTTTATGGCTACTGTGTGAGAGCGGGGTGAGAAAAATGTGAGAAAAACATACCTGCACACAGCAAGGTCTGTGCAGAAGGAGGGGGAGGAGGTGTTTCAGGTGCTGGAACTGAGATTCCCCTGCCACCAGTGGTGCAGCCCACGGCCGGGCAGCTGTGCCCCTGCAGCCCTTGGAGGTTTATGAGGATGCAGAGATCCACCCATAGCCTGTGGAGGAGAACCACATGGTTTCCTGTAGGGACTGTGATCACAGGTGGAGAGAGCTTATGCTGGAGTTGGATCCTGGCAGGATCTGTGGTTCTATGGAGAGAGAAGCCGATACTGGAGATGTTTGCTGGAAGGAGCTGCAGTCCATGGAAGACACTGAAGCTGTCTTTTTCTGAAGGACTGCACCTCATGGGTGCAGAGGAGTTTGTGAAGAACTGCAGTCCACAGGAAAAATCCATGTTGAAGAGAGATTCATGAAGGACTTTTTCTATGGAAGGGACTAAGTGCTAGATCAGGAGAAGAGTATGGGAAGGAAGACTCATCAAGGTGTCTGAACATACTTATGTCCTGTTTCCCATACTCCTGCACTGCCTGGGGGTAAAAAAGTAGAGGAGCCAGAGGTGAAGCTAAAACAGCTGGAGAGATGGAGGAATGGAAGGAAGATATTTTTAGAATTATTTTTCATTATTCTACTTGGCCTAATTGACAATGAATTAAAATTATTTCCCCTAGTTGAGTCTGTTCTGCCCATAATGGCAATTGCTGGGTGGTCTCTTTGCCCTTGTCTTAACCCATGACCTTTTTGTTGTATTTTTCCCCCCTTGTCCTGTTGACCAGGGAAAGTGACCAGAGCAGGTTGGTAAGCATGTGATGGCTTGCCAAGTCAACTGAACACAGTAATTTTGTTGGTGCCTGACTTGGGAATTTTAAAGAATTCAAAGTAAGGACAGTAACTTGGAGAGTTAATAGGCAGAACATGGACTGAACTTTGTTAGAGAGCAGAATAACTATTCTGGGAATATCTGTGGGGAATATCTGTTATAATTTTGGTGAAGTAATGAAGGGTAGTGTGTATAAATTCCAACAGGTCTTCTAGTGGGAAATTCAGCCTGGGCAGGATCAGTAGTTTGTTGATAAAGAATTATACCTCTCATCAAGGACCCCATGCTGGAGGTGGGGGAAAGTGTGAGGAGGAAGGAGCAGCAGAGAGCAGCTTTTATACACTGTGCAGAATTCCCTATCCCTCTGTGTTACTCAGAGCAGGGTGGATAGAAGAATTTAGAATGAAGGAATAAAGTTGAGCCTAAGGCTGGGATAAAGGTGTTCTAGTTTTTCTCTTTGCTTTTCCCCGTTTTACTCTATTTTTAATTTGTAATAAATTTCTCCAGGTCAAGTCTGTTTTGCCTGTGACTGATTTCCCTATCTTTTTCTCAACCCAAACACATTTTTATCTTTTTTTTCTCCGCAAATTCTGTTGAGGAGGTGGAGGAATGGAATATTTTTGTAAGCCCCTGACAGCCAGCTGAGGGAGGACAACCCACTACAAGTGACATGACATCATCTTGTTGTTCCAAACTTAGAAAGCTGACTTACTTCCCCTGAAAACTATATAAGAGCACTGTAGGCTGAATGAGAGGGAGAAATTCCTGAGAGTCTGCCAACAGCCTAAGGATATCTTTTGGAACTGATTTTGTATGTGATTTTCCAGAATTATGATCTTATCCTGGTTGAGCTACTTAATCAAACACAGAGTAGACAACATGAAACCACACTTAGGACAGTGTTTCCATGTGGTCTGATAGGGCTTTGTCTGAAGCAGAGGGGAGCATAAGGGTGGTGAACAGACAGCAAGCAATCCGTGGAGTTCTGCCAACTTGACAGCTCAGACCTGGTTTGAAAAGGCTGACCTTCTTTTTCTGCTCACCAGAAACCTGTAGTTAGTGCATGAGCTTAATCATCTCTAGGACTTCTAAGGATTCACTCAGAAAAGTCAAGTACAGAAAACTAGTTGGGAAGATGATGACATTGTGGAAAAAACCACTGTGCTTTAAAAAACCTTTTTTTAACAAATGCTTCAGCTTTGAAATTGAACACTGGAATACTCACTCACCTGCAGTTGTGGCCACAGAGAAACATCTTGCAGTGTTAATAAAAATATTCTCTAAACCTACTTCTGAGAGATGGAATTTCCTTTTAATTACAGGAACTGAAAATGGGTTCTGGGAATCCATTTCATGCTGAAGGAGAAAACATAATCATGACAGCTATCTTTTGTGTGTTTCCTCAGGAAAAAAAAAAAAAAGTTTTAATTAAATGTATTGTCTCATGGTGTTTTTAAATGTGCTTATATGATGTTTCCTTTTAGAAGTGGGCTCTAGATACTGAGTGACAGTATTTTTTAATATTGAGAGGATGGGTGTAAGCTCAGATACACCTTTCTTTGGACATTTAAAAAAAAAAAATCTTTCAAAGAGCTGCCTCTTCTTAAAGAGAGTACAGGAACTGAAGTGCTCAGCTGTCTTTTGAGATTCAAATTTTCAAGTTTTCCTATTTGATTTGTCAGTAATCTGCTCTCCTCTTTTTAAGACTTTACATATCCAGATGAAAAGTAACTGATTTCATCTGTAGTTCAAGTATTCAATACAAGTACTGCTTTCTGCCATTCCTTCCTACCTTTTCTCCTTTGGTTTCACACTGTATCTTATGAATACTATTATTTTCTCCCACACATTTCAGAAACAGCTTGCATAATTTTTGTGCATTCATCTCTGCTTTTATCTGGCAGCATTATTTTTGTTATCATTACAGCTGAATTTTCCTGAACTATTTTCTTGGACTACATTTTCAGAAAGGTTCATGCTTTTAAATGTTACTACATGGAGACCCATTTTACTCCAGTTCTGTCCCTAATTGCTGGATCTCTGTCTGATTAAGCCATCTCCTAGAATGCCTCTAGCCTGACCCCATTGTTTTACATTTTCTGTGTAATTTTATCACCCATACTTGATTCAATTTTGTTGTTTGGACTGAATATTCATCAGAATTCTTCTTCTTCTCCCACTTTTGAATTGGAATTTTATTCAGCTATGTTCCAAAGAATTTCTCAAAGAATTTATAAGTTATCTGAGATGTCACCCAAAGCTGAATTTACTCAGAGGTGATTTCTAGATTGAGTGGTAGTTCACCTCTTCCTTGTTGAATGTTATGATTAAAAATGAAATGAAACCAAATTCTACTGAGAGAAGCCTTTCCACAGACTTTATATTCTGTGTAATAAAATTCTTAAGTGTTTTATATGACTTATAGACATTGCACACTTTTACTTTGTACAGATATTGCCAGAAATGAATACCACTGTCCTGTTCTCTGTGCAAAGTTTATGCAAATAGCATCAGGCTTAATTGCAGAAATGTTAGCTATTATAGGTGTTCATTTTATCTCCTTGTAACAAGTTTGGTCTCCTTTATCTAGCCTTTTGTATCTGAACATTTATTTCTTTAATCTCAGTTCTGTTCTCCCATTAATGAGAATATAATTGTCGCTTTAAAAGGAATTGAGGTACTTAACAACTTCCAGCACTTCCCTGGAATTTTATGCAATGTACATTGTTGTATATGCTTATGGAACAAGATATTGCTTTATTTTGGAGTTTAGCTGTTGTTTCATTTTCTTTAATCTTTTTACAGTCAACAATGCTGAATTAATTTATGCTTAAAATGTTGCTCTCTGCCCATTGCAAAAAAAGAGGAACGCACAAAATCTTAAGGGAAATAAATCTCAGAATATTGAGATCAACCACCCTTCCATCCTCCTTGTATGCAGTTATCTTACCAGCAATCTCAGCAAATAAAAAAAATTGACATAAGTATCAGTAGTTACGTATTACATGGATAAACAATGATTTCACCGTATTTTTGTTGGAATTTTAAGATCTATTATCATTTGCAATGTATGCCCTAACTTGCTAGAGTAGAGGCATATAATAAGGAAATTAAATATGTGATCACTCAGGAAGAAGTTTGCAAAGCAATTATATGACTGTGTATATGACTCGGTCAGTGTTGTAACCTAAACATTGTGTGGTTGCCACTTTGTGTGTAAAAATCTCTCCAATTTTGTTCAAGATATAGGGATTCCTTACTTCCATAGAAAGTGCAATTAAAGTTAGTTACATTAACAGGGGTGAAAAGGTGTTCTTAGCAACAGAGATATTTTTATTCTGAGAAATTAAAATTAATTAATATTTTAATTTTATTTTATATCATTAAGGATTAAATAATGTGGCAATTCTTATATTTCTGTATTTTTTATTCTGTATAAAGAATAAAATTCATTCATTCATTCATTCACAATCCCACTTTCATCTACCTGCAAAGGACAAAGGGAAAGGGGAGAATAAAATCTAGATATTTCCAGGGCTATTACAATGGATGAAAAGGAAAAATTTACTTTAGATTGTATTTAAAATTCCTCAAAAATTGAATAATAATGTGAAACAATCTCAAACATTGAAAAATAATGTGAAACAATCTCAAACATTGAAAAGCAGTTTTGAATCCTGTTATTTCATCTGTCCTGCTTGAGATACCAAAACTGAATTTTAAAAATATATTTGAATTGTACTCTCCAGAAGTTAAAGTGCTGAATCATAATACTTTAAATTATGGTGACAATGTCCAGAGTGAATGACAACAATTTGGTGTTGATGCGACAAACTCAAATAATGAAGTAAGAAAGAACATATTACGCATTATTATAACATATTAAAAGCATTATTATGCTTTTTACTTTCAAAAGCTTGTGATTTAGAATATTATCCTGCTTCTTTTTCAAAGTGTAATTATCTTTTGGGGTTCCTTACAGCGCATGATCCCTGTTGCCTCGAAATGGATGAGGCGTGGTGACCTGGTTCCGAAGGAGGAACACGTCGGCTGAACTTACAGGCCTGACGGACAAATCACACACTAACACCAATGTGGTAGATGGCAAAAATGTGTTTATTTTCCAGTAAGCACTGACTTAAGTAACTACGGTATGCTTGTGCAACTTCCTCATATGGTATGATTGGCCGTCGTCATGGAGAGGATGGGGCCCTGCCTCCTCGTACAGCGCGATATCTTCCGATCGGCTCTCTCTAGCTAACTACAGATCCCTGAAACATGCTTTACCATATATTATCTAAAATTCTGCTTAAAGTAAGAAGAAATTACCTAATCAGTAAAGGGTTTTTAATGGGGTCTTTTTTCTGCACCTTTTGTATTAAATTGATTCAAACAATTTAAAGTGTTTAATAATTTTTAGTTTTTTTTAATCTGTGGTTCAGAGTGAGTCTGCAGTGTCACTGCATAAGAAGAGAAAGGAAGTGTCAGTTAGGTTTTACAGAACTGGGCAGTGAACTTAAATCATCCTCCTCCTTTAAAAATATAGCTCTGGAAAACTAAAGTTTTTCACAAAAGGCAACAGCTATGAAACATTGTTATCATATGAAGCGTTTGAGAATGTGAATGAAAAACAATCAAAAACAGTTATTAATAAATCAACTTTTTCTTCTGGTGATTCGTTTGTGTTAATCATATTTCAGTCATAAGGGAAGGGGAAATCCTCTTATAGTATTTTCCCAGATAGAGTTCTACAGAGATGTATTTCCTTTAACAGGGATCCATAATCTAGAAAGAGGTTTTAGCCCTAGACTATCTATTAATTTCTTGAAAATCCTTTGGTTCAGTTTTGGCTCATCAGTTTCAGAGGTACTTTGTGACAAAATTTGTGATATTTTAAAACACACATGTATGAATTTATTTGCAGTTGCAATGTTTCAAAGAGATAATCCCATTATGATATCATTAGGATACAATTTTTCTGTAGTAAGTAATATGAATTGCTAAAATTATCTATTTTAAAGCCGCTAAAATGAAAAGAGCTTGCCTGAGGCTAAAAATCTGTGTGTTTTTTGTAATATCTCATTATTAATCTATGTATGAATAACTGATTTCTGAAAATTAATGCAGGAGCCAATTGAAACTAGCTATGGCACATTATAAATATAAAGATAATGAAATAGAATGTTGTCTCATTCATTTGCATAATATTATGCTTTAACAATTAATAGATTTGGTCAGGTATTTGCTGACTAAGTATTTTAATAGATCGTTCAAATGTTAATAAGTACGTTTTATATACTTCAGCAATGGTATCTTTGGAATCAAATTCCTTTACATGGGGAGATTTCTATAATTTAAAAATAGTTCTGTTCATATTGATGCACTTTTTATCTCGCTGATGAGAAATGACAAATATAATCCTTTTTTAATGTTAATTTAATTAAGAAATAATCTGTTGCCTACACGGAAGAAATCACCAAGGAAACCGGGCAGTGTATTTCTTAGGGGACAGCAGTGTAGTCATAAATGTATTCAATTTGTGCTGCTTTCTAAGTATTAATAATTAGTGGAGAAAGCCCTATTTTCACCCCACACCAGTGACATCACATACAAAGCTTAAGTGAACCAAATTATATATCCAAGGAGAATGATGCACATGCATTTTTACTGTTTTATTAAAAGTGATATTCTGATCTTGTTTTTATTTTCTTTTCCTCCCCCATCATCCCAGAAGAAGATACAAATTTAAATAATACTTCCCAAATACTTTTTTGTAGCCCAGTAGATGACATGTTTGACTTTATTTTCCTAGGATTCAAGTTCTCTCTGGATGTGATTTCTTTCTTTTTTTTTTTTTACCAGACATTACTGATACTAGCTGAAGTAGCAAGTTCAAAGTACACTATAATTGCGCTTGTTATGTTGAGAGAGCACCTTAGGAGTCAGGGAGGAAGGAGATGCCTGTGGTGGTGTTGCTAAATCTTTCTCTCTTTCTGACAACAGCTGGCCACAATGTCAGAGATTTTCCTGATTCATCCTTTGATCCTCCATTAGTCCTCCAGTTAATGAAGAATTTCTTTCAGTATCTGTTGCTGGGGAAGGCAAAACAGATTAGGGAAAGTTGCTAGGTTCAAGTGGATTTTTGTTACCAGACTTTGATATAAAGAAGCAAACTCATAGCAAGGAAGAAGGCTCCCAAGGAAAATTTTAGACTAAGTCAAGAATTATTGAGATAGGTAGTCACATGTATGTGTTAGTAGGGATCACATACAGGTGGGTTTTGAAAATATACATGGAAGAAGACTCTGCAACCTCTTTGAACAAATTATTCCTGTGTTCTGTTAACTTCAAAGTAAAGGTTTTTCTCATTTAGATGGACCTTCCTGTCTTTCAGTTTGTGGTCATCTCTTGTTCTGTTGCTGGGCACTACTGAAAAGTATGGGCCCATCTTTTTGATACCCACCCTTGAGTTTTATGTATGCATTACAATCATAAAATCATAGAATTTTTGAGGTTGGAAAAGGCTTTTGTGATCCTGGAGCCAAATTACTAACCAAGCACTGCAAAACTGACCACTAAACCATGTCCCTGCGTGCCACATCTACATGACTTTTTAATGCCTCCAGGGATGTTTCCACTTCCACTGCAGCCTGTTACAGTGCTTGACAATCATGTAGGTGAAGAAATATTTCCTAATATGTGGTCTATGCCTTCCTGGTGCAACTTGAGATAATTTCCTCTCATTCTGTCACCTTTTACAGAGAAGACACTGGCCCCACTTGACTACACCCTCCTTTCAGGTGGTTGTGGAGAGTGATAAGGTCTCCCCTTTGCCTTCTTTTCTCCAGGCTGAACACCTCCCAGGTCCTTCAGCTGCTCTTCACCTCCAGACCCTTCGCTAGCTCCATTGTCCTCTGGACACACTTCTCAATGTGTTTCTTGCCATGAGGGTCCCAAACCTGAAAACATGAACACAGGATCTAACATATAGTCTCTCTAGAACAGAGGGACTATGACTGCCCTGGTCCTTCTGGCCACTGTTTCTGATACAAGCCAGGATGCCACTGGCCTTCTTGGCCACCTGGGCACAGCTGATGACCAGGATCCCTAGGTCCTTTTCTGCTGGGTAGTTTTCAACAACTCTATCCACAGCCTGCAGCACTACCTGGGGCTGTTGTGACCCAAGGGCAGGACCCTGCACTTCACCTCATGGAACCTTGGCCCATTGATCCAGTTTGTCCATATCCTTTTATAGAGCTTTCTGGTCCTCTATCACACCCACGTTCCCACCTGGCTTGGTGTCATCTGCAGACATACTGAGACTGCACTTGATAAAAATACAAAGCAGGACTGGTCCCAGTACTAAGCTCTGGGAAACCCTGCTAGTGGATCAGCAACCAAATGGATACAGGTCTGCTGACCACTGCTTTCTGGGCCCAGCCATTGAGACAGATTTTTACTTAGTGAACAGTGCACTTGTCCAAGACATGAGCAGCCAGAATCTGCAGGACAACGCTGTAGAAAATGGTGTAAATGGTTTTACTAAAATCCATATACAATATCCACAGCCCTTTCCTCATCCACTAAGTGTGTCAGTTTTTCATAGAAAGAGGTCAGGTAGTTCAGGATGCTCACAAGCCAATGTTGGCTGGGTCTAATCCCCTGAGTGCCCTGCCACTAAAGGTGATATGTTCCATGACCTACCCCAGAACAGGAGGCAGGCTTACAGGCCTGTAGCTCCCTGTATCCTCCTTCTTTGTGGAGCTCTGCCCAATAGCTCAGCCCCTAAGCTGTGTTAGCGCATGGGGAAATTTATTCCATGACCATGACCCCACATTTGACTTTACTGAGCTTCATTAGGTTACCAATTCTCAAGCCTGTTCAAGTCTCAATGAATGACAGAATAGCTTTCTGGTGTATCAATCATTCTTCTACAGAAGCAAAGAAGGTATGGAAATGAAATATAATCAGGAATGAGCACCATGAGGCTCTTATGACCCATGTGATTAGCAGGCACTGTGAATTGCACAGGTGTGACATGGCCATGGAATGGCAGTAGGTCACCACTGAGCATCAGGGACCACAGCGGTTCCTCTGAGGGGGTGAGTAATGCATACAAGTAGTGTTATGCAGAAATGGTTATTTTTTCATCTGTAGAACCTGTGATAAATCTGCAATATGCAGTTTGATAGTCATAGAAATATGAGATTTAGTTATTTGTCTTGCAGGATCAGAAAGGTTCGTCATTCCAAATACAGGCTTTTTTTTTTTTTTTCTTAAGAGGGAAACAAGAGGATTTCTTGCCTTGGGTTACAATATTTTCTTGCTGTGTGGCCAAATTGTAATGTATATTTGCTTTAATGCATCATTTTTCTGTTTGTTATTATTTTTTTTACCATTTCCTTAAGGGGGAGGAATGGCTTTATTGTATACACTGACAGCTTTTTGTTTAAAATGGATTGACAAATAAATCCAGAAGACTTTTTAAAAAAATACTTTTAGGAGAGTAGATCAGAATCTCAGAATAATAACAGAGAATGGCTGAATCTTTTGTTATACTCCAAGCACCACACTAAATAGATACCTTTATTTCAGATCAGCTGGCTCCTGGGTCACTGCAGCCATTTACTGCTTCTTCCTCTGACAGGGAGGCAGATTTTGGCTTGGATTTTTCCAGATGTAGCAACTGTACTCTCTCTACTCACTGTTCCTTTTTGATTGTAGCAGATAATTTCTGTTTTCTTTGATTACCTTTCACTCTAAAGGATCTTGTAATGTTGCAGTTCAGATTCAGTGTTGCACTCTGGAAAGAATTCAGCAACCTTTAGGCTTTAAACTGTGATGGAAAACACCATTACTGAATGATTTAAAATCAATGAGGTTTACTGCAGAGCTCTAACTTGTGCAGTACAAACAACAGGCTATAGAGGAAGTCTCTGTAATATTAACCTTTACAATAAAGTAATGAAAGGAATGTGTATCATCAAGGTAAATCTAATAAGTTGGTATTTTAATTCAGGTACTCAAGTAAACATTCTAGAAAAATAGTAATTTCTTTGAAAAATAGTAATTTTTCTCAGTGTTGGATGACTGTTGATAAACTATAATCGGAAAGGAACATTTCCATTCCAAATCACCAATATGTGGCAAAAACTATTCCATATGTGTTTCTTTCAGATCTTTTACATTTTCATTTACACAAGTGAAAGGGAATTTTAGTAAAATGGCATGGTTATTATATTTTTAAGATGACACTAAGGAATAAAATTTTTAAGGACTTTTGTTCTGTGCTGATCAGCAACACCTTGATCTGCAAACATAAGTCCAGAGGACATCAACAGTGGTTAGGCACCTAAATCTAGAAAACAGATGGAAAGAATGAATTAATTGAAGATTTTCAGGTTGTAACAGAAGAAATTGAAGAAAGCCCTGATAACGGGGCTTAAAATTTATAAAACCATGGTTTTAAGAGAGGAGAGATAATCAGTTCTCCATGTCCAGTCTAGATAAGACAAGAAGTAATTGGCTTAACTTCCAGCAAGGGAGATTTATGTTAGACGTTAGGAAAAATGTTCTAATAGAAAGGACTGCTAAGCATTGCAATGGTTTACCTGTGGATGCAATTGAATGTTCATTGCTGAAGGTTTTTCAGGAGGTGATATGCTGTCATGAGTGATACTGCTATTTTGCCATCCTTGTCCTGTGCCAAGACGAGTGGCTAGATGACCTTTCAACGTTCTTTTCTGTTGTTTTACTTTAATACTACAACAGATGTAAGTTGCTGTCCGAGCTGAGGTTTAGCAGAAAAAGTCCTTATCATAATTAGAGTTCTCCTTGATCCAATCTAAATCTGCGTCTTGAAGTGGAAGAAGGATTAGAGGAACAAAGCAACAGTAAAACCAAGTGACTGGACTGTATATCAGGTTAAAAGACTTTGTGCGTGAGCTGAGTGAGTTACAGGGTGGGGTAAAATGGCAAGGTGTATTACTAACTCTGGAAAGAAAATATCGCAGGCATTCTCAGAAACTATAATATTTTTGTAAAAGTAGTGGATGACTCTGAAGGGAGTTTAATACTACATTCACTTTGTGACTTTCAATTTAGAATAATGTAAACAACATTAATGTAAATTTTCTTAAAGCTGGTTACTGCTAAGAAATTTGCTTTAATATTCTACTTTCCTTCTCTGTTCCCAGTTATTAGTTCTGAGATTGTTATGTTTCAAGAAAACAGAAGCTGAGAAAGACAGTGAGGCAGAATGTTTTCTGGAAAGACATTTATCCTGACAGTTTTTGTCATGAAGGGATTAGTTTAAAAACAAATAAAATTCTCATTTTTTGAGTCATAGCTTTGTCATATATCAGGATGACACTCTCCATGCACTAATTGCAAACCAACTTTGCAGTGCTATGTCTGTTAATACCACAGCAGCTCTAGCTTGTTCTGCTTCTCCAGGGCTTTGATGCTAACTCTCAAACTCTGCAAGCATTAACCTGTTTATGCCAACCCTGTGCATAATCAGAGTTAAACCACTGCTCAGGGCAAGAATTGCAGTAGAGGGAAGCAGTATGCCGTCTACCACTGTAATACTAACAGCTAGATTTCCTATCAGAGCTCTGCAGTGAGACCACAGCTCATTCCAATTTTATTATAAAACATTTCAATTTTCTAGTGGCAGGCATCATGTGCATATATTTTTAAGTTAAATAGTTCCTGCTAGTTTTGTTTTCCTCAGCTGCATAATGCAGGGACATTAAGAAGGAAAAAGGAATGGAAAGGTAAATATCAACACTGTTCTCTAAAGAGGTAAAATTAGACATGTTTCAAACATACGCTGAATTCTTCAAACAGTCCTGGTGTTCTACTGGGATATATGGAAGCAGAAGTAGAAGAGGAGACACAAATAAGGAATCAATAAAAATTATTTTTCTTCAGGCCTACTGTATGAGTGACTAAATACACATGAGACTGACAAATACATACAGAAGGACAGCCTCATGTAAGTGTCTCAGGACATAGAAAACCCCTAAACTGGAACAAATATTTAACTATATATGTGGGTATTGGGTGGAATTTTTTTTGTTGTGTGTTCCATAGTATGCTTTTTGGAAGGGTAAGGAAGGTGGTATTTTCTTTTCTTTCTTTCTTTCTTTCTTTCTTTCTTTCTTTCTTTCTTTCTTTCTTTCTTTCTTTCTCACATTCTTTCTTTCTCACATTCTTTCTTTCTCACATTCTTTCTTATATTCTTTCTCACATTCTTTCTTATATTCTTTCTCACTTTTTCACTTTCTCTTTCTGTCTCTCTCTTTTTTCTCTCTTTCTCTCTTCCTCTCTCTCCCTCTTTCTCTTTCTCTCTGTCTTTCTCTTTCAAAATTTAAAACTTCCTCTTTAAGTTTCTTGAGTGACTCACATAGTGCTGTATTGCTTTGAGAGTAGAACTCACTCTTTTTTTTGGTAGAGATTAACCTGAGATGCAACTGCTGTTATTAATGTACTCTATATGGTCTTTCTAAACTGCCTTTTAATTGGCAATCATAATGGAAAACAACAGGAAATAAGGCTGTGAAATTCTTATTTCTACATGAGCTAAGGATATAAGACATTGAGAACAATGTATTTAAATTTATTAGACTTAAACATCTATTGAGAATAAATTTATTTTTTTCCAATTCCCCCCAAAAAGGAACAAGACAATTATCCTTTTATTACTGCTGTTTTATAAGTCAGTAGCACAAACAAAACTGTAAGAGTAATTTTAGTAAGCAAGAAAGATGACTGCAGACTCTCTGATAGAATAATAACATTGTAATTAATATAAGATTGTAGTTAAAATGTGTTTCTAAAAATTCTTTAAAACAAAAAAAATTAATCAGAATATGTTGTACAATCAGAACTAGTTACTTTTTTTTCCATAAATATCCATTATTTTTATTGCTTTCAATGAGGTTTATGATTGCCCTCTAGACAGCTTCAGTGTTTATTTAATAGAACAGCTGTGATGGGTAGAACTAGTATTTTAAGTACCAAAAGACTTCCCTATTGATCAATGTTTCTTTTGGTAAAATATTCTTTCTTCATTTGAATTGTGCAGGTCTTAGAAGTTTAATTTCACATTAATTCTTACCGTGGTTCAGGACAATGAAAGTACTGTAGGTTTTGAGTATTCACTTATTACACTGTCGCCTAGTTGACACTTTTGTTGAGCTTTTTTTGTCCCCTGATTGCTGATCCTTACTGCTTCTGCCTAATGCTTGATGAAGCATAAGCTGCACCAAGGTTGCTCAAACAAGATGAAAGAAGAAATCCAAATATTTATATCTCATGACAGGTACTAGGGATTTCCAGCTTTTCAGTGTTAGACTTCCAGCATTTGAGCATCAAACAATATGCTAGAGGAGCAAATGCTTGGTCTGCAGGACAGTTGATTGATGAGTCATAGAATCACTAAGTAAGGTTGTAAAGGACCACAGAGGGTCAGCTGGTCCAACCCCCTGATCAAGCAGGGTCATCTTAGAGCACATTTCACAGGATTGCATCCAGATGGTTTTTAAATATCTCCAGTAAGATTTTTGAATATCTCCAGCAACCTCTTTGGGCAAGCTTTGCCAGTGCACAGTAATCTACACAGTAAAGAAATTCTTCCTCATGCTCAGGTGGAACTTCTGTTCACCTATTTGTGCCCATTGCCTCTTGTCCTATTTCTTGGCACCACCAAGCAGAGCCTGGACCCATCGTCTTGAAACCTCCCCCTTCATATCAGGACATTAATGAAGTCCCCTCAGTTGGCTCTTCTCAAGGTTGAAGAGACCCAGCTCCCTCAGCCTTTCTTGTAAGACAGAAGTTACTTAATCATTTTTGTCTTCCTTTACTGGGCTTGCTCCAGAAGCTCCATGTCTCTCCTGTACTGTGACCCCCAGAACTGGGCACAGCACTCCAGCACCAGGGTTCTCAACCTGCTGGAAATACTTTTCCTAATTAATTCCAAGACACCATTCCCCTTCCTGGCCACAAGGGCAAACTGCTGGCTCATGGACAGAAAATTGAGGCATTGGAACAAGGAGTTCTCTAAGGTCCCTTCAAAGACAAACTACTTTATGATTCTATGATTTCTTTTCCAGTGTCAACAGAGCGAAGAATTCAGAATATGTAATGACTTATTAGAGAAAAGTACAAATTACTTTTTCTAGCTGAAACGAATAATCAAATTTATTAGTTAATTAGTTGTATTAGATTAATACCCAAATTGCTGAATAACTGGAAAAAAAATAAAAAAGAAGGAAGTTATAGTTTTGACAGTTTTTTATTTTTCTTGCAATGGTTCATATCGTTAACTGGGGTAGTGTCTAAACTTTCCACAAACGCCCACACTTATATACCATGTATTTAATTGATCTACTGTGATTTATAAATTTAAGCATAGAGGAAAACCATGTATTTCATTGATTTACTGTGATTTATAAATTCAAGCATAGAAGAAAAGATGTGTAGGATTGAAGCCTAGGCAATCCTTATTACCTGATTTAAAGTAAGTGGATACTTTGTTCTCTGATTTGAGAGGTAATTTGAAAGGTTTCAAACAAATAATTCTTACAAATAAGGTTATGTTTCTTTAATTTTACCACCTGAAAGATAAGATATATGATTATCTTATTTGCTGAGATGAAATTACATAATTTTGGATTGGCATTTGTGTCTCAGGAGAGATAAAAATATACTTCTTTATTTGAGGAAATTTATTACAAAATGGTTTTATTCCTCAGCTGTACATATACTACAGATGTTTTATATTAGCATATAGTAACAGGAGTCCATTTAATACAATCATGGCTTGTATTATTGTTTTTTATGTTTTTGACTAAGATTTTAGTCAAAATCTTAGTCAAAAGCTGAATACAGACAGCACTTCCCACAGTAATGATTGCCGTTTCTGTTTAACTTTTCTGAAAACAGATTCCCTGGTAAAGTGCAAACAATAGCTACATCTGAGCATCACGTAATCACACTGGAGATTCCTCATCCCTCTATTTCTGCTGAAATTTAATCCAAGTGTGGGCAAGAACTTTTATGTCTGTCTTGATTTTCTTTATTAAAAAAAATATTTATAATTATTATTAAATTTCCTAATGTTTTA
>VYXF01004863.1:106134-124855 GCA_013397295.1 Polioptila caerulea | reverse complement strand
TTTTTTTTTTTTTTTTTTTTTTTTTTTCCCAGAAATTATTTTTTTCTACTTAAAAAGCTCAGCAGAAAAACAAACAAACAAACCCAAAACAAAGCAAAAGTCCCCCTGGGAATAATATCCCTCCAAGGAAGTAATATTATACAATACTCTATCACATTATGCAGATGCTTTTGTTGTTTAAGTTATTTAGGCAATTTTTAATTGTTTACAATTTCTGGTGCAGCTTCTGCTGTATAGAATGGGATTTAAAACACAACTGTCTAAGGTTAGGTGTATAAGGATAAATTCATCTCAGCTGCCTGCAATCTGTGAAACAAATTTTTAAGATGCTATGTTTTGTATACATTTTATTTGAATTAGCACTCTAGAATCAAACTCCTAATCATGTTTCTGATTATCTTTTCTTTTTTTAAACAACTGATTTTTCTATTTAAGGCTGCTAGACACATTATTCATCTGACGTAAGTGAAAGGCAAAGCGCACATGAAGGGAAATGTTGAAAAGTGGTCCATATTAGAGACTTTGAAACAAGCTAAGTTTTTACAAAAAATGGCCTGTCTTCTTGACAAAGATACTGTTAAAGACTTTAGTTAAATATGTAGCTTTAGAGTTGAGCAACTCTTGTACTTAAACCTATTTTGAGAAAGTCTCTGTATCTTTATCAAGATGTTGGATTTATCTATTCGTTTTCACAGTAAACAGAATCAGATAGAAGTCCAATTGAGAGATTGTATACTACAAAATTCATTAAATTTCCCTGGATTTATTTTTTATGTCACAGATCAACATGCATAATTACATAGCCACTATAGCTGGGACCAACAGAGGGACAGAAATGAAGCCTGGAGTGAAAATAAAACATTGTAAATACTTACACCAGTGTTTTCTTATCCAGTTTCTAATGTTGCTCCTGTTACATGATTTATGGCTGGTACATGCTCCACTGTGAAGTATGGCAGCTTGAACTGCTCTAGTGTTTCCCAAAACTGCTAATTATTTCTAAGAAGGACTACTGCGTCTTCATCACAATTCATCTTTGTATCAGTTAGTTTTGAGTGAAGTGGCTAGTAAAACATGGCAATACCTGAAGCTCAGCCCGCTAAAATTACAAATCACTGCAGCCTAGTTCAGATTTTGTACAATGGTTGCTTTAAAATGACAAATTATGGAACGGGATATATGTTATTCATAATTTGCCTTCAACCATAGGCATATCAATGAAACTGCTAAAATAATTTAAATTTTTAGTGCCCTCTTATAGATATTGTATGTACTATTTAAAGCTTTCAGGTGTACTCCCTGTGATCTGTGGCATAACTTGAATAAATGTGAGTGTTAAGGACTCTTTTTAATTGCAATCATTACCATTCTTGAACAAGCTGATCTACGCAGTTTTGATCCCATCTAATACATGCCATAAATACTCTGATAATGAATAATTAGTCTATGAAAATCCCAGATCATTTCTCCTTGGTATTCTTGAGGAAATTATTATGTAATGGGAAGGGAAGGAAAGATTCTTATGATGATTTACACACCTTTGAACGTAAACAGGATTATAAAATATAAAGAGGAACTGGGAATTTTTTTCTTTTTTATTCTGAGTTTTCTCAGTATTTCAGTGGTTGGATACACAGATGGAATTAAATGAAGGCATTGTCATAGCAGGCAGGGGAAATAGCAGGTGGTTAGAAATAGAAAGGTGGTTACCTTCCAGATAATATATTGAAAACTAGGAAATGTTTACCCTATGTACAGTTTAAGAACATGTTTAATTTGAATGATTTAATTTGTATAAGATGAAAAACCAACAACAATAAAGTTTTCTTGACCAAAGTCTTGAAGCAACTTTAAGATCCTATTTTAATTTTTTATGCAGTATACTAGATTTAAAGCAAAAAGCCTTAATTTAGAAGTAGAAGATGAGAACAATTGGTTATGCAGAAAATTTTGGCATAGCTTCTTGTGCCATGAACAATATCCTTGGCATATGTGCTATTAACTGTGAATCTGACTAAACACTTTGTCTTCTTTTATAGGCAAAACCCACTTCTTTGCAATGCTAATAGAAGACACATTGAGCGCTCAATATTGTAATTTTTAAATGCTGCAATTAGAAATGGAATTGTTTAAAACAGAAGCATTGGAATTTGTTACAAGGTTGAAAAAAATATACAAACATGAACTCCTCTAAATCAATTAGCTCTGAAATTCTGGTAAACTACATTTCATAAAAGAAACAGTCATATATATGGAAATTGCCTACTTAATTCCTTTGTTGTCTGCCTGATTAGGAATAAGTTAGTAGGGGGTACTATTTATTTTAAATGAGAAACAACGTTTCCCTGGCACCCCACAGGATAGTATAATTTAGAGATATTCTTCACAGACTTTTATTGGTCCCAGCTGTGAACCAAAACACTAGTTATATGTTTTCAATATTATATCTGCAATTCAGTACAAAAGGAGATTTCCCACTCCAGCATCTCTTCTTTACTCTCCTGTTGTCTCCCACGTAACATTCACTTTGTGCCACACTGTAACTACAAAGCATAAGGCAATGTATTTAGAAATAAATTAAATTAAAGATTTCACTAAAACTAAAATCCTAAAATGGTAGGGCTATTGATCCTTAATGTGTCAGTGTTGGTCAAAGTTAACTACTGTGCATCCTACAGAATTTGGGATTGTGCAGTAGCTTCTAGAATTTTTCTAGAACAAAACCCAACCAAAATCTTGGGATATACATGGCTATAACTCCAGACCAAAATCTTGGAAAAACTAGAGGTGAAAAGATGTAGACCTTTCTATACAATCAATTTTACTTTTGGGTAGAAGAGTATATCAGTTAATGTAAGAGTGCTATAGCTCCTACATGTCTCTCCCCGATAGGAGAGGCTAGTCTTTTAAAGTCTTAGTTAGGTAAAAAAATGAACTGGACTCACAGTTGATCTATCTCTCTTGTTGTTTTGTTTATTCTTTTCTTATTTACAATTTCTGCACACCAGGCTTTACACCAGCCTAGTGTGAACCTGGAAAAGCCTCTCCAGCCTAAAAATCCTAAAACAAAAAGCCTCTAGCAGCCTAAAGTCAAAAGTCTCTAAAGCTAAAAGTCTAAAGAAGTCTCTAAAGCTAAAAAAGTCTCCTAACACACAGATTCAAGGTCCTCTTAAAGATAATTCACCCAATTATCACCACAAACATACATTATTTCTACTTTTCTACCAATTACTAACTAAAGTTCTATTCACGTAACACTGCACTGCAGCAAACTCTAACCAATCGTCCTATGGCCCAAACACTGTAGAATACGGAGCAGATGAAGAAAAGGGAAGAAGCCTAAAAACCACAAGGATCCTCCATCTTGTCTTCATTTACTTACCATTCTAAAAGACCCAAAAATCTACATTTCTCACCCTGTGATAAATTATATATTGTACTATTATCTAATTTACATTCTTAAAAATTCTGTCTCATCCCAAAGCCTAGGAAGCCCTCCCCATGGACAAAGGTTAAATGCAGTGTTTTTCAGGGGGTTTTGATCCTTTAAAACATGCACATAAATCTTTTCTGCATTCCAGATTGAACAGTTAACAAAAGATTTTCACCATTTTTGTGTTTGTGGGGGTTTTGTTTCTCTATAAATACCCATAAATATTCCTTGCAGTTCAGTACCAGGTTGCTCACTTACCTGTAACACCAGATTCAAGCACTGAACAGATAGATGTTGAAACTATTGTTAACAACTTCGTAGTTTTCCCAAACTATTAAAAGATTTTGCAGACTTAGTGCTTAAGAACATAAGTGACAAAATCTTGAACACTTTAAAATGTGTTGTAACATGAAAGCAGTTTTATTTCATCTGCAGAAATACAAATGTAAAATTAATTTTTCTCTTCAGAGAAAAATTCTCAATTGAAATATTATTGTGCCTTTATTTTGCCCAAGCTTCAAATACTCTGGTTTTCTGAAGGGCTGATGTTAGCTGCCAAAATTGCAGACATTTTCTATGAGATTTATACTTCCAGGGAGACAATAATTTGCAACATTATGGTAAAAGCAATTGATTGTATCTGCTCTGGGTATCCCTGATGAGGTTTTAGCTGGAGCCAGGGCAGCTGCAGGAGTGGCATCTGTGGGAAGAGGCCAGGGACAGCCATGTGTCAGACACCACTGACTCCCTGAAGCCAGGCTGAGACCATGAACAAAGCTAGTGAGGCTTCTATGAAAGTGTGTTTTATAAAGGACAGAAAACACTCCATGGTGGGGAGAGGAGGGAACAAAAACTGTTATAAAATCAGAGGAAACACTAAGGCCAGAGCAGGAGCAACAAGTGTTTAATGGTGGAGCAAATCTCCAGACTGCAGCCCATGGAATGCCCATGCTGCTGCAGTGAGGTATTGCTAAAAGAACAGCAGAGCGTGAGAGGGCCCTAACTGGGGCAGAGGAAAAGTGTGTGGGATATAGTGCCATAAGGTGGGAAGGTAGTAGTGCTTGGAGTGGCAGAATGATGGTGATTCTGGGAGAGAGGAAAGGTGTTATAACACTTGTCTTTTTGCTTTCTGCTACTCAAATCTGTTTCAACAGACATAAAATATTTCTCCAAAGGTCAAGTTGTTTTTGCCTCTAACAGTAATTGGTAAGTAATCATCCTGGCTTTATCTTGACACATGAATGCCCTCATTGTGCTTTTCCCTGTTTCAGTCCCCATCCCAATGTAGGGTGTGTAAATGTGTGTGTGTGTGTCTTTGTGTGTGTAGCGAAGGCTACCATAATAACTGCACTTACATAGGGAAAACAAACAACCAAATCCTCCAACAGATACACACTCATACTTAAAAACACAATAGGCAGGTATTTTTTCTTGATGGTGTCCTAATTAATGTTTGAGCACAGACTTCTCTGCCATCTCAGAGAATTTAATTACTCCGCAATAAGATAAAGATGTTCTGTTACATCAGAGGTTTACTGTAAAAGCAAAAAGCACTAGTTGGCCATCATACCCAGATCAAATTGAATGGTCATCAGAACTGCATATGAGCACTTCCAACATTTGGTAATTATTGACCTGCTCAGGTGTGAAAGAACCAAATTCAAGTATTTCTCTGTATAGACCATCTACACTGCTTCAGTGTATGGCGAAACTTGACCAGGCTTGTTCTAACTGAGAATGAGAAAAAGAGTGATATAGACATATACATAGAAAAAAAAAAGACATAAAATTTACCAAATTCCTTAAAAGAATAAAAATTGAGAAAGTCAAATGTTCATCAGATATTATTGAGATACACTTTCATTAATTTTATAAAATACCATAATTCTGTTCTATAATTTATTTTAATTTTAGCAATATATAATGCACACAATTAAATATTATTTTTCATCTATTTTTTGCCTTATTTCTTTGGTCCTCTCTACCAAATCTCTCTGATTTTCTTACAACCATAGAGATATTTCACCTTTTGTAATATTTTCCTCTTCAGACTGCTTCAAATATGACATTGAGAGTTCCTGATGATGCAAGGATTCTTTTCAGATGAGATAAAAATCTGTCAAGAACTGTAAACAAGTCTGAAATTCTTGTGGATGTTTTCACTAGAACATTTTCTATACGTAATAAATCTTCCTTCTTTTGGAAAGGAAATAACAAGCATTCCTTTGAACATCTGTCTCAGGAAATTTGCTGAAAAAGTCTGTTTATTATGTTCGGTGAATTAATTTTTCAATGGTTTCAGCTGAAAGTGCCGTGTATTTCCAACATTAATATTAATTCCTTGTACTTCTAAACCACATATTAAAGCATTCTTCCTGTCTTTAATGGGTTAATCTGAGCCCTTGTATGAATATCCTTAGACTATAGTCTTGTCATAAAGTGGTTTATCAAGCACTTCTTTTAAGCATTAGAGTATGAATACACTGCTGCTGCCCATGGCATTTTTTTTTTTCTGAGAATGCTATCTCCATTGTGCATAAAAGGTAGGTAAGAGTCTGAAACCCATTAACATTTCTGCAAGGCTGCTTTAAAAAATTTTTTCTCTCAAGTTGCTGTATGGGAATTGTCTAGATGATGTCCATGCTACTCAAAAGAGCACTTGAAGCCCGACAAATCCAAGACATGCCAGCCCAGAAATCAGTGCAGATACACAGCCTGCTTTCGAACCAGTGATGTTCATGAGGGAATGCAGCATCCCTTTGGTACAGCTGTGCTGACCTCGATTCCCTGACATATGTTTTCATTACTAAACAACTCTGCACCATAACCCTTTCCCAGACTAGATGTATCTGAATCTTTTTTCAACAGGACTAGACTTGTAAAGGTTTTTTGAGGTTAATGAAGGTATAAATAGCTCCAGTTAGGATTGAAAGTGGAGAATTGACCAGAATGAAAGCCTTATTATTAGATCAGGTCTAAAAGAAATTTTATTCAAAGTTATTTTCAGCTTTCCAGTGGGATCATACTTCTGGTTTTGATTTTGGGGTTTTTTTTTAATTCTAACTTATGTATTAATTTATTTCTATGATGAAAAAAATACAGGAAAAATTACATTTATGAAACTTTTGAGAGAATTGGAATGTTAGTTGGTTTTTTTTTAAAGACTTACTGATGTCTTTTTTTCTGTCCTCCATCTTAAAATGAAACCATGTTTGTAGAATATGGGTGGATGTACAGTAAGAGTAATTTTCATTGTTCTGTGGTGCTATCTGATGAACACTTGAGGTAAGTGAAGCACAACTGCAGGGTTTATTTTAAAAGTGGCATATATATTTGAACATGGTATATATGAGACTATATAATATGTGTGGGTAACCGAAACTATAAGAAAAGCCAAAGGATTAAATATTTATAGTGTTTTCAATTGCTTTTTTTGTAGTATGTCTCACACAAAATATTATGTTTGTATTGAATGAAGTATGAAATTATCTCTGCCTATAATTGAGAACTTTAGTATTAAATATAAAAGCACATATTAAATTTCATTTTTATTTTCTACTACCATATGAAGAATTATGCTGGTGTTATCATCCAAAGCAGTGAAAGAAATGGAACTTTTGCAGCTTTCCTCATCTTTTCTTGATGGTAAATGGTGATTAGGACATGAGTAGAAACTAAGGTTCACTGGAATAACAAAATAACCATGGAGAAAGTAGCAGTGAGACATAAGTAGTCTATAGTATCTTGGAAATGTACTGTTGGAATATGTGTCATTAGACATTCCCTGCCTCTGCCTTCCTCAGTCTATTGTAGAATACAGGGGAAGCAAAGAGGAACTATTTTCACTTCCAAATTGTAACACAATTTGTGATGCATTAAAGCAATGATCCTTGAATCTGCTGCCCTTGATAGTGGTTCCAAAACAATACCTGCTGTGCAGTATGAAGAGGTAGCTTCACAGTGCATTTCGTTGATAGTGGAGTAACAATGAACTTTGATGTCAGTTGTGCATATTATATTATTCATTCATGTGTTCTTGCTTTATTGCCTTTTTTATGGGTTTGGAATCATATGTATTGCTGAAAATTTAATCAGCATGACAAACAGATCTTTTTTTTTTTTTCCACCTCCTGGATAATCCCTTCTGCTTACATATCCACAGCCTTTTTATCCTATATTCAAAGGTTCGTTTTCAGGCTACTGTCCTTCTGGGCAACTGTGTCTGGATAGCAATGTTTTTTAATTAGTCTGTCAGAGCCATTCTGAAGTCAGTCTTGAGATATACTTATTGATCAGTTGATCTTTCCTCCCTTCAGGAAGCTTCCTGCTTCTTCAGTACTATGTACATGCATAAAATAACTTAGTGTGTACTAAAGGTGATAAGATTATTTTGTTAGTCCATATTCCTGATGCTCCAAGGAGTGTGCAAACATTCCTTGTTCTGCCTGCTGAGTATCTAGCACTGTTATCACACACCTAAAATATCTCCAGTCTGGCTGTTCTGCTTTTTGAGCTACATACCTGTCTTCTGACTTGATATTTATTGGTTAAATAAACTGATATTTGTACAGTGTCTCTTCAATCAGTTTTGGTTTGTTAATAAGTTTTATAATCTGTATAATTTTAAAATTTATTGTACTGGCTTGATCCTATACATAATATTTCAATATAGTTCATTTGATAAATGAGTGGGAAGGGTCTCTGTAGTATAGAAAATGAGCTTCCCAAACACAGCTTATTCCTTATTTACTTTATCACTCTTATTTCTCTTATATTTTCTATTTTCTTACCTGTGTCTACAGTCAAATGCAGAATTTTGTCTAGAACAAAATAAAATAACAGGCATCCCCTTTTTAACTTTGCTCAAATGAGAGAAGATGGTTTCTTCCTGCAGTACTCAGAAAGAGTTATTTTGGAAATGGGAATAATTTTTATTGGTGTTTCTGCTTTTCTGAATGATAGGTCACATCTAGTGTTGACACCAAGCTGTTCTTTTGAAAGGATGCCTTCATTTGCCCCTTTGCCAGTTACTCTTTATTCTCCTACCTAAAAGTAGAAAAAGTATTATTACAATATCAGTTTTTTCATTCTGTCTCACTGAGTAACGTGGCTGGTGTTCCAGAACTTGAACTGCTTGGAGGATTAAGACCCATCACATTTGATTTAACCAAATTTCCTTATGTGATTTCCTCTTTTGTTATGCATCACACAGAGCTTTGTTCCAGTCTAGCAGCCTATAACAATAAGCTGGAAACAGAGACTGAGGCTGAATGAAAGTTGAGTTAAAAATGAAAATGCATGAAAACAACTGACAGAAGTTAGAGGAAGTTTTTAGATTATTTCATAGGTGCTTATAAAGTGCAGTCAGTGCCGATACATATTGGAAGCTATATTTGTTACATGCTCCTGTAAATACCAGGTATGCTTAATAATTTTTGCATGCCCTGCCTGCACAAAGTTGTTTAAGAGCAATTGCAGAGTTCTGTAAAGTGTCAGGATTTGTAGAAGGTTACCAAAATTTGAGTCATCAAGGTATTCAATTCTTGCCCCATGTCTTCATCTGCTTTGATGAGATTTTAACCAGACTTAAAACAGAAAAACATAAAATTAGGAGTATCATAGTGTTGCCCTGATTCTTTCAGGTTTTCTAATGTACTTTATAACTCAATGTTTTCGTAGCTTCTAGTCTGTTTCCCATGTGGAGATGCTATTATTACAAGCTTGTTTATGTTAAGACAAGGTCGCTAAAAATTCCTTCTCTTGGGAGTGGAAAGTGACTGATGGACAATTGCCTTGACCAGTGGGATGGGAGAGGTGTCCAGCTTCTCCTCCAATCCCTAGTCCATGTGAAAATACTATATAATATGGAGTCAGATAATTAATAAAGTTCTTTCAGCCTTCTCTTGAGAACGTGTGTCGTGAGTGTCCTTGGTGAGTGACTCACAGCGACATCATAGGACCAATACAAAGAGTTCCAAATTCACCAGATAAGCTCAGACTTCCTAAGCCAAGAAAAATTAATAACTTTAAGCTACTGTTAAAAATAATCAAAACAAAAAAGCAAATGATAATCAATCAAATGGATAAAAAAAATAACCTCTAACCAAGAATTTTAGTCCCTTTTTCTTTTTGTTTTCCTAAAGTCTAGGTATAAACTAGTACTGTAACTCTGAAAATGAAGTTTAAATATCTCTCAAAAATTTTTAATTAAAACATTCTAACAGAAGCAATAAGAATTCTAATATTTAAAACAGTAGATCTGAGAGCATGAAAAAAACCAAACCCACTCATAAAAGTCTAAACAGAAAAAAGAAAGACCACAGAGTAATAGACTGAAAAATTACCTTTCAAGACAGTTTAATATGGAATTAGTTTCTTTAAACAACAGTGATTGCTCTTTTAAGGTAGAAAAAAAGCAGTTTTATATTAGCAGGAACGTTAAAAGTTCAAAAACACTGAGATCTTGGGCAAAGACATGTCTTTTGCCTGATATATATGTGTACATTCACAAAACATAATGTCATGTTAGTAACATGATGCTGTTATGAGATTTGGTAGAATTCATATCATAAAGAGATAAAATTGGGCAGTGCTACCCAATAAGTTTGATAACACTGTAGTAATACAGTCAAATAAAAGGTTTTGAAAGTTTTGTGTGTGAGTAGTACTTTCTGCTCTAAGACAAGCAAAACTTATTAAATATTGTTTAATTTATTTTATGTTCTTCTCCTTCACTCTGTTCAGCACTAACTGGGGAAGAAGAGCTCTTACCTTCAGTAGCACATATATTTTTGAAAGAAATGATACCCCTCTGATCGAATTTCTGATCGATATTCTGTTTCTAATTCCCTGTTGATTTTTTTAAAAAGAAACTTTATGATTTTTCGTCTTCAGCAATTCAGATATTCAAGAACAGAAGGGTACAGATACAGTGCTAGAATACTTTGCTTCTATAAGTAAAATTTCGCATCTCCCTACTTTTTCTTGTAATCTTGTTGATTTTTTTAAAACATGAAACATTGTCAATTCATATTTATTTCATTTAGCATTTTCAGTATCTCAAGAAAGCATGGCAATGTTATACTGAACTCAATCCCTTTTTCCTGGTAATATGTTGGGTGATTACATTCATCTCCACTGTAAAAAATAAAATCTGCTCTTTTAGTTTTTCAAATGTTACCTGGGTTTTGTGGTGTCTATCTTTGACTCAACAATTTAGAATGTATTAGCTTACTTCTACTATGTATCTGTGTAAAAAGCATTGGATGAAAAACTTTTCTGAAGAAAGGATTGTGTGTCAAAATTAAGGGGTTTTTTTCTGCAGGGCAATTAAGATAACAGGACAGTTTCTATTAAAATTTATTTCAAAATAAAATATTTAATTTCAAATTACTTTTGACTTTTTTTAGTGCAAATTTTCCACTGGATTTTTTACATGCTACCTCATGTTATCTTGAAATGAGTGTGTAGTGTGTCTGATCTTTCATTTTGGCTTCTTACTCTTTAAATTTATTCCTGAAAGTGTGTTTTTTGTCTGTTGTCAGAGGAAAAAAATGTTACATTGAAAATTGTTCTGAAGAGTTCTTCCTGGCCCTACATTTTACAACATATCTTTGTTTGAACTTTACTCTACAGTGATTCTACACAGTGAGAGACAGTAATCGATTTGTCCTAGCCTAAAAAGGCTGCCCATTTTTTCTGTCTCTTTCTTTCACCTGTTTTTTCAGATGAACAAAAGACACTGAAAAATGCAAGACTTTTAGGTTTTTTAGTATTCTACCTCTGTCTGTTCTGGCAACAACATGTTCCCATTACCAACTTTAATGGACATCAGAATACATATGCATGTTAAAAATCTGTGACAAAGTATGAGGAAATTAGTTTTTAAAAGAAAAGTAAGTTAAATTAATTTTTTTTTAAAGTCCTAAATTTCCATATCTGTGAAACTAAATCAATGGTACTATCACCTACTATGCCTTGGAAAAAGAAATACTGGGAGAAGAGAAATTATGATTATCTTTTACTGTTAAAATAAAATTGAGACTTTATATTTCCATTTCACATTTGAAAGCTGTTTGTTTGTTCAACTATTTATGTAAAAAAATCTGTTTTCACAATACACTGCTACTTCAATAGCACTGCAGTGTAAAATCAAGAGTTTTTATTCATAAATTAAAGATGAAAAAGGTCCTTATGTGTTTATTTGTGGGCATCTGTATGCATGCACACATGCTTTTGTTTGGCTTTATGAAAGTCTTGCTGCCCAATGCATACATATCTATGTGCATGTGCATGTGCATGTGCTGAAAACTTCGTGTTTCAAGTTCACATGATATAAGAGCACTGAATGAAACTATTTTAACTCAGATTTACGAGATTTTTTTCTGGGCTTTTGCTTCTTCAGGGGCCTTCAAAATTACTTCAAAAGTTAATTTGTTACTTCTTGACTATAGCAGGAAGGATTGCTGCCTACAAGCACTCCACAAGTGGTGATATCCTCATGACCAGCTGTTTTAATGCTGTCTGGAAATTGGACAAGTTTCTAATTTGCTTCTTTTAAATGAAAAACTAAATACCAAGAAGCCTTCTCCAGAGGAGCAGGATGGAGAATTGCCTCCCTGCTGTTCTTCAATCCCTATTCTTGAAATTCAAGGGCTTTTACACAGAAGTGTGCTGGTAAATAATACAGGAATAACTTCTATATTTTGACTGCTACAATAATTTTCTATTGTATCATTCAGTATTTTTCATCTTTTTCTGGCATCCTTCACACCAGATATTTTGTTACTGTGGCTTACAAGAATCTTCAATATTTGAACAGGAAAACCAGTGAAATATATTGTTGCTCTAGGGTGTTTTATTCTGCATGAAATAGAGAGAATATTATTAGTCTTTCTAAAATTTTCTTCTGAAGATAAAATTTATATAGGTGTTTGAAGCTTCTCTCAAATGATCTTTTTCACTGTCCTGGCTTTATACAGTAGGAAACTGACAGTAATCATGTAAGTCACAATGCTAGAAACTAGATGTGCTAAGGAAAGTGGAATTTACCTTTCATATTTTCAATATTTCAGGAGCTTGATTCTTATAAAACTTCATAATCACTACAAGAAAGATGGTATATTTTTTTAACACTGATCATTTCAGTGGATTTTCTATGTTAGTACCTTTTTTGTCTATGATAAAACCGTACATATATAAAAGAAACTTATCTAGCTTTTTTTATATGTTTAAGTTCCTTCATCCACATGCTGCTGCATTTTAGCAAATGAATAGGTACATATTTTAGTTTCCTGTGTGCAGACGACTATCATTTGCAGGAAAATCTACTGGCCAGGGACTCATTGTGAATAGTTGACATGAATTGGTCTCGACTTGTGTTAATGATGATTGTCTTAAAATACATCAAGGAGCTGCTGTAGTTAATAAGTATTCATTATGCTAATTTTCATGATGACCTTCTGCAAAGACTCAAGATGTGACTACGTATATAAATTCAGAAAACTTTTATTCTGGTAAAATAATTTTTGGTGTACATTTGGGCCCAAATTTCAAAGGGCAGAAGATGCAACAATTTACTTTCAAGGTGCTTCTAAAGAACTCAGTTACTTTAGAATTAGGGAGCTAAGGTGAAATGAAATGTGAAAAACAGAAACATTTTCAAATCAGTTTCTCTTTTGGGGTTGTATGCTTATAGGTGATTTCAAATTGTACTAATGTACAATTTTCAAAGTTTACTATAGTTAAAAAAACATAAGTATTTGGGTTTCAAGAAAGAAAAATTGTAATTTCACCCAGCTTGGTCAGAGAAGTTCATGGCCAAAACTCAATTCTGTGCATTGTGATGATTGAGATAATACTAGTGTGTATGGCACATTCAAACTATTAGTTTCTTCCCTGCCATTGCTTCTGGTAGCTTCAGGTCAGCACACATTTTATCTTTTATCATAACCTTCTGTTACATAAAGGAACAACTAACTATTAAAATCGTTTTTATTAGAGGAATTTTAAATTCAATTTAATTTATTTGATCTCTATCCACATTTGCTTGAAAGTTGGGGCTGTTGGCAGATTCTAAAGACCTGATAAAGTCATATAAAATTCTGCTTTCTTGACTTGGTTTTGATTTCAGAGATTGCCAAGTTTCAGATTTTAGTGGCTAGAGTCTCTATGTGCTACCCTGGTATGACTAGTTGTAGACAACAACACTGTACGGAAGGACCACCGATTCTATCCAGGACCTCAGTGCTGGCTGCATTTGGGTATTAAATGTCTTAAAGACTTCTACAGGAATATGTGCAAAATTAAGTTTAAATATTAAATGTTAATTTAATTATGATGCACTTCAAAGTATGTCTAGCCAAGCTTAGGAGAGCTATGTCTTTGCTTCAGACTAACACTTTTTAAGTGAATTTTGAGAAAGATATCAAGAAGGGTGAGATATGCAAGCTTTTACAGGCTCAATCTATAAACTCCAGTAAGTGTCCTGCATAATGTAGATTTGTTATGAATGTTGGCCATTTTTAACTTAGTGAATTGTTCAGGATTTTTAGCTACCCAGTCATTGAAATTTTAATGAGTCATTCAGATAATGATGGTAAAAACAGCCCTTATTATTTGCTCAGTAGTTCAGTTATGTTACCAGAGCAAAGTTCCTCGTTTGAAAGGCTTTTTACTTTTTGTTGCTGTCATGATTCTCTTCTATTTGTACAATGAACACATTCTTAATCTGTAAAACTTCATAGAATCCATTCAGATGCTGCCATTATTTTTATGAGTTTTAAGAAGTCATCTTAAAATTTGAAAATAATTTTCAAATGAAGATATGAAAGGTAAAAATTATAGCAAGTCAAAAGAAGGGATTTCTTTCAAATTAAAAAAGCAAAAACCACAAATCAACCAACCAAAAACCACCAATGTTTTATTTCTTTTTATTGCTGTTATTGGAGGACCAGACAGTGCCACAGGCTCAGCTCTCTGTATTGAGGCTCTTGACAACTCCTTATAACTTTGGGAGAATCTGTCACTCTGAGGGTGTAACCCTGCTCCTGTCTCCCTCTCAGGTATGGAGAGAAAAGTCATCTACATTCCTACTGGTGTTAAATGGCAGTAACTCCCCCTACTCACTCAGTCCAAACTCTGCTTTGGCTTCTGGTTGGAATGCTATAGACAGAGAGAAGTCTAGTCCATCATTTGCTCAAATGCTTTTGTCCTCTCTCCTAGAGGTGAACAGTAGGGATAAGCAAAAACCCTTTAAGGACTTCCTCCAGTGCCCAAAATCAGAACTACTTAAAGCACTTTTTCAAAGTCTGCACCTTTGCATATCAGGGATTTTTTAATAGCATCTCAGGATTGCAAAACCCTGCCCAGTCGGCCAGCAGAATCGTGATTGAATAAAGCCTTGGTCATCCTCAAAATGCATGTAAACCCCAGGTTAACTTTTGTGAAGGTGCTTAGGAAAAGGTGTGGATATATTTAGCAAATCTCAATCCCTTTCATCTCTATGTGGATTCACTGTATGTAACTATGCTGTGGGCCTAAAGACTAACAAGGAGTAATTTCTTAAATAAACTGTTTCACACAACCAGTGCTGGGCTTGTTGCACATGTTGGAACAGATAAGTATCTCAGCTGCTGGGTATTTTTACTAGGCAACAAGATTATAAATGTGGTGAAATGTTACTACCTGAAAGGACAAGGAAAATCCATATTTCATCCATATAAATTATACTTAAAATCAATGTTTGGGGTTTTTGGAAAGATTTTGCTATTTCCATACTGATCATAAACAAAAGTTGGCGGCAGCCTATCTACAACTCATATATATTTAATCTGTTTTTCTGCACTTGCAAATTTGTATCTATGGTTTTGTGACTATTTTTGTACTGAAAAAAAAAAAATATATTATTCTCATTAAGAATGTTATAAATAAGAAATATGATTACTGATTATTTTTTTATTCACTTAAATAAAGCAAATGAATAAAAAGCTATATTTGATGTTTATTACCATTTTAACAGGTGCATTGAATATAAATGATAGTAGCATCAATGAATAAATTAATCACAATTAACACTCAGTTAAAAATATTTTTCTCATCAAAGATGTAGATATTATAATAAGAGCTCTTAATCTTAGATAGGAAAATATATTTATTAGCAAATATCTGATGTTTTGGGGAGGAAAATGCTGAGAAATGTGTATTCTAGGGCAAATTTACTAATAACATTAGAATTACAGTTAAAATTCTCCCAAAGATGTAAATTAAAAACATATGTCCATTTGCTTTGATTCAGCATGTCACTCACTTAACATAAAAATTTAGCAGTGTAACATAAACTGAATACCATAAATGTCTTTTCCATTCCAAGCCATGTGAAATTAAAATTGGATGGCTCTTATATGACTTACATGCCTCACTAAGTGACATAAATTCTGAAATGCATCATTTAGATGACCAAGAGCAGAATTTTCATCATGTAGCCTTCGAAGAGTCTGAGGTTCAGGTCTTTCATCTCTATCCAGATCAGGTTCATAAAGTTCCTTGGAGCCATTCCCGCTCCTGTGGCCACTACAACCCGCAAAGTGACGAGTCTTTATGTTAGCGCTTGAACAGGGATGGGCACACGCAGGACACAGCATCGATCACATGCACTGACTGCTGAAATGGTCAGGTGGAAACAGTATTCCTGTCCCCATGCATGCAAAGGGTCAGTCAGCTGAGCTGCCTCCCTCTCTGTAAAAGATCAGATGTGACCTCAAGGATAAGAAGAGAGAAACACAGTTTTGTTTCCCAAAAATGCGTTTAATTTTCAGGCTATAAACAACATATCTGTGGTCACATGTCATACAAATCCTGTTGGGCTGGTGAAAAAACAAACAAGAAATAACATAAATGGATATCTCACTTGCCTTGGTAATAGTTATTATGCCTACAGATGTTAAGTTATTAAAGAATAAATTGATGAAACACAAAACCAGGTTTGGAACATTAGAATGAAAGATTTAGCTACTTGGTCGGGGTAAGTTTATTTTTGCTGGTTGTTGCTGTTGTTGTTTTTTCTTCTTCTTTTCCTTAACTAGATCTGTATTAAGTATAAAGAAACTTATGAACTCACAATGACACAATCTGAATTGGTTTAGTTTCGGGAAAAAAAATTGCTTCCCATATTTGTCTCTGAACAGAAAACAGAGCAAGGGCTAAGTTAAGAGACCTTAACAGAGGACAGAACTACAATGACAGAACAATAAATGATAGTGTTAATTTGAAACGATATGCATGAGTTAAGTGACTAGATAGCAAACCAATTTATGAATAACTCCTTAAAGCAGATTTAGAGGTTACAGCAATCAATAATGAACAGTAGGTCTCAGCTTTAAATTTATTAAAAACTCTAACAAACTAGTCGTAGAATGTGGATAGGTTAAACATATTTCTATAGCAAAATCCTTTAGGCAGAAATTTCTCAGTGGGGAACTTCTGTCTGGAACTCCTCTAATAACCAGATTAAACAAAATACACGGCAAACCATTCTCAGAGAGCACCGTAAACCTCAAATTTTTGCAAAAGTTTTTCTCCTTCTTTAAAATAAAAAATCTTTTTCTGACTAACACTGACATTTATTGGGGAGTAAATGGGAATAAAAATATGTAGATGGGAGGAGAAAACAAAAATTACATAAACATATTGTCTATATAATATCTAATGTGCACATTAAGTTTATACACTTTATTAAGTGTAAATTAATTAAACAATAAGGCATGGTGATTTACTACTTTAAGCTTCACTTCTATTAATAAGACATAAAAGAAAACCAGAAAAATTATTTTTCCTAACCAGATATGGTTTTTTGCAATCCCTCAAATAATACTGCATATTTGAACATGTACCTAACATATTAAATGTATATTTCATCAATTGATTTGCAAACAAGAATGAAGTTTTTCTTCTGACTCAAACTCTTTGCTACTGTATTTAAAATTCTACAATCCAAAATGCTCTTTTTCTTGATCAAAATCAAGTTTCAAGTGAGTGTTTGGAATTTCAGATTATTCATTTTGAGTTGTCTGGGTACCAGCTACTGTCTCAAAATCATCACAAACTCATATCAAGTACTATTCTCTCATATAAATAGTAATAGTTGATTCTGAATTCTTTGTAAAAACACAGTCATTCCTTTCAGAAACAAACCTTTCCCAATGTGTTTGGACTACCTTCTATTTGTTTCTTATTTTATTAAATCAGCTAAATCAGCTGTATTTGAATATACTATAAATAATTTCAGTATTTACCACTGTTAATGATTGGAAGATAATTTTCCAAAGTGTAAATAAATTTGGATAATTAAATATTGCATTTTTTTCAATCAAGCAAAAAATTATATTTTTTTTGTACTCCTGATTAAAGTTCTCTAAATTTTGTCTCTCCTTGCCATAGAGGTTGTATAAATACAAAGTACCTGCTGAGATTAACCCACTAATGGAAATTGAACCCTCTCTTTATTCCCTGTCTCTGTTTATCCCTGCAGTCACTATTATTTCATGTCCCTGAGATATCCCAGTCTGTGTTCTCCACAAATTCCCACTAGTTTGCAGCTCTGCAATCAATTATTTTTTCATCCCATTTACATAATTCTCTCTCATGACAGGAAATCAGAAGGGAAGTGAATCAGTTTTCTCTGAAAGAAGTTTTAAGGGTGAACAGATGAGATTCTCAGATGGACTTTGAAATATTTTAATGAAGCAATTAAAACAAAACCTGGTGAAGATGAGCTGTTGAAAGGAAAGATTATTATAAAGCTGCTTAGTCATAAGTGCACTCAGTGTGCACTGCAGTTTTATGTCTGGGAGTAGCGAGCTCACCCAGTCAAATATTACAAGCAGTGTTTGCACTGTTTTTTAAACTTAGGCATAAAAGTGAAACCTGCTTATGGACTCAAAAGCAAGATTGTACAATATCACTTAGTTATAAATCTGGTGTATAAGGGAAGACTGAATTTTAATTGTTGATCAACTTGCATTGTTTGAAAACGATGTGTCCTGAAGATCTGATGATTCATTTCCAGTTTAATACAAAGAGCACTACTTTAAAATGCCTGCTTGAGAAAATATGCAAAAGGTATATTACTATAGAAAGAGGAAGCATCAGAATGTGCTGCATGGAGAACCTTGAGCAATGAAATGACTGTCCACTCCCATATGTAGGTTATGAATGAAGAAATATTTGCCTTGACATATATTATGTGTTATTATGAACTGGCAATATGACCTGATCATATCCTTCGAAAAA
>VYXF01004863.1:79163-91441 GCA_013397295.1 Polioptila caerulea | reverse complement strand
ATACATACATATATATACATATATATTTGCATAATTATATGTTTATGACTTAATTTTTAAGTATTATATATTGTGTGTATTTCATTGATATTATATAGAATATACTTACCACAATTATAATTCTATATACATAACAAATTCTGCACATATTTCTTTACTAACTCGGTTATATGTTAACATTTACAATACTTATAAAAATGAAGTTAATGAATTATGATAGAAATTAGACCTTTTAAAAATGTGCAGGAATTTCAAAATAAATTTCTGAAATATATAAACATCTAAGGAAAATCAGTATTTTTACTCAAGGAAAAAATATATTTCTGCTAATTATTATTTTAAATATTCATAGATATTATTTTTTTTTTTTTCTGAAAAACTACTGTAGAATTGGTTGTAACAAAAAAAGCCCTCAACCAACCAACCAACCAAAAAAAAATGTAATTTCCTATATTGTACTGAATATAGATTTTTCTGCTTCTGAGAAATGGGTAACATTTAGCCAGTATTAAATGACTCTCAGCTTTTCAGATCAGGAAAAAGTTCAAACTTAAAAGACACAATTGAAAATGTCACCATGTATTAATGTTTCTCCATTTCTCCCCACACCAATCTGTGTAAATTGTTATACACATGCATAAAACCACATACATATAAATAAATACACATTATGATATTCTAATTAAATAACTACTGAGATGTTTAAAGGCTTGAGGTTTAGAGGACAGAGCCAGTAAATATTCTATGTGAGGATTAAAGGTCAATTCTCACATTCTTCCTTTAATACAGTACATCAAATTTGATTTCAAAGACTATTCTAATTTCCATCAGTGTTATACTAAAATGTTTGACAATAACTGAAAATGACAGTCATTCAATAAAAACCTAACAACTGCAAAACAAAGCAAAAAAGCAACCTGAAAGAGATTTGGACAAAATATACTGAGAAATATGAGACTCATATAAGAAAAAGTCAGCTGGATAAGGAGAAAAGGGAAAGATGAAGATATTTATTATCCTCTGTGAGAGTCAAGGATAGATACTTACTGAAAGGAATCAAAATATGGATAAATGGTTCTATGACAGATGATACATGAAGTGGATCTACAATATATTATCCTGAAGGAGATGGCAGAGGTTTCTAAAGCAAAATAAGAGAGTACATCTATGAGCAGAAAAATTCAAGATTGTTTTTAAAAAAAGTTATATATGATGCAACATGGTTACACAAGGGAGCTGCCACACATGAGCTCTGAATGATATGTTAAAACACAGGACAGAAAAGAGAACAAATCAGTGAGCTGCAACCACTATGGCAAACCAGAGAGATACATCAGCAAAGTGGTTATTATCAGAGAGGGTCAGAAAGTTTCATAGAGCAACCTCTTAGCCTCAGCTGGGAAAACTATAAACATTGTTGCGCACAAGGAAGAAAATAAAAGAAAGCTATTTCCTCTGAGATTGCTTCAAACTAGAATCAAAGGGTCTCATTTAACAGCTGTGTATAGAATAAATCATTCTCTCTTTTACCTTTTTAAGTGCACTAGAAGATGCATTGAACCCTCCAGAGAGGAGTAATGATCAGAGCTGGGTAAAAAGCCCTCTAAAGTCTTGTAATACAGCCTGTGATCATAGTTTTAGCATTGATTCTAGGAATAAGGGTTTTGGTCTTTTGACAGATGTTACATTCTTAAGAAATTTTTCTGAAACATACATTGTTTTTATAACTAAACAGCTTTCTACTTATCCTTTCCTTTCTTACATTCTTCCCTGCAGAAACACTTAAATAGCTGCTGTATCATTAACACAGGAGTAGCTGTATAATTAATACAATTAACAACTACTTCTTCTCACAAGGACATTATGGAGGCTGCCCCCTTTACTGTGGAACTTTAGGACCCATCTAACAGCAATAAAATTGAAGAGCCTATCCACAGTATGGAAAGGGAATGTCACCTGCTATGCTCCTGTTTATGGAAACATAGTGGTTTCTGGCTTTTGGTACACATTATCTTCCTTAGGAACATAACACCAAAATAAGATAACACTGCAGAAGAACAGTGAGGTAAGTGTACAATACCAAAATGCCGTATATGTAGTCAACAAATTCCATGCGATCCTACCTCTTTCTCACTTTTTGCGTGACATCCAGTATCTGGTTCATCATTAAAATCTCTCTAAGACATGCAAAAGGATTAACACCACTAACATGGTGAGGGTTATCATCTCCCTGCTTCTCCCCCCCCAAATTCTCGCTGAATTCCAAGGTTTCGACTGGCTTTCTGTATAAACCTAGGAGATAAGGGAGCTAATTTGTGTGTCTCAAACACTGATATTTGGATGGCTGTAGAGCCAGTCAAAATTTTTCAGTGACAATAACCAAGGGTTGTTGATAACAACATATTGTGAGAAAGTACAGGATGTGGCTGGAGATGTACCACCCACATGTAGAGCAGCATCTTTCCAGGACAAGATGAGCTTAGCACAGTACAGCACAAGTGCAGGAAAGAGGCCAAAGAGTGGGCATGGAAAATCAAAGACTTCTGAAGACCTCAAACCCATTTCTGGAAAAGCTGAAAAGAACAAACAGTGCATGATAATGAATATGTATAGAAAGTGAGACATTTGTGTCCAGGGAAGAGAAAATTTACCTAGAAAAAGGCATCCCCCCAAGGCCTGGACATACATGCAATCCCAATACCATGCACTTCCCTGTAGCAGTGTGTTTTCCTGATAATTTATGTTTCTGTTGAGTGGTTCATGCCTTGTAGCCCCATGTTCGTTCCCCTCTTGGTTGTACCCTGTTGTCTCCCCACCCCAGTGGCATGTCTGTCATTCTGAGACCCTTTCCCAGAGTCTGGAAAGTTCTCCGGAGGGTGTCCAGTGATAGGCTGTGGCTGAGAATTCCCCCACTCCCCTGGGGTGATTGGCAGCTGGGGGTATCACTCAGCAGGCAAGTCACACCCGGAGATTCCCAGCTGGATAGTCCTTGGCCCCTTCCTGTTTCCCCACCTCCCTTTAAAAGGTGATGGTCTGAGCTGGTCAGAGCTCTGCCTGGCAGAGGCTATAAGCTGAGGGAGTCTCATGAGGGGCTGCCAATAAACTTGTTGAGTTGTCCCCAGCCAGAGTCCTCCTTTGTCTTTGCTGTTGTCGTTGTCCTCCAGCCACGCATCTGCGCCACGCCTGAGCTCTTTGGGTCGGCTTGCTCTGCACGGCAGACGAGCTGATTTTATGTTTGCCACAGCACCCAGGGCTAGACAGCCCAGCTCAAACAAAAGGTTCCTTTTACAGGACCTTCTTTTCTATACTTCCCATCGGGTATGACATGGGAGGCAGAACAGTGGTGATTACAGGTAATTTCCTTCTATTCCTTCANGTTGTCTCCCCACCCCAGTGGCATGTCTGTCATTCTGAGACCCTTTCCCAGAGTCTGGAAAGTTCTCCGGAGGGTGTCCAGTGATAGGCTGTGGCTGAGAATTCCCCCACTCCCCTGGGGTGATTGGCAGCTGGGGGTATCACTCAGCAGGCAAGTCACACCCGGAGATTCCCAGCTGGATAGTCCTTGGCCCCTTCCTGTTTCCCCACCTCCCTTTAAAAGGTGATGGTCTGAGCTGGTCAGAGCTCTGCCTGGCAGAGGCTATAAGCTGAGGGAGTCTCATGAGGGGCTGCCAATAAACTTGTTGAGTTGTCCCCAGCCAGAGTCCTCCTTTGTCTTTGCTGTTGTCGTTGTCCTCCAGCCACGCATCTGCGCCACGCCTGAGCTCTTTGGGTCGGCTTGCTCTGCACGGCAGACGAGCTGATTTTATGTTTGCCACAGCACCCAGGGCTAGACAGCCCAGCTCAAACAAAAGGTTCCTTTTACAGGACCTTCTTTTCTATACTTCCCATCGGGTATGACATGGGAGGCAGAACAGTGGTGATTACAGGTAATTTCCTTCTATTCCTTCATTCCTGCCTGCTTTCCTTCCTGCCTGCCTTCCTTTCCTTCCTGCCTGCCTTCCTGCCTTCCTTTCCCTAATTTCCTTCCATTCCTTCCTTCCTTCCGCACCTTCCTTCCACACCTTCCTTCCTGCCTTCCTTCCTGCCTTCTTTCCTGCCTTCCTTCCTTCCGCGCCTTCCTTCCGCACCTTCCGCACCTTCCACATGTTCGTCCTTCCCTTCCTCCTGCCCCCTTTCACTCTACCCCTTTACTCAAACTCCACTGCCATGTACTTGTTCCAGGAGATCAGAGACTAGCTTGTACCAATTTCCATGCCAAACACTGAATTTGCTAACAAAACTTTGTAAGTTTTCAAGGACCCTCTGATTATTTTTTTTTTAATTCCTTTTGACCATGAGCATCTACAAACCTTAGGTTTTCCTTTCTCTTTAAGGTCAGGACAACACGCCTTATGCAAATGAAATGTTGTGTACTTTAAAAAATCACTCCTCATTTGGATTATAGAACAGAAGCAAGGTTAAATAATGATCAGCAAAGTTCATTGACTTGAAAAAATAATTAACAAGCTCTGGGGCAGATAGAGTCATGATAGTGGCAAAACAATTAATGTTTAATCAAACTAAAATAGTAATATTTTAAATCAAAGACAGAAATATAATTTAATAAAATATTTTTAATTTGGGATTTTACTGGGAGTGACATTTCACTGCTTTTCTTTCTGACATTTGGCAACTAGTTTCAATTAACACTTTTTTCAGGAAGAAGTAAAACCCTCTTTACCTCTTTACTTTAAATATTTGAAGAAGATTAGTGGGTTTTGTTTGGTTGGTTGTTTGGTTTGATTTAAAGTGAGACTTGACATTTCTTAACTAGGATTTAATTAAAACTTAATGTTTAGTGCCATATGAATTTTCCATGTTATACAAATGTGAGGCAACACATATTTACATCTTTAACATTTAATTACAAATTTGAGATACACATTTTAGTCTAAAAGTCTGAACTAACTAATGTAGGTCACTGAAACAACTGAGAATAAAAACAGCATGCTGTTTGTGCTATGAATTTCATAGGAAAAAAAGCACCCTTGTAAGTATTTTTTGAGTGACATTTTAGTATATTTGTCCCACTCCTTTGTTTCATTCTTCCACTTGTAGGGCATACTATATGCTTTTAAGTTACTTACACCTCTGACATACTCAAAGTGGTTCTGGATGAATGTTCATGAGAGTGAAGAAGCAGGTGAATTTACATGAAGACAAAAAATCAGACACATCTGCATTTTATCACATGATTATAGACACCACACTTGAGAAATAAGTATGCAGTTAGTTCTTTGGTGGGCTAATAACCACCTGGTATCATTATAATATACAGATTACTGTGAAGGTTTTATTAACACTTACGTGATCTGTCTTCAGCAATAGGAGACGGTAGAAATAGGTTGAATTGTCCCTGCATCCTTTACATTGCACAGCCACATCATCACTGAGTCTCTATACTCCATATTTTTCCATATACTTTTCTCTATCCTGTCATTCTTTGTAGTTCCTTAGACCTTTTGGTAATAGGATAACAGCCGTTTCACTGTTCCTGGATACTGACATTGTAAACTGAATGGGATCTCTGAATATTAGGGAAATGCTAATAATAATAGATGAAATAGCCTTTTTAGTAAGTAGACATGCAATTTTTGAGTAATTAATATTGATTCTCATAATTTAGTCATGCTTAAAAATATCTGCCTTGTGCCAATGAAGGCAGACATTCTCTATATGCCTTGAAGCAAAAAGCCACAAATTATTCTTTCAATAAAATATCTCATTATTTTATTGACTCTAATCATTCTGTGCAATCTCTGTACTCACAGTTCTGTTTGTGATCTAAGCAGCAGATGCTCCTTTCCTTCGTAATGACTGAAGTCTCAATTTTCTCCCTGCCAGGTTCAGGACAGGGATTCCTTGTGCTGGCTTTGACGCGAGATTAGTTTACACCTTGACAGTCCCATTGTATGAGTGCAAAACCATTATTTGTGGTGCTCTAAACATATAGAAGCTTTCTTAAGTCAGGACCAAAATTCTACATGGTGATAGAGATGTGAGATTTTCAGTGTTGTAATCAACTTAAGTATCGCTAACATTCTCATATTTGTAAAATGTGCTTGCGGCACAAAATACTTTACTTCAAATGTGGTGGACCCAGCCCATGCCTCACATCTCAGATTTTATTCAGTCCTTCTCGTAACCACTGATATTCTCCAGTATTCTCAATGCATTTAGATGTAAGTAAGTAGTATTCTTTGATTGGAAGTGAACTGTTATAGTGAATGAGATAAATTGTTAAATAATATTTCTACATTATTTAAGTATTACAGCAGGGGAGCTCATCAGAAAGATTGTCACATTTCTCTTATTTAAGATCATATATTCTAAGAGTCTTAATGATTTGAAACCAGTACTCTCACAAGAAAGGTACACGGAAATAGGTGAAATCTCTCCTTTGGCAGATATTTGTTTATTTCTTCTTGTTTGGGAAATAACTGATGAACTCTCATAAAACTGAATCTTGTGGGCATGGGTGACTTCTTATTGCATAGCTTTGGAAAGGAAGGTCATTGCTTCATCTTTAAAACCACCTGAAAGTCTAATTTTTCTAAATTAATATTTACAGCTTTATATTTATATTTATAGCTTTATATTTATATTTATACTTATATTATTTATATTTATATTTATTAATAGCTTTAAGCTATTAATTATTAGTATTATTAATTATTAATATTAATTATTATTATAATAGCTTTAAGCTATTATTTAGCTCTAAGAAGCATTAGTATTGAAAAAATTTTTGTTAACTTTTAAGGAATAAAAAATAAATCAGGAAATCTGCAATGAAACATCGAAGTAACTACAACAGCAGACAAAGCATGTCTGCAAACCCTTTTTATAGAAGAAGCAGAAAATATACCTTTAAATTGATATCCACTGTAATTTTACTCAACTTCTTTCTTTCTAGACAGAATATGGTTCTGATATTTCAAAGTGTGTCTGCAAAAAGTCTTGAAAAAATTATGAGTCTTGTTACTCAAAATAGGATAATGAATATCATGCCTGATAAAATCATGGGGAATGCATCTAAAAGATTCAAAAAGTTGTGCAATTATGCAGATTTCTGCAGCAAGGAGCAAGTCATGTTGTGGCTCTGCTATGCATGTATTTTGCTATGAAGATGATTTCTGTAATGCAAATACTGACCTTTTTGGCTTTCTGGTCTAATTGAACAGTCTGAAATACAGTTGTTCTAGGTCCACAAAAATACAATGACTTTATCTTTTTTCTTTCCCCATTTTCTTAACAAAATACGTTTTTTAGGTCAAAATACGATTTCTACCTTTTTGGAATTTCACATACTGGGTGTTATTTCAAGATACACTGACAGTTTTAGAATGTAAAAGAAAATGTTTTTATTTTAAAGAGGAGTTTTGAACATGTCAAGCTAAAGCTGAAAATAATTTTTATATTTTATTTTTTTCCAGTTGTACTGACTGTAAATACTTATCTGTGTATCAGTAGAAGTAATAAAATATTATTATTTCTTTGATGCTCACTAATGCATGTTAAGCACCTGTTGCAAATGAGACTAGTGTTTGAACTAGGACTATGTTCTATGTTTCATATTTAATTAATATAAAAAGGATAAAAAAAGATTGATAATAAAGGAATATGACTTGTCTTTATTAGAATGAGCAAAACAGTACTTTGATTTGCATATGTACTATCATGAGACTGATTCATTTACCCACTGAAAAAACTATTAAAAGAAACAGAAGTTAAAGTATTAAGTTAGTTGACAATCATCTGATTTCTTTCTAGTGGACCCTTCATAAATGCAAAGGTGTCAGGTTTGGCTTCCAAAAACTTGGAAGGCTTATAGAGAATAAAACAAAAATTAAATTGGCATATGGAACCAGCGAGAGAGCAGTTAAAATAACAATTGACATTTGGTTATAATAAATAAATCGTTTATTATGGTGAACATAATGGCAGTTTTTACCTCCTGATTTGGTCTGAAGTTTCAGCAGGAGGAGGTTCACAGCTCATGACAGTCACTGGTCAAGACTGTAACAGAAAACTAATCTGCTAGAAATGAGTGTGACATACTTCATGCCTGCTTTAACCATGTCTGATATAATAGTGAAATTCTTTTCTTGCAATTCAGCAATAAAATTGGAAAGATTTTATTGCAGTAATTTAAAAAAACAGGTCAGTTCTCTCAGCCAAAAAGTGGAATATATTGCCTACACAGAAGTTTTCAACACAAACCCTACAAGACTGAGACGCAGAACTTGTAGGGAATCTTTACATTTTCAGTCACCTGCTTGAGGCCAGGCAGCACTGTAAGACGTGTCAGTGGGAATTACATGCAGTTCAGGTACTGATTTAGATTAAGTAACTAAAATGCCTCCAAGATTATCTTGTAAACTCTTTCTAATACGCTGACATCACTTTTGATTATGAGGAATTTCTATTCTTATGTGGTTCATACAAAGTGTAACTGCCAGAATGTAAAATGAGAGTCGTCTAACTTTATAAGTTAAATTGTCAAAGCAGTGCATGGAGCCTTACACTCACCAATACTGCTAACAATACTGCTGTCAGACAGGAAATCCCTTGTTTACTGCTTTAAAGATAGTATTTTTCTTGTTGTTCACATAGTTGTGGGGTCTAAAACTAAACATTTTAAAATGATGCATATATTATTACAGAAACAGGAAAGCATGTTAAATTCATAATTTAAATCAGGATTGATAAAATTTTTTTAAAAAACAAGTTATTGTTTAATAAGGCAAAGGACATTTTATCCTTAGAAGTGTTAGTAGTGGTATTTCCTCTTATTAAATTTGTTATGAGAGTCAATGAATAATTTGTATCATGAGTGACCTGTGAAGGTCAAATCCCTTGCTGAAATAAGGGCCAAACGTTGTAGAAGTTGTGCAGGATTGTCTTTTGTCAGGTTTGAGTATCATCCAGCATGACAGTCCTCTGGGCACCTGCTCCACTCTTAATTATCCTCATGGTGAAAATTTGATTTTTTAACACCTGACAAGAATTTCTTTCTCTGTAATATGTGTCTGTTGTCTCTTCCCCTTTTACTGTACACTTCAGAACTGTTTGGTCTGTTTCTGCTCCACCTTTCCTTGTAGAATATGGATACAACAATAACATCGTTCTTTAACCTTCTCTTCTTAAGGCTGGAAAAACCAATTTTTCTCATACACCATGTGTTTCAGCCCTGTAATTTCATGGATTTCTCACTGTATTTCAGTTTCTTTCTGTACTAGGTGCTAAGTCATAGTCCATGACAGGTAAAAAATGTCACAGATTTAAGGCTTGATATCCCTCTCTGTTATTAGAAATGGGATTGGACAGAGAATAAATATCTAATGATATTACTAAACCACTATCACTATGTGCAAGAAAATATCTAAGTGTGTGTATGTATGCATGTATAAGTACAAATTACAAAAGGTACAAAATACAGCAGATAGGCTGAGAACTTGCACTGCAACATAAATGCATATATATGACACCAGATTTGGCAATGCATTGTTTTTATATAAATTAATATATTTTGTTTAAAATATTTATTTTCAATTGATAGAAAATTTTTCATCAATGAAATTGAAATAGTTTCTCAAAATTCATAGGGAGATTGAATTACAAACGTAAAACATAATATTCTGAACAAAAGAAACAAAAAATATTAAATGAATCCCATTCCATCCAAAGCTTTTAACTAATTAGCCATTTAGAGCAGATGATAGCTTTTCTTAATCTTGCATTATTATGCGCAAGGAATGCAAAGTGATTACATTATGATTGAAGACAATGAAAGATTTAATTTTTACATGACTCTATCTCTACTCATTTCAATGCAGTGACTCATTTTCCTCACGGTTACAGAAAGAGGACAAAAAGGAAAGATTTCTTTATTATTTATATAATATATATTTATTAGAAGTAGACAAATAAATAATTCATCCAATTCCACAAAATTAAAACATACACAAGACATTACTTCAAAATTGATTATTTTTTTTGAATAAAGGATGGAAAACCAGAGTGAATTACTTTATTTACTTTTTAAGCTTACATGATTACAGGATGAAAATATTGTCAAAACATAAAAAATTTGAAATAATTTTTTTCAATGTTTTTAATATTTTCTGATGTTCATTGTTTCACAGGAACTGTTTTTGAGTTCTCACAGGGTTTTCATGAATTTAAATCTGAGCTTCTTCCTATGGTATTCAAAAACTCAACAGTAACAATGACAGCCTCAATGAACCTCTATCAATCTAATGAGTACTTTAATGAAATAGGAAAATTTTGGAATTATTATAATGTATGAATATTTTTCTGTCAGTTGCAATTTCTTTCTTAGTTTAAGGAAGTATCCTTCAAGATAATGTCATACAAATTGGCCAAATTCACATTTTTATTCAGAAGCATCTTATTTTGTATTTTAAAAAATTTATAAAAATTAATTTATATCCTTTTTAACAAGGTATTGGGGTTTTTCAGTTCCTTATATGAAAAGAAAAAACCAAACAAATTCACCCCCTTCTTCAAATCACTTGGCTTCTGCAGATGCCTTCCTCAGACCCTTGATGGTGGATATTTCAAAAAAATTAATATCCTGAGTATTCAGGAGAAGTTTCAGTCTGATCTTATAAGGAAACTGAAAATTGTCTGATAGAACAACAAATCTTGAAAAGGTTGTTTCCTAAGGTTCTTCAAACCTTCTGATTGGGTACTTAAGAGGAACTAAAGAATAAATTTAGGAAAAGAGTGATTTGATGTATGGAAATTTGTGACCAACTGAGAACTTGAGTTTTCTGAACACTGCCATGGTCAAGCCAAACCAAGGAATTAACATGTTCTATTTACCTAGCATCATCAAGGAATGAAGGGGGGTTTATACTGTGTTTTTACAGATCACATGAAATAAATTTGCTCTCTAGTAAGCAAGAAGCTTATAATCTACAACTCACAAAGACCTAGTTAATCAGTGATACTGGGAAAGAAATTTCCCTCAAAGTTGTTTTTGATTGACATAAAATTATTCTGGGACAAATGCATTAGAACCCTACATTTCCACAATTATGTAAGATACAGAACAAGGACTTTTGAAAAGGTGTTAAAAAACCAGTGACTTTAGTCATGAATTGGGAAAATATTTTTTATTTGCTTTATTTTGATAGGTTTTGCATTTTTAATTGGGTGGTGGTAGTACATATGTTTTTGTGCTGTATTTACAGGGAAAACTATGTCTGAGAGGAGAGAAAATAGCATCAGTTTTTACACTAGGGCCAAAAAACATTTATTATCTGTGATATATTAATTTCATATACAAGTTTGTTGTTAATTGGCCCAGACTCTGAAATGTATACTGTGAATTAAACATTATATGTTCTATCTTTGTCATAGCCCTGCTATGTGTTGTTCATGTCTGGAACAAAAATATGTATATGTCAGAGTATCTGCAGAGTAATTGTCATTCTGCATTTCTAACCAAACAATTCTTAATGAATTTAAGCAACTTGATCAGTTTTCTCTGTGATAAAAAAACTGTCCTTAGCCTCTGGATCAAAGATATTTTTTGTTAACCAGAATATATTTCATCAGAGAAGAGATAAAAGTGGAGTTTATTTGGGGACCCAAAGGTCTCTTCTGAGACTTATGAGTATTTCAATTTGCATATCTGTTTGTTAAATTGCACATGAACCTGTCAAAATACACGTTATACAGCTTAATACAGGGCATTTCCTTTTTCATATTCTGGTGTTGTGGGCATCTTTTAATGTTTAAAATTCAGATACTTTCAGAATAAATCAGATGTGAATTATTTTGTAAAGAACAAGTAGTACTTCCCCTTGCTCCTTCATCCTCAAGAATTCATGATGAGGAATGATGATTTCTTGGTTATTTTACTAGTAAATTTGGTTATATGTTTTCCCACTTCAAATCCTGTGTAACAGTAGCTGCTTAGTTCATATAGTTTGCCTAACTTATGGATCTACCTAGTCAGATCTGCACAAATCATGAGCTGAAAATTTGGAATCCATACTTTGAACCTAGTAAGTGTTTTATATATAACAAAACTCGTAAGAAATATTTTAAAGATAAATTACTGAAAATCAAATTAAAACTCTAAAATATATCTGTGCTGAAATAAGAGAAATTAAATTCTATATATAACTTATAAATGATGTATAAATTGTATATAACTTACAAATTATATATGTATCATATATATATTATACATATAAACTATA
>VYXF01004863.1:67343-79144 GCA_013397295.1 Polioptila caerulea | reverse complement strand
ATATTATACATATAAACTATATATATATATATAAACTAACTAGAAACTGTCATTTACTAGAAACTGTTGAAATTATTAACACAGATATCAGCAAGATCTAGTGTCTTTTTCCAGGAGACATTTATTTCTTGTTCCAGACAATATATTAATCTTAATTCCAGGAAAGCTGATGAGGGAAGCAATCATTTCCTTAGCAGACTTGCTTTTGAATAATGTGTTGTAAATACACCACGGGGTCATTCACTAAATGTTATTATGGAAAAGATTCTGAATAGCTGGTCATTAAGTAAGCATCATCATTCTGCACACTGAGGGAGACAGTTATTCTCTGGAAAATGTAGTGCATGATCATGTAATTAAAACCTATCTTACAGTGCACACATAAGGTGGGTAATAAAAGATTATTTCAACCCCTTAGTTCTACCATTCTTCTCAGCACTTGATGATGAATTCTTAATAATAATTTTATAGCATATTTTGTGAATATTTCTGGAATAGTCTTATTCAACCTTCTCAAAAATTTTGCTTTTTAATTTGAAACATTTCAATATATCTTTTACTAAATGCAATTTTCCTAATGAATATAATGCAATTGTAACAATGATCTCTAAAGAAAGAAAAATATCTGAAACAGACAAACAAAATGCATCCCATTATGCATGTTACAGTGATTTTCTTTTGATTTTAGGGAACACAGAACACAACACTATTGATTTTGGAAACAAAGCAAATTGGTTTCTTGGTTACTAATATAACATAAAGAAATAAATCAACTATTCAGCTTGATAATCTATTTCCTTTACTTGGCAACCAGATTTGCTCCCTGTTTTTCACATTACACAAGGGCCTTAGAATTATTTTGTAACAAATACTTCCTTTTATCCAAATTTTATAGTGAAGCTGACATCTCTACATGTCACTTAAAAAATATGTAGAGATATGCTATTTTGTGTATCTAACTATCATCAGAGACTTGCTATAGACTCCAAATAATCCCTTTGATCTTTGGTTTGGACACAGGTCATCTAAATGCAAACACAGGCAAGGATTTAAACAACAGGGTGTGACTTTACTAGCTTAATGTATATAACAATTTCAGTGGGTGCAGTGTTGGGAGACTAAAATTTCTCTTTCTCTCTGATAGCTGAAACAGTGATTACAGGTGGAAGTGCAGGTTCATTTTCTTTTTTGGACTCAGGTCTCAGATTTCAGCCACAAATCACAATGAACTAATATGCAACAAAAACACCAGAATTTGCATTTCTGTTCTTTAACAATACTATATGCCTGGGATTCATGAAGGTGGGAGAACATATGGGGAGATTTCCTTCTATAAGCCACAAAAGGCAGCAATCAAGCTGATCTGCTATGTCTTTGTGAATGTCCTCCAAAACTTCATTTTCTTGAGAAAGAGGAACTTGGCAGCTAGAGCAAGACAATCCAAAAATCTCATAAATGGGAACAAGGAAGGTTAGTCGTAATTTAGTGCTAGTTTCCTTTTACATATTTTTTTGGGGAAGAAAACTTTTTGTTAAACAGGAATTTTACAGGTATGTGCCAGTCCATATAAGTTTGTTATATGATACTGGTGATCCACAATGGGATCAAACATTCCTAGACTTTGGTCAAGTGTATATTTTCTGAGAAGGATAAGGAGTTTGTAGAACCCTCTTTAAGCATGACCTGTATAGGATATGCACTTCAATGTTAAGTGAATCTACAAACTGAATCTAGTCTATGCTTTCTTCCTCATCTGACTGGTCTGCAACTTATTTTCCTATTTTGAAATGCAAACTAAAAAAGACCCAGTCACATCACAATACACAAGTAATTTGATGGGGTTTTTTGGGTGTTTTCTTTTTTGTTGTTTTGTTTTATCTTGTATTATTTTGTTGGTTTTATTGTGGTTTTTTTCTGCAGAAAGATTTCTATGAAGTAGGTGTCATAAAGCTCAGATGTTATTGTCCATTGAATACCATATCCATTGATATCCAATAGTCATGGTGGAAACAAAAAGGAAATCTACCCATACAGAACTAAAAAGTGAAAATCATCTGTCACATTTTCCCATTATGTTCAATCATAGCATTTACTAACCTAACTAAAGCCAAAAATTCAAAACAGATAATATAATATAATCAGAGTTTAAATTTTCTTTTCTTTTTAAGATATTGTGATATTTTGTCTGTTTTCTCTTTGACAATATATGACACTTTTACATAATTTTGATGGATCTTATTTATATTGAAAATACTTTTAAAGCCTTCCACCAGTGACTGTACTCCCCATATATCTCTGTTCTATCATAATTTGAAGGAAATGCAGAGTAGCACACAACTTTTATCTTGAACAGTTTTAATCAATAATCTACAGTTGAATAATTGGAAAATTTTGCCAGCTCCTGTTTCAATTCAGAATGCTATTCGTTATGGTGAGAGTGGTGTGGGGGTGGTGGAAAGAAACAGATGGTTTTGCATGTTTAACTGCTTATTTTAAAGAGTGTATTTTACCTCTAAATCACAATTTTTTAATCACAATTTTTAGTCATGTATGACTTGGTAAAGCATGGAGGAAGCCTTATAAAATCGGGAAATGCTGGATTTAGTCGATGTCTGTGACTTTTTTTGCAATATTAGAGCTATTTTCCTTAGGAAAAAATGGTTAAATGAACCCCACAACCAAATCCCCATCCCATCACTGAACCCCAAAAATACCACCAGTGATAAATCCAATGGGAAATAGGCCCATTTATAGTGACTGAATCCTGGCAGGAAGATAAAAGTGGATCAAATAATTAACTGTGACTGAGGATTTGCCAAAGATTTGCCTTAAAAATATTCACAGGGTTTTCAAAATAAAGCTTTTTGAATGAGAGTGAAAAATAGGCTAATTAAATTCTTAAATTTATCTCTAGTCTTTAGGTATTCAAAAATGTTTAGTCAATGATTCATTTAATAGTTGTGTAGAAATTGGAAACCACCGTACATTTGTACGTGTCCTTGTTTCCTTTCAAAGTATAGAGTTATTAAATCTTTCCCCAGTCAGGAAATATTTGGCTTTAACTTAATGAGATTAAGTGGAAATTTTCCAATGCTGCAAGGCACTTAAACACCACATTCCCTCAGTATCCTGATTTCATTTCAGAACAGAAATGCCAAATGCTAACCTTTATTTTGTGTTGTAAATTTTTTTGTATTTGAAGGATTTCTCTAAGGAACAATCAAATCATTATAGTAATATATTTTCTGAATGCCTATGGGTGAGGCAATTACTTAACCATGTGCAATAGCATTGAATTTTGATATATTTAGGTCAGATTAATGCTGAGTTTCAGTTTCAATCTTTGATTTCCCATACATCTACTACTTGGTTTAAGCAACAGAATCCATTTGGTTATTATCTTTATTAACCTTACAGTTCAGGAGTGGCACAAGAAGGGCAAGTGGGCTACAGTTACTAAGAGTCCAATGAAGGTAAATAGGAGCTATCAATATTATTGATGGTAAGCCTTTTGCCAAACTACAGCATACTCAGCATATTTGTAGGTGAAAAGACAGCTCTGCAATTAAAAAAAAAATTAAAATCAATTAAAAACTGCAGGAAAACTATAGATCAAAAAGAAAATTTCTCCTTTTTAAGTATGTGGAACTTGCTTGTGATACATAATTCTTTTGCCTTTGCCTTATATTTCTTCAAAGAGACATTATATTCATAGTCCATTCAAATGGAAAAATGAATGAAAGGATATGTTAAAAAAGTGACTCCTTCAGGCCCCTCTGAGTGATATTTGAGCTCTTCCTGAGCTATGGAGGGACACTGGCATCTTTGGGAAATTGTCTGTAATGGATGCTCGAAGAGTACTGTATGATTTCTGCATTGCTTTTCTTAAAAGAAAAAATAATTATTTTGTTAAAGTTTGATTTTCCATATAATATCAAAGCAAAAAGAAAGGACTGACTGCTGTGACATTTTTTGCAGCTAGAGTAAAATGTTTGTTTCCTCCACTTGTCCATTGAACAGAACTGGCAATATCTATCATTTCCATAACCTGTAACCCTTATTGATCTTAATTATAGTGTGTAAAAAACAAAACAAATAAGCTTACAATCTTAAATCTTTCTCTGAAGCTGAAAGATGTATTGATTTTCTTGATACTTCTGTTACTCTTCAGGATAGCTTCCTCAACAAAATATTCCGCCATTCAATTTTCATGTTACTTATTGAAGAAACACAGGGATATATATAGAACACATAAAACCTTTTTTTAATCTCCCAATTATTGTTTAAGATAACTAAACCATGTGTGAAAGTATGCTTTTTATTTTTATGCTTGATTCTTAATTTGTGTCTCTTGCAATGATTTCTCTCTATTGCACTGATTCTTATTTTACAAATTTTGTTCTGTTCTGACCTGCATATTAAACAGAAAATTGTTCTAACCTCTTCTGTATATAAGACATTTTCAAAGTAAATTATTCAGTGACTTACCACCCCAATTGTATTTTCTCTTCAGAGAAAAGGAGAAAAGAAAATAATGTTAATGCAGTGGTCAGTATTTCTGAGCTGCTTCCTTCTGTACATTTTTTATGCAAATTGGTTGCTGTGATATGCAAATATCTATTTGTTTTACTTCTGGTTTTGGCTTAGAAGAAGAATTGGAGAAGCTGCTTTTTAGTGTTAAATAGTGTATATTTTCCAAATCTGCTTTCCAGAAGGCATTGGTGTACCTGTCAAATACATATTTTTCTAAAACTATTGAGAACAATGAAGAAGGATTATTACTCATACTATGTATACCTGCACTGAAGGCATTTCATTAACTTCAAACATGGATAATATTATGAGTTCATGAGTTTTCAGACAGAGGGTTGTAAACATTATCTGCTAAATTTCAGATGAAAGGACATAATTTTGTACTGAAATAGTCATAACCAATAAAAGTTGGATATTGCAGTCAGGACAAAAGTATGTTTTAATATTATTTAAATAAAAGCTTTCTAGAGTGTAAAACCAAAATTGCTGTCTTAAAACACTGTAAAACAACAGCGGTTGAACTTTTGTTTTCCCTAATGTATTTCCCCTATATATTTCCATAATATTGTAAGATTGGCTGTTTTGTAGAGAAGTTGCAAGAAAAGACAAATTTCATAACAGTTAAAATACATTAAAGTATTGTGGTGAGGCAGTTCCAAGCTCAACACACATTAGTATGATCCAGCACCTTTGTCAGTTTCATTGCACGGAAAAAAATCTGCATATTATAAACAAAGAGGGAAGCTGAACTAACAAGTTGAAGTTAACCAGTCCATTATCTGATGAGATGGGTCACTTCACAAATAGGGTGTTAGAAAGATCCTTGGTTCCTTATTTACCCCTGGTTTTAACTCTGGTAATGGACCCTTATTTAAGGTCCAAAGACCCCTGCAGTCTTAAGCTGGAAGACCATGACTGGGGGCTGATAAAATGCCAGATGATTCTGAAGTTGTTCAAGACTTGCTGATCCATCTGGGTGCATGTAAGTCTATGGTCTCCAATGAGACTCAGAGTATTACAAGTGCCAGCTGATTGATGCCACTGTATAAGCTTTCTCCTTTATTTTTCAATGGTCTTGGATGTCTGGAAAGGTCCTAGTTAACTGGCAGCTGGCAAAAGTGGTTCCAGTGTTATGATCTGATTATTAAAGTTTTAGAGAGATGTCTCCATATGGATTTTATTTAACAGTAAATGTGACAGGGAGAAAGAAATAGAAAAAGAGGTGGTGGAGGGGAAAGAAAGAGTGAAAAATCCCATTGATCCTCTTCTTCTCTTCTTGATTGTAAGGGCCTACAAAATATAGTGTCCTCTGGATTAATACATGTTAGGGCTATCTGGCAGAGAGGAGGGCACTAATTTTACACTCTTGTAACAGACTCTGAATATGTTGCCTCATTTTGTGTCACACGCTGTTGTCTGANAAGAAATAGAAAAAGAGGTGGTGGAGGGGAAAGAAAGAGTGAAAAATCCCATTGATCCTCTTCTTCTCTTCTTGATTGTAAGGGCCTACAAAATATAGTGTCCTCTGGATTAATACATGTTAGGGCTATCTGGCAGAGAGGAGGGCACTAATTTTACACTCTTGTAACAGACTCTGAATATGTTGCCTCATTTTGTGTCACACGCTGTTGTCTGATGCAAGGCCTCAGGAATCAGTCTGAGGGTGCTTTCAGGGTGTTTGATGGTTTATCAGCCTCCTAATCTGCACCTCACATGAATGTCCCATCAATGTCCTGTGTGCATGTGACCTTCCCAGTGCAGGGGGTTTTACAGCTGAGCCAGTCTTTGTAAGGAAGGATGGGTGTTCACTCTCTCTGACTAGAGGTTATGCCACACACACAACTCTCCTCCTCTTCCCTTTGTGGGGGAGTGTGTACAAACCTGACCTCAGCAGATGGGTCTGTGGGCTATGGCCTCCCCCACCCTGAACACAGCCAGGGATGATTTTCAGGACAGCTGCTGTGTGTTTGTCTTTCTTGTCAGTGATTTGGCCTTGTTTACTTCTCCCTAGATTTGAGATAACTGGACAACAGTGTCACCTTTATCTTATCTCAAGTTCTCTTCAGTGGCTTAACTCACAGTCCAAAGTTCCAGTCAGGAGGCATCTCCAGGAAGAAGGGGACTTTAACGGTCACAAGTTCTTTATACAGTTTTGCCATGATGGGAAGAAAGTTCTTCATAAAAATGTTTAAGTCTTAAATTATAGCATTTAATCCTCACACCCAATTTTCAAGAAGGGTAAAAAGAGGACCCCGATAATTATAGGCCTGTCATTCTCACTTCAGTGCCTGCCAAAAATGTGTAAGCTGTTATTCTGGGAGTTACTGACAAACACTTAAGAGACAGTGCAGCCACTGCTAGTCACAGCCAGCTTGGGTTCGCAACAATAAAGTCTTGCTTACCTAACTTAATCTCCTTATGACAAGGTCACCTCTCTAGGTGACCAAGGCAAATCAGTAGATGTAGTGACACCTGGATTTTAGCAAAATTTTTGATACTGTCTCTCACAGTATCCTTCTGGATAAAATGTCCAATCTGTAATGTGATGGGTGAATTGGCAGATGGATCTGGTCCAAACAGTTGCAGTGAAGGGGGTTACAAAAAGCTGTTGGCCTAGATGCCAGTGGGTTACCCAAATCTCACTTTTAGATTAGTGCTACTCAATATTTTTATAAACCATCTAGACACAGGAATCAAATAAGCTTTAAAGTAAGTTAAATGATATTAAATGAGAAGGAGCTGTGGATTCCCTTGAGGGTAGAGAAAACTTACAGAAATATTTTGATGCAGTAGAAAGCTGGGTAGTCACCAATTGTATACAATTTAGCAAGAACAAGTGGCAGATTCTCCACCTAAAATGGGGTGATTCTACTTCTAAATACGGATTGGGGGCAAGAGAATTGAGACAGGCCCATAGAAAGAGATCTGGGGGCTAAGAGGGACAACAAGTTAAATACTAATCTCCAATGTGTCCTTGAAGCCAAACGGGTCACCCGTGTCCTGGGGTGCATCAGGCACAGCATTGCCAGCCAGGCAAGGGTGGGGATTGTCACGCTCTGCTCTGAGCTGGAGTGGTCCCACTACATGTACTGTGAGCTGTTGTGAGTGTCACAACATAAGATGGTCATCACAATATTAGAGTGTGTCCAGAGAGGGGTGATCAAGGTGGTCTCAGGGGCAAAACTTGTGAAGAGTGGCTGAGGTCACTTTGTTTGTTCAATTTGAAGAAGAAAAGGCTCAGGAGTGACCTCATGACAGCCTACAGCAAACTCAAGGGGTGAAGGAGAGAGGGAAGTTCTGATCTTCTCTCTGGTGACCAGTGATAGGATGTGAGGAAATAGAATGTAGCTGCATCAGTAACAGTTCAGACTGGACCTTCAGAAAAGATTCTTCATTGAGACACTCCCCGGATACATGGTCATGCTTGTCAGAATAAAATGACTGATGATCTTCATCATAAAATTTAGTTTTGGGTAGTTCTGTGATGAATATAAAGCTGTGTCCTTGTGGGTCCCTTCCAGCTAGAGACACTCTATGATTTTGTGATTCTATGACTTTTCACAATACGATCAAAAAAACTAATTTTCTTTAGACATTTGTGAGAAAAATATAGAAGCTCTTGAACTAAATTCCATAAGAACATTATCTAATTAAACTGTACAACGTAATTCTAAGCAAAAATAAAATACAATAAAATATGGCTCTAATTGTAGGTCTAATTTTATGTACTAATTTAGGTCTAATTTAATATACATATACTTTTCTTTCATGGATCAAATAACCTAACTGGTAGTAGTTATTAACCAGTAGTCTTGTCTGTTTTTCTTTTAGTTATTCACTATAGACCTTGAGAGACAGTTATTCACTGTAGGCTTGTTGAATGAATATTGCCATAAGAGTTACTTTCTACTAAATTTTTATTTTAACATATTTGAATTTAGTCAGCCGCTTATAGAATAGGCACTGTACAGAAATGGTGCAACCTCATTCTTCACTAAGCGGGGCATTTTCTGGGCAGGCAAGTAGAGAACAAATTCTTCCTTCTTCTGACTGCAAATTTGAGACTGAAGTTTTCAGGCATCTGGCATAAAAAGTGAATGGGGATTTGGCTACAGATTTTCTGTGCAGGAAAGTGCTTCAGTTTCTGATTTGCCCTTAATACATGTAAGAGTAGAGCACGTGCAATCTCACTGTTGAAGATTCCTCCATAAAATGATCTGGAAATACAGTCCTACTTATTATTCTAGAATATCTTCTGCAATTTTTTTTTTTCAAATTATGTGTATTTAGAGAAATAAAATTGGCAGATAAGATTCTGAGAGAAGTGTTCACTTAGTGACAAGTACTGTACCTACAATAATTTTTGATTTTTCACTGAGATAAAATGTTGATAATATGGATACTGAATGGATGTATTTGGTGTTCACTGAAGAAAAAGATATATATATTCCTGGTGGTTGAAGAGGTAGAACACTTCCTCTTCTAAACCCAGATTATAATATACTCAATTTACGATGAATAGGATTTTCTGTCTTAATAAAAGAAAGTTCAGTGTTCAAGGCTGTATACAAGTAGTTTTTTCAGCATGATGGCTTTCATGTGCACCTAGAGGTTACATTCACATTTCTTCTTCTAAATACTAATTCAAATCACTTTGCTTGTGGGACATATTATGGAAAATATCTGGGGTTTTTGTATTTTGTACACCCTTCCATACTGTCACTATATTATAATTACAGTTAATGAATAACTGAAATTTTGCTTGGTATTTCACTACTCAAATCTTCTGTCTAATCCATGTGTTCATCAGTGGGTAACTGCGAGACCTGACATCAGCAAACCTACCCATGACCCTACTAGTATTGATATACTTTACAAGAAAATACTTAACACTTCAAGGCTCAAACTAGATGGACATACGCTTAAATGTCCATCAAATAAAATTATTTTCTTTAACTCTTAACTGAGAACAATGGTTGGTGTCTTTTTGTTGCAAATGTTGTCATGAACTACATTTTAAAAAGAAAAAAACCATTTGCCAACCAGTTGGCAGTAGGAAAACTAATAACAGGAAGCTGATTTCTACATACTGTTTTAATACGAATTAGAAGACCACTAATATTTCTGAATAAATGGAAAAATGTAGTAAACAAAGAGATCTTCTAACCCAGTACCAAGTTAGAAATTGGTAAAAATACAAATATCTGCTTAGACAAAGAACATTAAGAAGTATTGTGGCATTGTGATGAGAACGAAGTAATAATTAGAAGTGAATGATATAGGAACTTTCTCAGAGGTTGCCTAGATACCAAATTCTATTCATTTTTATGAAGTGGAGAAATCTAAATGTTGAAGTTGTGAAGCTAGTAGAAAGGAAATTATTCAGAACACAGGATATTTTATGGGAACAACAAAGCTGACAATGCTGTAAGAAAATAAATAATTTTTTTGAATGGTATGTTGACAGCAATGTAGTTGCTGCCAATCTCATCAGTAATCTGCAAGTTCATGTTTTTTGCATCATTTAGTGGGTTTCTTTGTTTTGCTGCTATGAGCCCATCTTTCTCTCGGGATAAGTCACACTTAGACATAATATTTTTAATGGGTTTCCTCAGTGATCAGCTGCCCACTCACTCACTAAAACCAGCTATGTGGAGGAGAAAATCAGAAAAGCAAAGGTGAGAAAACTCGTGTGTCAAGATAAAACAATTTAATAACTGAAGGAGAAAGAAAAAAACCCAAACAAGTGATGCAAAGGCGATCACTATCTCCCACCAGCAGTCTGATGCTCAGTCTCTAAGCAATGACTACACAGGAAAAACTTCTCCCCAGTTTTATTGATGAGCGAGACACTTTTCGGTACAGCATATCCATTTAATCCAGTGAGGTCAGCTGTCCCATTTCTGATCCCTCCAGGCTCTTGCTCACTTTTAGCCCACCTCTGGGATGGTGGCAGGAGTGGGCCGAGTAAGAAGTAGAGAAGGCCTTACTGCTCCATAGACATTGCTGTGTTACACACTAGTGTGTCCTCAGTGTTTCGGAGATCTAAAACTGTATGGCCTGCTGAGAGGAAAACCTACTCCTCTGCCAGACCCAAACTTACACATACTTGTATCCAGAAATAGAAAAAGACTCCAGTTTGAGCAAATTATGTTTATGCTAAATTCTCACTGGAACAAATGGACGCTGAGCTGAGATTTTAGGCAGAGAAGTAAGGACTGTCAACTGTGTGGCATCCGGACAAAGTGTCCAAATCTGCACAATTTTTGTAAATTTGACTGACAACAAGAATGTAAACAAACTTTAGTTTTCACAATACTTTTACTTACACATAAACAAGCTTGTTTGGTACAGAAGCATAGAAATTTAGTGGTGTTTTAGCTGTCCTTTAGTAATCCAAACTTTCTTCATGTTACTACTCCCAAAGTAAAAACATCCTGCTTTGCATGTCTCATTCTTGTGCTTATACATCTTTTCTCTGATAAGTAAAGCATTTATAAACCTCTTTCAGCAATTAAATCACAGCTACTATGCTTCAGTATGTTAGAAAAGGGAATGAGGAAGGGCTGTGTAAGTGAAGGAAGAACAAGAAAATTGGGGAAATCCTTTCTTAATAAATTTGGGAGTGATACTACTAATCTACCTTGTAAAAAAAGTTAATTTTCCACCACTGAAAACTGAGAAAACCATTTGCAGGTCTTTTTCAAATAACTCTGGACATGAACAATCAGTCAAATGTTAAGATTGAACCCCTTTTTAGGATAAGAAGGTCCACACAAAACAGCACATATTAAATATGCATAAGTATACATATTTCCATTTCTACTCATATATGCTTATAGATACATACATACAAATACACATACATTTGTAATGTAATTTTCATCACACACACAATGAAAAAAGCCTTTCCTCTTGAATGAATAGGAAAACCACAGTGTTTATTTTACTTTCTAGTTTACCTGCCTGTAATCTTGTAAAGGTCTACTCACAGACCAGGCTTCTACATAGCAGCATCTGGAAAACCGCAGTATGGCAAGCAGTGAAGATGCCTCATATAAATGTCAAATACCTCTCCCAAGTTATGCGGAAATTCTGTGTCTAGGAATTGATTTGGGATGCTGTTTTCTGACTTACTACAATCACTCAGGAGAAGCATGGTTCTCTGCAAACATACTTGTATACGGGTCAAGTAGAGGTACAGTTCACAGGAGACATTATTGAAAATATTCATACTTCCTATTTAGCTTAACTTTTGTAATGTTGTC
>VYXF01004863.1:35715-63549 GCA_013397295.1 Polioptila caerulea | reverse complement strand
TGTCTACTCAGTCTTCAGCAAAACCTTTGATAGTGTCTGCTACGGCACTCTCCTGGAAAAGCTGGTAGTCCATGGCTTGGACAGGTGCCCTTTTTCCTGAGTTAAACACTGTCAGATTGCCAGAGAATGATGGTGAATGGTTCTACATCCAGTAGCAGCTGCAGCTGGTCCTTAGTGGTGATTTCCAGGGCTCAGAGTTCATGTCAGTCATGTGTGACAGCTTTGTTGATGATGTGGATGAGGGGATTGAGCTCACCACAGTAACTTAGTGAACAATGCAAAATTGGGTGGGAATGCTGAACTTCTGGGAGGTAGGAAGTCTCCACAGGGGAATCTGGGTAGGCTGGATCAATGGGCCAGTTCAACAAGATAAAGTGCAAAATCTTAGGTCACAACAATCCCATGTTGCAGGTTTTGGAAAGTGTGGCTGTAAAGAGGCGCAGTGGAAAAGTATGTGAGGGTGCTGGTCAACAGTGGCTGAACAAGAACCAACTGGGCCCGGGTGGCCATGAAGGCCAACGGCATCCTGGCCTGTAATACAAACAATGTAAGCATCAGGAGCAGGGCAGTGATTGTCCCCCTGTATGCCACATTGGTGAGGACACACCTTGAATTCTATGTTCAGTTCTGGGCTTCTCAGTTCAGAAAAGACATTGAGATGCTGGAGTGAGTCCAAAGAAGGACAACAGAGCTTTTGGATATTTCAGACAGTAAGTCATACAAAGAGCAGCTGAGCTGGGAGTATTTCAGCCTGGAGAAAAAAATACTCAGAAGTGACGTTACTTCTCTCCACAGTTACTTGAAAGGAAGTTGTATCAAGGAAGGAGTCGGCCTCTTCTCCCAGGCAAATAATGACAGGATGAGAGGACATGCCTCAGGTTGCCTGGGGAAATTCACGTGGGACATTAGTAGGAATTCATTCACAGAAAGTGTTGTTAAACTTTGAAATGGGCTGCCTGGGGGGATGATCGAGTCACCATTGTTGAAGGTGTACAAGGAACAACTGGATGTGGCACTTAGTACTGTGGTTAGGTTGTCATGGTTCTGATCAGTCAAGGGTTAGACTCAGTCTCAGAGGTCTTTTCTAACTCAATGATTACAAGATTCTTTCAAGGAGGAATGATGTGGAAGTGAAAAGCCCTTGTTAGAGAATGAGTAAATGACCAGAGAAATCCTAGTTACTTGGAAATAAATCTTGATAATTAGCTTGGAAATAACCTATGAAGTGTATACGAAAAGCTTAAAACAAATGAGATAAAGGACAGAGAATACTCAAAAAAAAAGAAAAAAAAGATAACCTGAAAAACTGCTGAATTTGAAAAAAGTAGCTGCTTCAAGGCTTCTTGTTCTAGTGCTTCCTGGTAGAAAATCAATCTTTCTGTTTTATTTGTATTTGTATTCTCTGTTTCTGACAAGCGTATTTCCATTTTGTTTTTACTGCCCTGCTAGAAAGACTGTGGACCACAGATACTAATTAATTAACTCTTATCATTTATTCTGTCATTCATAAGCAATTATCAACAAATTTGTTTCAGAATCTAAATATATATGTTGCCACTTTCTCTTCAGTTTAACATCTTAGACATATTGAACATTTGAGGATTTGATTGCAGTTGTCAAATGAAAAAACAAGAAATGTGTGACAGAAAAACATACAGAGCATCAAAACACACTTCTACTCCTTTCAGGATTCCTATTGGACTGATAGAACTATGACAAGAGATTTTTTGGTTTGTATAGTTAGTGAATGTTTCTGATAAAATATTAATGCAATGAAAATATAATAAAAGTATTGTGATTAGTGAAAAAGGACTAGTTTTAGTGGTTTGCCACTTTGAATTGAGACTATTCTTATAAGTTTTGAGACATATAGAACTTAAAATAATTAGCTAAGTAGCCATTAAGAAACTGATAGTTTATAGCTGTCTTGAAATTTATTTATAAGCAAATCATGATACAAAACCCATAGAAATATTAAGGGCCAGGAAAACCAGTTCAAAAAGCAAGTTGACTTATCAGCACAAAGTAGTGGTAGAGCTGGAAAGCACACACGCTTTATTCCTGGTTCACTGAATCAACTGAATTCATTGTTTCCATCAGCTATTGGCAGAAATAATAATTAGATCTCTGAACATTAAATACTACAGAATCCTTAATTTGCCTAGAAAGTCAGTTTTGGCTTTGGGAATCAAGTTGGCATTTCACCTTCCTTTCATAAAAAAAACCTGCTCTGTGTTTTGAATATAGAATTTTTCTATAACTAAGGCAAAATGTTGCTAGGTCATACAACTATCCTGTGTCAGAGAATTTGTCAATTTCTGCAGTGTAGCCTATTGTGCAACTGAATTAGTCTAGCTTTGTCTTTTACTTACTCCTATGATGTATTTAAGAAGGCATAGAATCTATGTGCATTTTACAAATGTACTTTCCTTTTTCTGTGTTCCAATAAAGCTAAAAAATGTTTAAATCTAGTAGCTGAGGTGAAGACGTGACCCTGTGGATCTATATTCTACAGCATAAGTCAGTAATGGAAGATTTGTAGACATTAAGTGAGAATACAAGAAAACCTGGATGAAAAGTAATAAAGCAGTGCAAAAAAAGAAAAAATATCAGCAAGCCATTAACTAGGCAATCGTATTCATGTTAATACATTATAATTGTGAGAAATGTCCTGGGAATTCAATTATCATTTAATACAATAGCCTGCAACAATTTAATTAGATATCATTTAGCCTACAGAAATCCACTACTAGAAATTCTGACCTTAATAATTCTATCTTGCTAATATTCATTAGATTAATCCATGTACAAGCTTGTGCATCACTGAGATGTTATACCCTGCATTATGACTACTTCAGTTAAAAAATAAAAAAAAAAAAAAAGGGGGAGACTTCTTTGGTGAATCCTTTCGGAGAGGAGTAGTGGGCTCAAAATGTTGATAGGACCAAATCCACGGGTAAGCCTGCTGCCTCCCTGGGGTCTGGGTTAGAGACATTACCAACAAACTCTATGGCCTGCTCTGATTATTTTTCACTGTAAGTTTTTCAGGAGGTCAGCAGTGAAGACCAAACAAGAAGACTAATCCAGCAGAACCTGTGGGCTTTAGGATGACTGTTTGAGGGTCCTGAAGGACAAGTAGTGATCTCCTTTATCCTGCAAGTTGCAGGGAATGATGGGGTAGAAATAAGAGAATCATACAGATGAATATCTCTCTTCAAGCCTGGTGACACCAGAAGAATTTTGAGGTTTTTGATCCCAAGTCTGCATGTCATGGACCCTGATGGCAATAGATGGGTATGCACCTGTCTCAAAGGGGAAAAGGGACCCTTGAGCAGGAGATAGCAGGTCTCATTGAGAGAACTTTAAATTCAGCTTGAAAGGGGCAAGGGATAAAATCAGGATCACTGGATATAAGCCTAGGGTGGCACAGCACTCTTTGAGGGATAGTGTATTAGTGAAGCCTTTCAGTCTGCTGAAGTAACAATAGAGATAGGGGATGATGATCCATGTATCAGCAAAGACCCAAGTTTGCAAGATTTTTTGATGTGGAATCCATGGAAACTCCCAAGAATGGTCATGCAGGAGCTAAAGCTTCTCCCTCTGAAAACGCAGCAGGATTGAAAACCCAGCTGATGTGACTCTACACAAATGCATGCAGCAGGAAGAACAAACAGGAGAAACTGAAAACAATGATGCAGTGAGAAAATTGTGACCTAGTTGCCATCACAGAGACTTGGTATGGTGACACAACTGGGGTGCTACATACAAACTCTTCAGAAGGGATAGACAAGGAAGGAGAGGTGGTGCTATGTCCCATATGTTAGGGACTCTTGACTGTCTCGAGCCTAATGATGTTGATGAGGAGGCTGAGTGTTTATGAGTAAGAATCAGGGGGAAGGCCAACAGGGCAGATGTCCTGGTGAGAGCCTTTTAAAGACCACCCAGGCAGGATGTAGAGGCAGAATAAACATCCTATAGGCAGCTAGGTGAATTCTTGTGATTGCCTTTTTTGTCTTTTTTTTTCTTTTTCTTTCAGCTTACCAAATGTCTGCTGGAGAAACAACATAGTAGAGAGGAATGAGTTGAGGAGGTTCCTGAAGGGTGCTGAACATAACTTCCTGACACAGCTGATGAGCTAGCCAAATAGGGATGGTACCTTGCTGAACCTGCTGTTTGCATATAGAGAAGTTTATAAAGTATATAAATAAAAATGATTGGTTATTTCAGTGTTATCATGAGCTACTCACATTTTGTCAAATGGTTTCCTGTTTGAATTTCTGCCTGGATACATGGGCTTTTTTTCTGCAAAACTTTCCATTTGTTTGTATGACATAAGATATTGATGTAAATTTAATTGTGAATTTTAATACCTTCCTTAAATTGAAATATGCATTAGTAGTATAGTGCAATGGCATAATACATAGTATAGTATTAGTAGTATAGTATTAGTATAGTGCAATGGCATAATACATTGCAGAAAACTCGCAAGCATATTTACTAAACTCTAGTTATTACAAGAGAATGTGTGTCTACACTATGCTGAGAATTCCTTATGTTATGCTACATACTTGTATTCACCTCCTTAAAATAAAAACATTTGATATCATCTGTGATATATTCAGCAGCTGTTATTGTGGGCCTTTTTAAATGAAAGCCTTTTCTTTCACTTGTCCACAAGAATTGAAGGCCTAGAGAAAACAGTTGTGAACTTCACATATTCACAGCACCATTCCGCAGCCATTCTCAGAAGTGCACTTGATTCAATGTATCCATGATGACTTTTACTCTCTTCTTCCCTCTGATATGTGATGCACATAACCCAAAGAATCCTAGAATTAAAATATACCCTCAATAATGCAACAAGCCAGCAAGTTTTTTGCATGTGTTTTTGAAATTTTCTGACCTCTATATGACTTCATTGTGTGCTTGCCCATAATTGGGTTGATCTTGTTAGGTAACTTAAACCCTACAGCTTGAAGTTATCCACTTTACCCAAGCTCTTTAAATTGAATTTATGTACATGGACTGACTTGATTATCACCTAAGCTTGATCAAAAATTTTCACCATTCAGATTGCAACTGAACTGGTCATCCACACTGAAATACTAGGAATCTTAAAAAAGAAGCAAAACAAAGAACCAAAAAAATCCCAAACCAAAACCAACAAAAACCCCCAAAAAGCAACAAACAAAAAACCCTTGAAAAGCAACAACCAATAAAACCTCAAAAAATACCCCATAAATGGAACATGTATCTTATTTTCATAATTCTTTTTTTCAACCCAGACTTTCATAGTTATTTAGATATTCAGGTATCATGCTTCCATTAAAATCAATATTGAAGCTAATATATGTCTGAGAAGCTGGACCAATTTTAGCCCTCCAATCCAGTACTTGATAGCATAAACAATATTTCATCACACTAATGCACAGTATAAATTTCTTTTACTCATTCAAGTAAATGTTGAGCTCAAGAATCAGAGAAAGTTAAAAGGATGCTCCAACATATCCAGTGGCCCTGGAAGAAAATATAAATAAATATGATTAATAAATAAATATTATTTTAGATACCATCATGATGCATTTTTACTCTTCCCAAAATAAATGTACACCCACATTATATCAGTTATTTTCTTCTGTACCCCTCAGATTGGCTTTAGTAATCTTTAGCTTTAAAATTTAACATCCTCTCACTTTCAGGTCAATTTTATAAGAGTACTACAAATTATTCTTGTTTTATGAACAACAAATCTTTTTCATATCCCATATATCAGTGAAGCCTACATAGCCCAAGTGGTACACATATCAGAGTTGGAGAACAGCTTTCACTGGAGATGTTAAAATACAGCTTTCAGATTCCCATTTTTCTCTGTTTGTTTATGAAGACACCGTATTTCAAAAAAAAAAAAGGAAAATTTTTCGTTTTCTACTATTCTTTTTTTGATTGCTCCCTGAGTTAATGAACTTGTAAAAAGGATTTTTTGCTGTATTTTCCTGCATTTTATCACCACTTTTTGAAAAGGAATAAGTAAAAATTCTTCATCAAGGTCCGTTAGAAGTTTTGGTTTTCCTTAACCTTCCAGTTACTTTCCTCAAACATGTTTAAATCTTGTTTTAATATGAGATATGAGATTTTATTGGAAAAAAAACCTTGTAGGTTACCAGTTACCAGATTCTATGTATGAAAAATGCTCTCATCTGAAAAAAAAAAGAAAAAAGGGGACTGCAAGGGTTGATATTTAGCTTCATACCAGAATCTAAATGAAGCATTCAAATGAACTAGGAAAATCAATGCTAAATTTGGAGGGTAATAAAAATGAGGAAATTAGGGTAATGAGAATCTTTAATAACATAATTATTACTTACTTATTGAGAAGAAATGTATTTTAAGTGATTATGAACTTGTATGACCTACAGCAGAGGGAGAAAGGGAGAAAACCCACTGAATTAGAACATATTTACAGGCTATGCTGAAATTTTTAGAGGTTGTTTTTTTTTTTAGCAAATATATACGTCATGCCTGCAAATTTTCTTTCAGGTAATTTTCTTTTTTTTCTTTAACTTAGTAATGAAAATGATAATAGAAATACTTACTAGATGAAGTTTAACATGTAGTGTAACTAACCAGCTCAATTTTACCTTTACCACTGAAGTAACTTGAATAAAAGCCAAAAAGTGTGTGTAAAATTGACTGCAGAAAATTTAGTGGGTTCGTGTGAACAAAGTGCTGTGTAATATTGGATTTTAAAAAATGTAGTCATGGATGACTAAAAGAAAATAAATACAAGCTATTATTTAGTGAAAAAAAAATCCTTTTGCAAATCCAGTTACTTAGATTTGAAATCTTACAGTCTTACTAAAGATATCATTTAATTTGCATCCTAAGAGGTTTAGTAATGCAAATTGCTAAATGAAATTGATTGAATGATGCTGCCTTCCGTACCATTTAAAGAATGAACAGTGTTTCCCTGAAAAAGCAATATAAGACATGAATCCACAGAAAAGTGTGAATGCTTTGCTTTGTGTCATAGACCTGCAAAGAAGGTAGTGAATGAATTAGTATTTATTAACGATTTTGTGAAAGCTTAGCAAATGTATCAGTCCTCAAAAATGGAGAAAAAGTCATTACTGAAAAAACAGTGAAAAAAGGTACTTGTGAATAAGTTGTACAAAGAAGTAATTTTAAGCTGATGTTTTATTCTTTTTCCACGTATACATTAAATTATTGATACTTCTTAGAAAATGATGAAAAAGAGCTATAAGTTACTCTATATTTGTTTCTTTAGAAATCATGTTTAATTAAGGAGTTAATGAGAAGGGGAATAACGCAATAAGTGTCTTATCTTGCAAAAAAAGTCATCAAGAAAGCAACTTTACATGGTACTACATGGTACTTACATGGTACTATATTTTTAGTGCAGTAATAAGTGGATTTTTAACATATTTATTCTGAATGATATAGCATGCTAGCAATAAGAAATTGGAAGAATGATTTTCTAAAAGCAAGAAGCTGGTTTGATTGATCTATGAGTTAAAGTACTGAAACCCCAAAAAAATGTATTGTTTCTTTTTCTTAAGTATATTTGCTTTATTGATGCTGATGGTAGCAACTTTTTTGCTCTGACTATTAAATATTCTATTAAATAGAAGATACTCCTCTTGTATGCACTTTGTAGTATATAGGTGACAGATTATTTCAGAAGGATGGTCAGAGCACATAAAGTTACTAATTTGTCAACTAATATGAAGTAAAATACCTAAATGTACAAGAAATCCTAACAAACTCAAGAAATCCTAGAACTTTTTGTGTCTTGTAATAGAGAAATTTTATTTCTTTATTACACAGTTGTTTGTTTCCTTAATTCAGGTCCAAAAACCCTCTCCATTTATACAAAGATTCGACATTTATTTAAAAAAAAATTCCATTCCTTGAGTATTGTGGCAAAAACTTACAAAAGTGGCTTTGTGTGAATTTTTTAAAGCAAAAATTAGGAAGCAAACCTAAAATAACTGTTTCAGCATATTTCAAAATTTCAAATGACTTTAAACCCTTCACATATTTTTGGTATTGTGACTTACACTTTTAAAACATGGTTGTGAAGAAAAGTCTGTCTTCCTTCTTGACTCAAACTACAAAGATGCCTCTAGGTGTGAGAACTGGATTCTGCTTGGATGAAAATAAGATAGAAACTCCAAGAACAGTAATGTCACTAACAGAAGGTTATTCTGTATACATGTTCTCTGTCAAAAGCAGGTGTTTGGACTACTTTTCCTTGTATTCTACAAGTCTGGTGACCCTTAAACATATGGGCAAAACACTAAAGTTCAGGTAAAAACAAAACCTCAAAGCTTCTTTTTCCATTCTTCATCTGGAAATAGTCTGTACAGACAATGATTAAAGATACCAAGCTCAGAATTTCTACAGTTCTGTCAGTTGAAGAGAGAGAGGGGAAGGAAGGCGAGAGATAACATTTCTGAGTTAGAACTGAAGAACCTTCACATTGAAAGTAGTGACATAGATCATATTTCTCTGAAATATTAAAAATAATTATTAAAAAGTAACAGGCAAAATGGTTGAAACCTTATTTATAATAACCCACTTTAACCAGAATTATTGCATTAGTATATTATTTTCCAATTAAAATAGAATTCCTACAAAAAAAGGAGATGTTAGTATAGCAAATTTGTTCCTATTCCTATTGCATATGCAACCATAGTGCAAACAGTAATCAACAAGCCACAAAGGTAATTTTTTTCTAGTATCTTTACACTTAATGGAATGCAGATGCGATCTCAAATTGAAATACATAAAAATATAAGAAGATATTGAGAATAAGTGAAAACTTAACTCCTTCCTTCTGAGAAAAACAGAGAAACACACAAACTCTTGTTTCTTAACCTTATGTGCAACTGGGTTTGCGCATTACAAAGGAGGTGGTGTGTTACCATCTTGAAAGAGATAAAATTAGACATGCTGCAAATCACAGCAGAGAACTGCTTGACCAGAAGGTACAGGAGAAAGCATTCTAATGCTAAAGTATGGAGAGATTTGTCAGTCAGAGGTAAAAATTGCTAAGGTTAACTGAAAATCTTCCCAAAACGGGTTGTAAACTCAGTGTTGGGGTTTGTTTCTTTGTTTGGGGTTTTTTGTTTTTCTTTTAAGAAAAATGGGCTCAGAAAACATTCCATTTGTATCTCTAAAACTTATATTAATAGGAATATGATTGGCGTCTTCTATTTTTGACATGCTAGAGGTCTCATCTCCATCTCACTTTATTAACCAAATGCTCTATATTGTGACAGATAATACTCACCATTTGTTGTTTCTGTGGAGCCAGTCTTCACAGTCTTATGTAATATTTCCAAGGAAGATGATACTGAGAAGTGGGAAAGAATTATGTTAAATACCTTAGCAGGCAGATTTCCTCCAAAAGTACTGCTCTTTTAGGAAAGAACATACACATTTCCTGTAATTTAGAGATATAATATCAACCAAAAAAGCATCCTGTGCACACAAGCCCTGTGGAATTCATTAATTAGAGAGCCCTGGGGTTCACTATTAAACTTACTAAACAGGAATATATTTGAAGCCTTCCACCTTTTCATTTGTAAGTAATGTAAACGAAAATTAAGGAGCAGAGATGCTTCTGGCAGTTCAGAGTGGTTTCTCAAGTGTTATGTAGAAGCAAGCCATTTCTCAAAAGTTAACTTAAGAAATTAATTAGAGAATAAATTATTTCTATTAAATACTTAGCTTTGCTAAACTGCTGATGTAGTTGAGACTGGCTGAAACAATCTGCAATAAAGCTACACAAATAAAACTCATTTATGAATTGTAGAAAAAGAAAAAAAAATTATCCATTGCTTTTTTGTACTCTATGTACCAAACAAAATCTTGCTTTTCTTTTTTTCTTTGAATCATATTTATATCTCCATGTAGACAGAGAGACACAGGTTTTTTTAACGTTAACTTAACTTACTAAGTCAAACTAAGGCAAATAAGTCCTTACTAAATCAACTAAGTTCAGTTTTACAGACATGTCTGTAAAAGTTACATTTTCTTCTATACTGTTTATAGAACAGAGAAATATGACAGTGTTTTCCTTCTCTGCTGCCAGCGGCTGCAGCTAAGAATGATCAATGCAAAACCATCCCTGAAGACCCTAAGAAACTCTCATTGAACAAGATAAAGATCCAGGGCTTGTCTCAGGTCAGCAAATCAGATTCTTCAAACATAAACACTCTCCTGAAATACATATTTGGATTTAATTCTGTCCTCATCCACATGACAACATGATTTTCTTCTAGATATCCACATGCAAGCAAACATCTGTTTTTATAATAATAGCTTCCAGTTAACAACTCCATTTGTTTTTTCTTGGGAAGTCATAGAGATCCTGAGTTCAAAAGTCACTGGAAAAAATAGAAATACTTTGAAAAGAAAAACATAAAGATGGTTGTTGTTGTGTTGTATTTTTTGTCTTTTCTTTCTTCCATGGCTAAAAAAGTTAGCTTCTTCTGAAAGCTTCTTTTATTTTGCTCTGAGTTTTTTCAGAAACTTCTTATCCATCCATGCGGTCTCTTGGCTTTTTTGCCTGACTTCATTCTTGTTGGGAAGAATTTCTCTGGAACTTGGAAGAGGTAATTCTTGAATATAAGCCAGCATTCTTGGACCTGTCTCTCCCCCAGGGCTCTATCCTGTGGGACTCTATCGAGAAGGTCCGTGAAGAGGCCAAAATGTGTTCTTCTGAAGTCCAGGGTAGTGAGCTTGTTGCACACCCTCTTACAGCACTGATGATCTCGAACTTCACCATCTCATGGTCAAGGCAGACAAGGCCACCTTGAAGCATGACTTTCCCCATCAGCTTCTCCTTGGTGAGCACAAGGTCCAGCATGGCACATATCCTTCTTTGTTCCTGAATCAGATGTATAGTGAAGTAGTCTTTGACAAATTCAGGCTCTTCCAGGATTGCTTGTGCCCTGATGTGTTGTTCCTCCAACAGATACTAGGGGGGTTAAAATCCCCCATGAGAACCAGGGCTTGAGAGCATGACACCAGTCTTTTCTGTATAGAGAGAGCTTCATCCACACTATCCTCCTACTTGGGTGTCTGCAGCAGATCCCCACTATAGCATATCTTGTTCTTGCCTTCCCTTTAATGCTGATCCACAAACTCTTGGTTGGCATCTCATCCTTCCCCAGGCAGGGTTCTTATACTCCAGTTGGTCATTGACATTTAGGGCTACACTCCCTTTGTGTCTCCCTAGATTTACTTTCCTAAAAAGCCCAAAACCTTCAATTTTAATGCTCCAGTTGTAAGAGCCATCCAACCATGTCTACATGATGCCAGTCATGTATCCACATAGGTGTGCATACATCTCTAGTTCCTCTTGCTTTTTCTTCATACTACACTTGTTTGTGTAGAGGCATCTGAGCTGGGCCCCTAATAAAGCTGACTGGCTGGAGTATCTTGAATGCTTTTGCACTGTTATGGCCAACCATTACAGGCATCCAGCTCACAGGATTGAGATGGATAGGAGCCTCCCTTTACCTACAACTCTAGTTTAAAGCTTCCTTCACTAGACTGGCCAAACTCTGCCTAATATACTTTTACACTTTGTGTGATGAAACTCCCCAGCCTACAGTAAATCAGGCTTACCAAAGTAAGTTCCATGGTCTGAGTGACTGAAACCTTGACTACCACCATTGTTCTAACTGTCTGTTGACCTGTCGGATTCAGCTGGTCATTTCCTGTGCTTTGACCTGTACATTTGATGAAAAAAATACTTTAGCCCCACGGTCCTTTACCACATCTCCCAGGGCTCTGTAATCTCAGGGCTTCTCAGATTGCTATTGGCTGTATCCCCTGTCCCCACATGGAAAACTAGCAGTGGGTAACAGTCACTGGGTTTTACTAGGCTTAACAGCTTCTCAGTAACATCCCTGACCCAGGTTCCTGAAAGGCAACACACTTTTCCTTACAGTGTGTCAGGCCAACAGATGATTCCCTCTTAAAGCAAAGGCAACCACTACTATCATCCACTGCCTTTTCTTGTTAGAGCTTGTTAGAGTTTATTTCTGGAGCAGATTGGACTGATGCAGTTTTCTCTGGTTGTTCTTCCAGTGTGATGGATGTTGTCTCATTAGCCTGCAGAGCTATGATATGGTTCTGGGTGAGGATGTTCAGCTTAGTGGAAATGTTCAGCTCCAGGGAAATATAAAATTTTTTTCAAGCAAGTTCCTTCCTTTAATTAGTTCCTTTCCTCTTCCTTCTGGTTTTTTTTTGGTTTTTTTTTTCTTTTTTTTTTTTTTTTTCCCACTCCACTTCTTCCCAATCCCCTGTGTTAATGCTCTCCTTCCTTTTCATGTGTTCCAGGGGATGAATTTTTGGCTTTTCTTCAGTGGGATGTGGCTCTCCTGCGATTGGAACTAGCTCTTCCTCTCAGCCTCCATGGTATATTTGTCTTTTGATTGCTTCCCACAGCTCCACTTGTGGCCGGAGGTCCTTCACAAGGCCACACCTGTTATAGTTCAGTGAACCACTCCTCTCACATTTCCTGATACTGCTTGACCTCTCTGAGCTCTGACACCAAGCTGAGTAGATTGATTGTCCATCTGCTCACACTGAAACAGGAATTGTCTTCACTGTCCTCCAGTATCAGTGACAACCTCTGCACTCACTGCAGTGTGAGACCAGGACAGCCCCATGTTGATTTGGGAGACCAGTCTGGGTCACTGTTTTCCACCTGATGGTGACTTTTGACCAAGTGGAAAGCATTGTTATTCCTATTCTAGCTGGGTGGGTGATGACTCCCCATATTCTCCTCAGATGTCAGGCGGAGCAGCATGCCCTGCTCTTGTGAGGTGCCTGCAATGCACTACCTTGCAAAATGCTGCGTCATGTCCTCGTGATGTGCCATGTCCTGTTTGCCTACCCTGTTTGCTGAAGTTTTGCTTGTTTGTGCTCCCCAGAGTTGTTTAAATCTCCTGCAGGGTGTTCCTGACAACACCATTTCCATGCCTGATTTGCTTGCAAGAGCTTCTGTGTCTACATATGGCTTTGAGGAGCTGGCTGAGTATCTCTAAGTTCAAGAATCCCCCTGTACAGATCCAGCAGTCACCCCTGGACTTAACTCAGCTGCCACTGCTGTGGCTGCTGCTGCTCCTGTACATGAAAGAAAGTACTCTTACTAGCTACTTTTTATTTCCTTGGTTTTAATTTATTTTATACTGAAACCTTCACATGGAGTGTGTGGAAGAGAATCTTATCCAGATAAAACTGCTTTTTGATTAACAAGTTAGCAGACTAAAAGAATGAAAACGTTTTTGTGGTTTAGACGGCACTATTCCTTGTTTTAAGCCACTTTTAGAAATTTGTTCTACAATTTTATGTTAAGAGATTTGATATAAATTAGAATGTGGAAAGTGAGAAACTTAAATCCAAGGCATTTATAAATTGATAAATAAAGAGGATTTTAATGTAGCATGAGAAAAAATATTAAAGCGGAGACAGCATGTCTATCATCGGAAAGAATATGTCAAGCTTTATATAACAATTTATCATCAGACATTAACTTAAAAAAATCTCACTGGAGTTTATTATTGATGAAACTGGCTTAAGTGTACATCACACTTAGACAAACAGATAATACCATGAGTGGTTGTGTACCTAAGACATGTCTTATGCTAAGGCCATGGTAAAATATTCTGTGTTTGTATGGATTAGATTTAAATACAATAAAGAAATTTGGGGAAAAAATAATACACCAGTAAGCTGTAAAGCTCCTAAATGGCTAGAAAACCTTTGCAAGGTGCTCTCATCTGACTGACTGCAGTTCTCTCAGCTTGAGAAATCTGACCTCTACCAGTTCTTGCATGGTCACAGCTTTCAGTTTCAAAAATGCGCCAAAAGGTCTTGGACCAGTGTGGTCAAATGTTGTTCTACTGTTAATCTGTGATGGCTTTAGGTTCTGTGGAGAATAGAGCATGCAGCAGTGCAGTGTGACTAGTCACTAGGATTGCCAGTCCTCTTCTGGGACAAACACTTGTGTGATACGGTGACTACAGGATTTTTGCCTGTGAAAGTAGAGCATAAGCGCAGTTAATTTTTGAGGCAACAAATGGAGAGATAAGAGCTGGAATCTGAAAATTATTGTACTTGGATAACATCAGTGTCACTCTCAAATTCTCAAATACATCAGTCTCAAATTCTCAGCCCACCTGAGAACATAACAATTTAAATGCTGATCTTGAGTTGCTATTATAAGAACTTGTACACTTTTTCTTTCCAGTAGAGAATGAAAAAATTATATAAAAAGTAATTAAAAATTTTATACTGTGAAACAAGTGTGAAAAAATCCAAGTTATCCACAGAAAATTAATAAGCAAGACAGAATTTCTCTAATATATCACATATGAATGTTTAAAATTACATAAGTAGAAGAATGCAAACTGTTCTTTTTGTAAGGAGTGAATGAACACTATTCCTGGTTTATTATGAAGATCGGATTTTCTTGTGTTTTTACCATTCAAGTTTGTTTTCATATATTTTTAAATGTAGATAATAATGAATATTTCAGATTAAGTCTGATTTCTTATTGTGAATAATCATCCATTATGCAGTTCCTCACAGCCACTTCTTTCCACAGTTGCACTAATTTATGGCAGTGTCTATTTAAAAAGAAACACTCTATATGGTAAAGTTCCAAAATAGTTGGAATAAACTTACTTAGGGCCATTTAAAATTTATTTTCATAAAAACATTTCCACACGGAGTGGAAATTTTCATCCTAGCTCATGTCCAGTGTTATCTAGATTTATATTCTCTTTGAGAGAATCAGGTGTGTCAGCAGAGGGTAAACAGATTAAATAGTTAAGAAAAGAAGCAGTCTAGATACCACATAATTTTAGGCATACTTGGTTTTATCCACATTTCTATAACATAAAGATTGTTTTCTTTTTAATATTTAAATTATACAGACATAGTAAAATTTTATTACTTTTTTAACATTGGTTCTAAACATTGATACTGTGCATAACATACTACTCATGCATGAAAAGCTGAAACCAGAGCATCTGAAATTTGAAGAAACATATTGGGGTGAGGAGATAGGAGATGCTTGTGTTATTCCAATATTCACCCCTACACCCTATCCCTTTCCTGATGACTCTGAAAAAAAGCTTGCTTTGAGTCAAAGAGAAGTAAATTTGTCCATGAAAATGCAGATGTCTACATATCCTACAAGCTCTTTTTGTTACACAAGGTGACTGCCCAGGTTGAAGACAAGTTGTTGAGTAGTCTCATGCTTGTGTACCCGTGCCTATTAGAGGCTGGGAAGGGACTATTGCCATTCAATATGGCTAATCGTTCTTCAGATTCAAGTCCAAATACAGAAAAGGGACACTTTTCAATATTGACCAGAGGGCAGGGAGGAGGCAGTGCAAAATGTCAATGAATTTTCTACTAATTTTCTGGTCTATGATGACATTCTCTGTCAAAAATATTTGCCTCAGATATACTGTAATTGCCATGAGCCATCATACAAGGGAGCACTTGGAAGAAATTCTGCTGATTGAAGTTGAGTTTTGCTACTACATTTATTCTTGGTAAATTCATGTCTTAATTGCTTGAAGGCTGTGTCTTTGGTTTGAAAGACAGGTGTCTGCTAAGGAAGGCAGGAGCCTCCCTTGGAATGGAAAATGTAACACCCCTTCTCTCCGAATTCTTATAATTTAGAAATTAAGGGGCTCTCAGGCAAAGATATGAGAACAGGAATGACAGTTCTTTGCTAGTATGTATAATAAAGCAAACAAACAACAACAACCGTGGCATTAACCCCAACCAGAACCGAGACTCGGTCCCAGCCGTCCCGGCCACAAGCACTTCCCTGGGTGCAGTTCCGGGCACGGCCGGCAGGGGCGCTGCTGGCTCCCGGTGGGCAGGGTGGGTGCGGTGATTCCCCCGCGCCTGCAGGGGGCGCTGTGGCCGGGCTGGGGCAGCGCGCGGTGATGGCGGCTAATACCAATATTGGTGAAGGGTTGTTGTAATGATAACATTTAACCAATGAAGGAATAGAAACCTATTGAATGTATTGAAAAGTAACAAATGACCACAACTAGGACCACTGTACCTGCTCCAAAATGGCAGGACAATGAAGGAGGAATTATATTGAAATGTTTGAATATGTATGACTGTCCATGAATATGTAGTTGGCTAATGCAGCACCCACGGTATATAATAGGCTGCTATGTTGACTGGTGTGCCTCTGGCTGTGGCTAGGCATGCAGTGCTGTTCCTTGTGTTTTGTTGACTTTGTCCCCTCTTGTCCCTGATTAAATTGTCTTTAAATTTTCACTGAGGAGTGGGCTTTGTTTCTCGCAGCAAGCAATAATAGTGTTGTTACCATATAACTTCTCACAGTCAGTTTCACAATAACTCCTGATTATTTTATTTATTCTACATAATAGAGTTAAAAGTAGACTTTAGGATTTTAGAAAAAAACAGAAGATTGTTACTGTTGTTCCTTCCATACTTTACTTCTACTGCATCCTACTTCTCTGTAACCAGAACCAATTACAAGATTATAAAAAAACCCAAACTTGTGAGGGAAAATGATGCCTTTCTATACACATATATAGTACTTCTGTGGTAATCTATAAAAGATCAATAAAATGTGCACTCTCGTATGATATGTTTTATCATTAGTTTTGTAGGTTAAAAAGGTTGTAATGATCATGTTTTTCATGAAGCCTGCAGTGGAGGAGAGACACTAGAGCAGAGGAGGCAAGCCCTGTTGTCAGCTTAGGAAGAAACCCAGGTAGAGCATTGCACTTAAGTTAATTAGGCAGTGCTAGTTGGATGCTCTAAAATTGAAAGCAGAGTGTTTAGTCATTTTTCTTCGAATATTGGGATACGGAAAATGACATTGTAAGTTGCTATCTTATATTGTTTTTTCTCCCCTCTGCATGTCCCCTGTTTTTATTGGTACACAGAGCAGACAGAAAAGTCATTTCCATCAAGATGATAAATAGTGTGGCAAAGTGGGCTTCCTAATAAGATTTGTACAAGAGAAACCAGGAGCTTATCTTCACTCCATGTGGGGACCTCTCAGGCATTGCTTCTCTGGAGAATGTTGAACTGATCAGTCATAATCTCAGCTGCATACTGTGGTAGCAATTGGGAAACATCCTAGTGTACCTCTACTGTATTGGAATAGTGGAATGATGGGATTTGTATTTTCCTTGGGGAAACTGCAGGCAACAGTTAAAAAAAGCTCATCAACAGGCTGGCTGTGAAAGAAAACCACAGAGCCCTTCTGTGGAATTAAGAATGCTGTAGCAATGAATCCCTCAGTGAGAAAAATACAGACTTAGTGGTTGTTAATTTGGTATTTACTATTGATCTGCATCCAGAGCAAATACGCAGAAAGGCAAACAGATACTGATATTAGGATGTTTTGTAGTAATTAGTTTTAATTATGTCTAGAGGTGGACCACAATCAGAAAATATTTTAATGAGTTGTTTAGGTCCCACGTGTTTTACTTTGTTAACATCTCTTTTTGTCAATCTTATTAGAGAAGGATTATAAAGCTCAGATAAGGCATGCTGTTACAGGCACAGCAGGTATACACAGCTAGTATAGAACTGGGTTTTTTAATTGAATAAGTATACTGGCCAGTAGGATGAAAGACCCATCTCAGGTTGATACTATTATCCACACTAAGTTATACGCAAGCAGAAAAAGAAGTAGAATAGCCTCAGGTACAAGAAATAAGTGTATCTCAACTCAATATTTTAGTAGACAGTAGTAAGAAATAAGGAGAGCCATGGTGAAAACTTCGAGAGAAATTTTGAGACATACAGGATAAAATACATTTGAAAAGGAAAAATATCCTTCATTTTAAAAGAAAAGCAAATATCTTTCTCTTTGTGCTTTGAAGTAGCAGGTTTGTTTTGTTTTGGTTTGTTTTTTTTCTGTAATAGGATGTAAGAGGGTGTTAGGTTTAGCTGTATCCATATTTTGTATTCACAGACCAGACAATCTAGTATAACATATGCTACATGCTTTCCCTGGGTAGTATAGTAACTAAACTAATTTACTCTCCTGAACTGATAGAACTGATTTGATTCAGAATATAACCTGGAGCAATTCCTGGGAACAGTACAATTTTATGTTTCCCCATACTATATGTTGCAGTTTCATTGAATATAATTTTTCATTTTTGTACATTGCATTTACCAGGAAAGTTAAGTTCAGAAAATTACTAGTGTGTACTTTTTTTTTTCTTTTTCTTTTTTTTTTTTCTTTTCTTTTTGTGGTATTCCTATTTACTGTGCTGTCTTCAACCACTAATGCAAACAGTTCATACAAAGCATGTGTTTATTTTTACAAAGTTGTATGCACTTCTGAGCATGCTAATCTTTTCTTTACAGCCACCAGAGCAAGTCAGCAACATAATTTAGGTAAATTAAGACAAGCAAGACAAAATTGTGAATAAAATCTGCAGTTTAACCTCAGACTTATCCTCAGGAGAGGATTTGCTTTTAATACTTGCAGGCATAACTGGGGTTCTTTTAACAAATGAGGTTTTAGAGAGATTGTGTAACTTTTGCATTCATGACAACTACTGAGCAGACAAAATCCTAGAACAGATAATCTTAGCACTTTGCCTGCTTATGAAGAAAAAGTTGATGATAATTAAATACTTTTATCAGAGATTAGAGAAAGTTCTTGCCAAATGACGGAGTTTAAAATTATGCAGAGAGGACAAGTGGTTAGCACACAGTTCAACAATGCAATTGTAGCAACATTGTTTTAGTCTATAGAGATGGAGCAGTATAAAACTATTTTTGATAGGAAGTTCAAAAGATGCAAGTACAGTGATTGTAAATGTTAGCCTCCATCTCCATCATTAATTTAGGAAGAATGCCAAGTTAATCCTAGAAAAATAATAGCTGTAACCATTGGGATAGGTTTCACTGCACTGTTTTTAATCTGTGTGGTCAAAATGTTAGCTTTGTTAGGAAGGTTGGGTTTTTTTAGGAGAGAAGAAAAACCTGTATCTACCAAACAGAATGAATCAACTCAATCTTTTTTCCATCTAGCTTTTTCCCATTTCCAGCAAGCAGATGTTTTTTTCAGCTGTTGAAATGTTGTTACATGTTGTGAATCTATCTATCTATCTATCTATCTATCTATCTATCTATCTATCTATCTATCTATCTATCTATCTATCTGTTTGTATTCATCCAGGTATGTATCAGAGACAAGTAATAATAGGTATTAAGAGGACTGATGAATGTAACTTTTAGACTTTTAAGAAAAGCTTTCTTCAATTAATGGACTTGAAGAATACCTTCAAGCTAATGGTTAAATCTTACCCTAGCTTTCACTATATATGCAGAACCATTATCCTTAACAGCCATGCTTTAAATTAGTGAGTGTACACCACCACACAGCAAACAAAAAATTAGAGTTTTCAGTCATGTGGATTGTGACTGAGGTTTCTGCTCCAGCTGCCCATTCTGAGCTCCACACTGATCTCAAGCACCCTAATTTCTCTTTTAGGATAGTTTTTGGGACACACTCTGTTCTGATCCCTGTGGCAGGGATTGAGATCTCACTTGCTCCAGAAGCTGGCACCATAAGCCAGGTGCACCTGCCCCCCCAGTCTAAATGCAGTTGTTGAGGGCACATCTAGTCATGCAGCCACTTAGTTCCAGCAGCACACACAGACACAAGAAAGAGATGAGCGTACTGACAAAGACACTTTACTCTTGACCATCCTCTTTTATACCCGTTTCTGCCTACTTCCACTTTTTCCTCCCCTATCCCTTTCTCCTACACAATTGTCCATCAGTTTGTTCAGTCCTACTGGCCTCCCAAGTTTCTGGATGCCCAAGTTTGCACCCCTGTCAGCTGCAAAGCCCCTCTTTTTTACAATTCCTTGGTAGCCCATCTGTCAGTGTGTTGGACAGGTTTGCTTCTTGCTTTTGTCTCTGTTATATTTACCTGTCACTTTTCTGTGTCCTTATATTTTGTCCGTGGTTTCTCTCTTTTCTTTGCCATCCCCTTTGTTTAGGAGAATGTCTGAGTCTGCTTATCCTCCTGAAATGAAAATTCCTATATTCTGGTACCCTTACCAATGGGCGCACACATGATGAGATTTGGTCATCTTGTCTGCTTTATCACTTGTTGATCACATTTGGGACTCTGTATGTTCCTGTTGATGTATTCCTAATTTATTTATTTTTCCCTTTTGCACTGAAAAAGTCCTTGGCCAGATACCCTAAATGGAGCAGACACCTGTTTCTACATACATTTTAAAGCATGTAAAATCCAACCAGCCCACACACTCACATCATATAGAACAGAAGCCACTGAAATGGAAGTTGTGTTTATGGTATGGTGGTGAAAAGACCTATCATGAAAAGTAGTAATGATTTTATTTGGAACCACTCTGAAAGCAAAAAGGACTTTGAATGATAATTGAAGTCTAATGTTTAAGGTAGACTTTGAATATCAGAAGGCAGGGTTTATACTGGTAGGATGGTTTGGGAATAATTATAATTTCACACATTCTAAACAAATACAGTGGTCTTTAGTTATTGTTTACTGCATATTTTTCAGTAAAGTTTTCTTTTTTATAAAATCAGAAATATTGAGTTAAATATTCACTTTCTCCTAATAAAGAAGGGAATAATTTCTTAATTCTCTAGAATTTTCACAGGAAAAGAATGTTATTTTCTATTCTTTTCTAATTGCCCCTACCCAAGTACATATGGCTGTAACAGCTGCTAGAATTGCTTGTGCAGCACGGGTCAGGATATTTAAACAAAAATGAAAAATTAATTAGAAACCTGGCAGTAGAAACCCAATATGTAAAGTCTGGAATTCCAAGTTCACAGAATCAAGCATTTTAATATGTGTTTCGGGTTTTTACTGTGTGCTCCAGAGGTTTGTTACTTACAACAGTGTAGTAATGCTGGCATTCTGATCACTTTATGGGATTAAGATGATCAGAAACAAGGCAAAGTTTTAACAAGAAAGCTCAATGCTATTAACACATATAAGGATGTCTGTTAATATTGATAAGAAATACCAAACTGCATCATGAAAGATTGAGGGACTGGCCACTTTTGGCAATGTTACAGTGGCCAATGAGTGAAAAGGTGTCTTTTTGAAGGGGTTTCTGGATGTCATTTACTGTCAGAATATTTGATTTACTCCTTCTTTCCTGAAGACAGTGTAGAGCCAAAGATGAAAAAGTGACAATTTATCTATAAACCTTTTAATTCTCCTGACTTGCTGATCATTATGGAATTATTTGGTCACAAGGGTTGAGAGTGAAACATATTCTCTGTCAAACAAAATATGTGGACAACTTGTAACTGTGTTTTGGGACCTTGAATTTGAGACAAAATGTCATATATTATTGCAGTATTTTAAGGATAAGATATCTTTTTCTGAAAAAATGTGACCTCTGTTCTTTTTATCATTAACATTTGATAAGTAATGAATGACCCTGGACCTGCTGACACTGAATATCAATTCAATGTATGCAATTTGCACAGCCTGTGGAACAATGTTTGGAAGGAACCTCCAGAGGTCACCCAGTCCAATCTCCCGTGCAGAGTAGGTTGGAGCCCTGTTTGGTCCCATTCTGAGCCCTTTTCAGGGAAGGAGATACCACAGCCTCTAAGGAACCACCTTGGATAAGAGATGTGACATATTTACATTTCAGGTAAAATGGAGGGGGGTTATTAATTTGCATTTGATATGCATCCTTAAACGTTGAAGAAGGAAATGACTTAATAAATATCTTGAAATTTAGATATTAAGAACACACTTCATTTAAACTCTCTTCTGTTAACTGAGTTTAGGACAACTCATTTTGTCTATGCCATTCATCTTGAATGTAAACAAATTTTTCCCAAAAAAGCCCCCCAAACCAAAACCCAGAAACCACAGACAACTAAAAATGAATGCATCATTAAAATACAGACACCTGAACATGACTCTAAAAGCAAGCAGTGCTAGAATGTTTTTTTTGAAGTGTCTCTGTCTCCACACTCTCTCTCATTTGTAACATGGGAGGAGCTTAACATCAAAGAAAAATATTCAGAGTTCAGCAAATTATTGGTTATTTTCTAAATCACCAAAACTGATTATAAACTCCTAAAGTAGGTCACAAGCATTACCTTTTTGAGAGGTGATTGTATTTTAGGTGTGTTTTGTATGTTTCTTTCTATAATCTAATAAGTGGTGCCATCCACAATAATCCTGTTTAGCTGGCTATGGATTATGTCCCTCAAAAAAATACAAAAGAAGCTAGAAGGAAGTTCTTGTTGTTGGAGAGTCTTGCTGGGAATAAGGTGGATACGAGTAAGATTTGAGGAGAAAAGGCTTTTTTTGCACTTACCTGTATGATGCAAATGGGGATGTTCAGGCTCTTGCCAAATTAAGCTGTGCTAAGAATTGTTTTTGAAACAATGCCCTATGGACTCAGATCTGCCTTTTACTTATTTAAATAGCATGAATTTGGAGGATCTTTCAGTGAGAAATACTGTGACTAACCTCTTGCTTGTTGGTATTTAACACGGATAAACCTTAAGTTACAACCTAAGGACAATGCAAAGGAAAACCAAATAGAAAATTGCTGTGTATCTATATTGCTTTATTCCAAATGGGACCTGGAAAGGCTTCTAGAAGAGCTGGAAATTACTCTATGTATGATATCAGTGGCACAAAAAAGACAGGCAATAATCTAGCACAGAATTATTATTCTTTAGGAGCTTCCAATGCAATGTACCTCACTTTAAAGAAAGTCTACATAGATGTTACTGAAGATCCACCAAAACTTTAATGAGTTTTTTTAATGGCTATTCAATGGGTATCAAGCTTCATGGGAGTTACAGTGTTTAAATAATCTGTGAAATTAAAAAGATAAAAGAGTATTTCTTTCAATTTACCATTGAAAACATTTAAGGGATCAGAACAGGGCAATAAACTAGCAAAAGGGGATTATATTTTTTTTTTACAGAATACATATTAAAGGAAAATCATCATTGTTTTAAAGATCAGAATATATGTTGTTCATTCTTCATATTTCTATTCTTATTTTCCAGTTATAATCAGTGTAAGAACTTCAAATAAAACATGAGCTGTCCAAAATGACTATATTTGCCATAAGGTGGCACTATGCAGTAAGGTAGTGACATGGCTTGGAAAATTCAATTTAATTTTTTACTTCCAGTCTTCTTTCTTATTTTGAGTCATAAGGTTCCATGAAGGACAGGTCTCAGATATACAAAATATCTAATCTACATGGATTTAAAATTCATAAAGATTCATATATTAAAATTAAGAGTCAGAAAAGACAAACTGCAATTTATATTAAGAGGTTAGTGCTAATCAGCATTTTCTTAATATTGCCATCTAGACACTCTTTTCTTCTTCTGAAGATATAAACTCTCATACTTTAAAAGTGTGTATACAATGCTGAGGGCACTACAATATTATGGTCTCATAGCTTTGAGTTGGATTTGTCCTGGAGGAAAGAATTTATAGTGCAACCAATTTAACAACAAAAAAAGTTCTTTGGAAATACTCAGCTGCTGAAAGATAGTTCATACAAAGGATCACTTAGTGCTAACCAGCTCCTCATATGGGCAGCTAGACATCCACAGAACGGCTGAGGTTGGAAGGCATCTCTGGAGATCATCTCCAACACATACTCTTAAAGCTTAAGCAGGCTTCTCATGGTTGTGTCTGATTGGATTCTGCATGTCTCTATGGATGGAAGCTCCACAACCTACCTTGGCAGCCTGTCTCAGTGTTTGACCACACTGAGAATCTATACTTAAATGGAATCACCTCTATTTCAATTTGTGCCTGTTGCCTCTTGCCATAAATATATATACACACACACATACACACGCATATATACATATTTTCCCCTTGAGGCTTTCCTTGTATCAGATGAACAGTTCAAACTCAGATGGTCCAGGCTTTTAATTGTTGAGTTGTTTTTTGGGTCTGGGTCTCAGAGACAAGAGCAGTATTTGTTTGGTATAAATTTGTTTATTACATCAATACATTGGTCTGAAGGCGAGAGTTCAGAATGATTAAAAGTCTGTGCTAAAATCTTCTGGCCATGCCTAGAGCAGGAGCAAAGGCTCCTGGTCCTTGGTATAAAGTCTTGAGCAAGGCAGCAGCAGTTCCCAAGCCTTTCTCTGGCAGAGAGTCTCAAGCAAGGCAGCAGCGGCAGCAGCTCCTCCATCTTTTTTCTTCTTCTTTTCCTCTTCTTTGTGGATGCATGTGCATGTGAGAGTGTACAGGTAAAGCAAAAGCAAGCAAAGCAAACAGAGTGAGTGCAGGCCCCAGATGGGAGCTTTTAATCATAAATTGTCCAATCAGCTAAAAACACGATTCTAAAACATTCTCTTTGCACCTATTAAAATTAAACTTTAAAATGTGAAATACAGTGTCAGGTTTTTACACATCTTTATGTATATTTGTGCATATTATTCTATCTGCATGCATGGTTCTATCTAGGAATGAAGACAATATTCTACCATGTTTTAGTTATGTCTTGGGAAACACTGAACTTTTAACTAGGACTTAGGGTACTTCACCCAGTCTTAATACATTTTAATTTCTCTAAAGGCTTTAATTAAATTTCTGCATTCTTTTCTTCTTTGAGAGACTGAGAGAGGCTTCTATTTTATACACTCCAACATTTAATCACGTCATTTTCTGGGCTCACTCAACTATATCCATGTACGTCTGGCACTGAAGAAACTTAGATTGGGCCCAGCACTTGAGATATGTTTCAACCACCCCGATCAGAAGAGAAAGACCACCTCCACTGGCCTGATGATGTATTTCCTAATATAATCCAGGAGGGTGCTTCCCTTTTATGATTGAAGGGTGTATTCCTAGCTCATGATCGGCTAGGTGTACATGAAAGATTTCCATTTCCTTCTATGTCTAGCTGCTCTTTTTTTCCCTTTGTTGAACCCTATCTATATACATGGTGTATCAAGTACTACCCAGTTTCATACCACCTGAAAATTTTCTGACGGTGTGCTCTTTGCTACTATCCCAGTCATTAATGAAACAGTTAAACTGTTTTTACTAATAGTATTGAACTCTGAGTACACTGTTAGTCTCCGTGCTGCTGCTCCATAATCCTTGAATTATCAGTTCAGCTAGTTTTTGTTCAGCTCATTGTCCATTTATCCAGTATGTTCTTTATCAGTTTGTCAATAAAAATGTTGTGAGTAATAATGTAAAAAGCCTTAATCATGCCAAAGTAAAACACCTCCAGCCTACCCCCATGTCCATCAAGTCCATGTTTTCACTGCAGGATGTTATCAGAAACATCCATTTTAAACAACATATTTTTCATTTGTATGTCCCAACTCATTATCTCCTTCTTGTCCTTCTGTGTTTTAGGGATTATTTGCTCCATCATGTTTCAGTAGCCCAGGTGGGGCTCATGGGCTATATCTCCCTGGACCTTCATTCTTGTCCTTCTTGAAGATAGTAGTGATATTTCTATCTTCAAGTCCTTAGAAATATACCCTAATCTCTACAATATTTCAGAGAGAATTGACAGTAACCTCACAATGTCCTTGAACAACGTCCTTGGTACTTGTAGGTATTTCTTGTTGGGTCTCATGGATTTAACTAAATCACAGTTTTTTCAAATGCTCTCTAATCCACAAAGAATCTTCTCTCCAGGACCATATTCCATAGTACACTTACAAGGAAGTCCCTGAAGAGGCCAAATTCCATTCACCTGAAATCCAAAATCTTCCCTTTTCTCAGTATGTCAATCTCCAGCATCTTGTGATTGCTACAGCCAAAACTGATCTGACCAGTTCTTTCTCATATGTAAGAGATGTAGCAGAGTAACAGTCTTCATTGTCTCTCTGATCATCTGTGTCAGTTATTCCTAATGTTAAAATCACTACTGTTATTAATGGATCATTTACTTTTTGATATAAATACAATTTGGTTCTTTTTTTTAATTTTATTAGTGCATTCTGAAAACCTATAAGAATTCGCTAAGCTGTTTGGTCCAACACACTCAAGAAATTGACTAGAAATAGATATGTGAAATCATTAAGTGAGTTTTAAATCACTTTTACTTGTGAGTGCCCTGAACTTAAGGTTTTTTCCCTCTTTATGTTGTGTGAGCTGCGTTGATGCTTGTTTAGTCTAGAGTTTTTGCTTCTCATCAGGGCTGGAGTGCTGGTGCAAGTACCACAAGCCATCTGTTTGAATGTGTTTGTGATCATAAATTTCCTGTCACTCTTAATGTTGAGTTTGACACATCAAAACTCCATCTTGGTTGAAAAGGTCTCAATAATTCTTTTCTTGCCTTGAAAATTACTCAAAATTACTCAAATTCATTTCTCAATGAAATGTCTTTTTTATTTTTTTAACAAAATGGGCAATCTGACATGGTCTGCTGATATGCTTAGTTAAAAAAAATCCTGTGCTCTTTGTGATGCTTTCACTAGTGGTGACACAAGACAGATATTTTTAGGATTTTTTCAATTAGTCTTTAAACCAGTAGTAGGATAATATAACTACAAGACTATATAGGAATATTAGTCATAAATGAAAATATGGTTTATTTCATCCATAGCATATGATAGACTATAACCAAATAGATGTTCTTCATAAAGATAACTTAAATGTCTATGGTTATAATAAACCATACTTAAAAATGTTTCTAACATTTCTTTTTGTGATTGTTAACTTCATGTAATATCACATATAGGTTCTTTGAATTTTCAAAGTCAGGCCACAATCTAATATCTTGTTCCTCATTATATATGCAACTGGCATTTTAAATGTTTTCCAGCCCAAGAGGTGTGTTGTTACCAACAAAACCTGTTTATTTTAGTAAAGGATTTTTTTTTTTTTTTTTAATATTCTACAGGTTCTACAGCAGCTTTTTAAGCTTTTTAAATATTATATGTTTTCTCTCTTTTGCGTCTGCATTTTGATGGTCATAATAATTTCTAAAAACATATTTGATATACTCTGATAGAGAAATCTAATTTAGTAACATTGATATTACATGGATCAAAGTTTTAAATGGTCATTATTATTCTGCTAGAACAATTAATGTACTGAATATATTGCATTTTAAAAGTTTGCTTCCCACGACAAAACATACTAGCTCAATTTATTTAATTGCAGTTTTAATTAACAGTTTGTCAGTACTTGGCCTGAGGACAAAATCAAAAAGTTTGACCTACAAAGTTTTTAATGATTCTAATGTAGGGGCTTTACAAAATCCCTTGGCAGCAAACAGGCAGAAATAATTCAGACTCCTTTCATTAGATAAATCTAAAATTTGTGAATAGGGAAGAGAGTCAGGAAATGAAACCACATGAATTATGGATTCTTCATTGTGAAAATCTAATGCTTTTACAGCGCAACCTCAGAGGTCTCTATTGGAGCAAATGTTATTTAATATCTTCATTAATGACACAGATGGAAGGATTGAGTGTGCCCTCTGCAAATTTGCAGATGACACCAAGCTGAATGGTGTGTTTAACAGACTTGAAGGATGGGATGCCGTCCAGAGGGACCTGGCAAAGCTCAAGAATTGAGTCCTTGTGAATCTCACGAGGTCCTACAAGAACAAGTAGAAGATGCTGTACCTGGGTCAGGTAACCCCCAGGACAACAAAGGCTAGAGATGAACAGGCCAAGAGCAGCCTGGCAAAAAGGACTTGGGGCTGCTGTGGGTGAGAGGCTGGACATGACCCAGCCATGGGCACTCCCAGCCCAGAGAGCCAAACGTGTCCT
>VYXF01004862.1:491567-602916 GCA_013397295.1 Polioptila caerulea | reverse complement strand
CCAAGAAGGGAGGAGTTAAATTATGGCACATACAGGTTCTGAGGACTTGGGATAGACTTAAGGATGAGTCAGAACTCACCTCGCCTTTGGGGATATTGAAGGCAATGGCTATCCTTTTTAAAAAGAATAGAATGCAGTATTTATCTGTTTTCATATCTTTCTACTCACTTTGTTGCTATATTTTCTGGTAAAAAGTTTGTTAAGACTCTCCAATCCATCTAGTAGGTTTTTTTTGAGGACTCTACTTGTAATTTTTAATATACATAAAAAATTGAATATATATTTATAAATATTCTAATATATTGATATTAAAAAATTATTTAGGAAATGCAAACCTTTTCTAGTTCTCCACAGTAGGCAAAATCATTGAATTGTTTTTCTGATACTTTTGTGTTTTTCCTAAGTTAAAATAATGCTTTTAATACTTAACGGTAGATTTTGTTTTAGTTTCATATACAGCAAAAGGATACAAGGTTTACAACCTCCCAAAAGCAGCAAATCCTTGCCAGTAGCCTGATTTGAAGTGTCACAGGGGAGCAGTTCCTGCACTAGCCTGATTGTACTTAGTTTCATGAGTGAGATGCTCAGAGTTGAAAGGACAGAGCTGCTCTTTGCCTGTGGATGCAAAATCCACTGCTCTGTACAACACTTGGAGCACTGCTCACTGACAAAGAATTTTTCAATTTGTATTTGTTCTTCATTAGTTTATAATGTTACAATTACATTCAGGACAAACACATGTTTTATTTGGCTTACCATCGTTCTTTCTCATGTTTCTTATTTTGTCTGCTTGATATATATGTAGTCTTAAAAAGAGAAACATATTTATACTGATGGTAAAAATCAAATGCTTCAAATTTTAATAGGGATGTCAAAATTAAAACTAGAATGAAATGCTCTGGTTCTGAATGTCACATAGAAAATTGTCTTCTTTAAAAGACCGCTGGAATTCATCCATTAAAAATCATATTCTCTGTACAATTGAAGTTTTGTGCATGTCATACACTTTTATTAGAAGCATTTTTCTCTTCATGCTTTTATGATAAACTAAACAAACTACATCTTCTAAATACTCTAAAATATCTTCAAAATTATTTGATCGCTGTTGAAATTTTCCCAGTTGACCAGATCATAGTGACAATAATGAATGATTGTTCAATTTTATGGAATGTTTGTATCTGAAGTCCTCTAAACACTTAAAAAAAATTATTTCTGGCTTATGGATAGAGAAAATGCATTGCAGGGAGTTAGAAATTCATGATGTTTAAAATTCCTGAAGTGGCAATATAGCCAGGATCACATTCCATTTGTGATGGCTGCACAACAATAACAGAGGTAGAGGTGTAACACGACTGCAGCTTTGATTGCAGAGCTAAGAAAGCTCTCCAGGGGACAGTGTAGTTGTTGAAGTGCATTGCTCATGTGTTCCTCTTGGCACTCCTTGTACTTAAGTGGTTTTGATCTTCAAGTTTGCTGAACCTCAGTTGAACCTCAGCCCCCCTCTTTAGCACTGGCAATCCACCTTCAGTGCCAAGGGATCAGGCACGTGCCAAAGGTGATTCCCTGGTGGCCACAACCACAGCAGAGAGGATGCTCAGGAGGGAGAGCATTCCCCTGGGACAGCTGTGGCTCTGGAGGAACCCTGCTGTCCTACCTGAGCAAGGTGCTCCTCTGACCCCTGGGAGAAGTTGGCACTTCTGCTGCAGCTATGGGTCACATTCAATTCATCTGCTTCTTCCCTGTGATGGCAATGACCCCACTCTGAATCCTTGTGGCATGCCATGACATTTTTGACGTTTGGGAGAGGACTTGAGGTGCTTTCTGGGGGTACAAGCACTGGCAGCACTACAGACAGGCAGTGCAGGGCAGGTTGAAAGCCTCCTGCCCTGGCAGAGCTGGGATTGTTCCATCAGGTGTCCCAGAGTTGGTGCAGATCCCGTGGGGAGCCCGGGCTTGATTCTCACAGCTGCTCTGCTTTTGTGTTTCCAGGGTGTCTTTGCTACTACTGTGCTTTGACCTTGCTAGGTTAAAAAGTACTGGAGTATTTCTGTTTACATGCAGCTCCTTCTACTCTGCCTGCAGCATAAATCTGCTCTGGCCCTTTTTTGGCTGCTAGATTGACTTTTGGTTGGAGAAGAAGGCAGCTCTAGTGGGTAGATGACAGGGGATAGGTGACTTTCTGTTGACTTCTCCTCCAAACCCAGCAATCAGTTCTGATTGAGCCCAAAGGCTTTAAGGGGGTATTCCTGCTAGTTTTCAGTATTTTGCATTTTCTGCAAGGCTTGATTTATTTTTATTTAATTGTTTAGATTTCGAGGGTTTATGTATTTTATTAATTTATAGCAGTAATGGGGGAGCACAGAGCAGACTCGTCTCACTCCCTTGGCATGGAGTGTGGCACTGGGGTTTTCCCTGCCCAAGCCACATGCTGCTGCTCTCTCCAGCTGATTTATCACCCCTTCCTCTGCGTTGCCTCAGCCCAGTCTGAGCCCATGTCTGTGAACAGGGTAAACTTGAGCCAGCCAGGCTTGTGAGGAGACTGTCAGGCATTTGGTGATCAGCTCAGAGTACCTTGTAATGCTCTCTGCTCAGCACCTTGTGTTCCCTCAGCAGCCTTGAGCATGTTCAGCTGCCAGGATATTGACTGGGTAGTTTCCACTGGCTACTGCAAGTGCTGTGATACTGTAATTTCCAGTTTCTGTTTTTCTGCTGTCCTTTAGAAAACTGTGCACAGTCCAGATTGGGATTTTATGGTCTGCTGCCCCCTTGGACATTTTTTTTTCTATTTTGATGGAGAAAACCTTTGAAAATGCCTGTAATCTAGAAAGTATATTGTTGGTGCATAGCAATGATGCTATCACAGTGAGTGAAATATTGATAGGGGTCATTGCTCCCTTGATAATGGGTGAAAATAATGCAAACTTGCACAGGGCAGAGGAAAGGCAAAGAGCCCAAACTGCATATAACAGATCAGAAGTTTTCACTGGTGTATTAATGTAGAGCTCAAGTTTTACATTGCATGCTTTACATTTTGAAGGAGTAAGAGAGCAGAAGGAAGTGCCTGGGTTAGTACTTATCAGTTGTTGATAAGTACTTGTTATCCTGCAGGAATTTTGCTCATAATGGGTGGAGGGAGAACTACATTTTTCTAGTGGCTCCCTGAAATACCTGGACAGGACCCTGTTTAAAAGTTTTATGTGATAATAAATAGTAGGAGATTTTTCAAGCCTAATGTTCTTGTGATTGGATGCATAGTAGCTTTGGCTCATTTTTTAAGCTGTAAATTGGTCACCAGGTAAATAGTGTCACTGAAACAAGCAGTGTTTTGTCACCTTGGGAAGGTGGGATGAAGAAGTGAAGGGGATTTGCAGAGTAGAGGAAAGTGTTGTAGGCTGTCAAGGCAGGTAATTTTTATTTGTGGGTTTGATTCATGCTGGTATGTACTAAGCCTTTATTCAGCCTTCAAATGGTTTCCTTTTTTTTTTTCCTGTATACTTCAAACAGTTTCTTTTGTAAAGTTAAAAAAAAAGAGGAAGAATAATTTCTCTTTATCTTTCATGTGACTTTTACATTTTTTAACAATTTTTAAATTCATATTACTTTCAGGTTTTACTTAAATAGTTATTAAATATTTACATGTATATGTTTCTTGCTTAAAGGGCATTATTCAGAAATTAAAAACCCTTTATAGTAGGTATCATTAAAAAATCATGGCTCACTAATCCAAAATGAGCTGAAGATACATCTTAAGAGATACTGCTACATTGCTGCAGTCAATGGAAGATTACCCAATGTTCACATATTAATGTCCACTGTAAATTCAATTAATTAGCATGTAATTTGGAGAGAAATGCAATTACTGTTAATTAATCACTCATGATTATGGAGCATACATTAAATACAAAACGAAATGCAATTGATTCAGTTTTAACTTTCTTTTTATTTATCTTTTGACATTGTGTCTGTTTTATGTCTGGATGCAGCTGTGATCCTGAAAAGGCTCAAGCATGAGCTTAGCCTTGTGCACTGGGAAAATTCTGAGTCTTCTGTAAAAAGCATTTTAATTTGTGACCTTGTCTTGTACTTGTGTTTGAGTTTGCCACTTCCATAAGTAATTTTGTGAAGTCCTGGCACCCTTTAACCTTACTGTCCTCATGAACTGCTAAAATTTTTTGAGCTCAGGGTGCCTAGAAATCAAATCTGGCACGACATACTCAGGATGGAGGGATAGTGATAGGGGAAACCATTTGAATCTCCTACATTACAAAGTTTTTAGAAATACTATTGAGGCATTAAGAAACCTTTAGGACAAAATTGTGTGTCAGGAGACTCTGAATTTCTCATTATCTCATGTATCACTAGCAGTTTGACCTCATGGTGGGATGAAGGCCCTGGAAGCTGCATCCCCTCAGGATGCAGAGATGGCATCAGAAAGTGATGCAGGATCTGGGATCTTTTTCTGCTTCACCAGCTTCCCAGCATATGGAGTATCTGAGGCCAGCTTAAGGCCTTTCTCTGCTTGTTCTTTGCAGAGAAAAATAAAATCAGAAAGAACATGTGATGTTTCTGTCTGAGTTTTTGAGAGCGGGTAAAGAACCAGGTACATAGCAGGCATATATAGCTCAGTGGCCTTAAAATGTGCCTGAAAAACTTCCTGGAGGGACAGACAAGGAAGGACTGGGTGGAGAATCTGGGCTTGTACAGTGTATTTCTGAAAAAAATTCCAGGAGATGAAATGAAATATTTGTCTATATCTGTGCCAAATCTCAGGACCCAGGTTTGTGGATTTTGGTATGAAGACCTTGTCCCACTGTCTCTGAAGCATGCAACACTGTTGGCCAATATTTGGAATAATTATTTGATACAATACCTGTAGCTGCCAACTAGAAAAGAAGTTTCTACTTCACAGAAAGCTTCCCAGCTTTCTTTGTCTTTTAATGAAATGTTTCCTGCAAAAAAAAAAAGAGAGATATCTGTGGGTATCTATCTATATATTTACCTAAGTTGATTGGGGAGCCTGATATCACCACCTATAGATTTTTATAGAAATTTCTCATACAAGTTCCCCTGTGATACATTGTGACTGTAATCTACCTTGTAAAGTCCAATAAAAATTCGTCAGGAGAGTTTGTGGTGAGAAACATTGCTCATGAAAAATTCACATATTCCCTTTATGTTTTCTGCTCCTTGGCTTCACCCAAATGTTTTGTTTTGTGAATTTTGTGGATTGCAAACACTATATATGAAATCTGCTCCATGTTTGAAACACAGAGTATTTGAACAAATAAAAGGCATTGAAGATCCTGGCTTAGAAATGAGATCTTCGGAATTCTAATCCCTCCTTGTTTTCAGGGCAACACACTGCTTAGAGCCTTTGAACTTTTGCATATCTTGGTTTTCTTTTGAATGAAGGGATGAATAAACCCACCAAATTTGCACATTTTTTGCAGTTCTCTCTGTTTAAGTTCATTTTATTTAACTTCTTGGTACATCAGTTGAATGGGCAACATCTGGGGTGTCTGACCTGTTGCAAATGAAATGGCACATGCAGGCTGTGTCAGTGGAGCCAAAGTTTTCTCTATGAGTTTTAATATACTCTGGAAATGCATAAATAGTTGGCTGTAGAGTTTAGATTAGTGGCCCATTTGATTCTAAGATCTCTACAGCTACCAGAGACAAAAATCACCATAAAAAATAACAAAAATAAACCTGACACTGAATGGATAAACCTGAACAAAATGTCTTTGATTGGAGCATTTGGGATAGCTGCCAGGCTGGACTTTGAGATGTTTATAATGGGTTATGTGTTGATTGAGGAGAGGAGCATGAAAGGTGCAGTTTTAGCACCCCCAACCTATGCCAAAGTATGCAAGAAGGTGGGGACTGCTGTTTGGACAGGGGACAGATCAATTAAATCTTTTAGGACAGGATACTTTAAAATGCATGTTTGTAAGTTAAGACATAACCTAAACATTTTATTCACAGGAGATTCTGAAGTTTTATCCAGCTGGTGAGTTCTTGGTGGGGAATCAACATTGAAACAGACTCTCTCAGGTCTTCAGCAATTTATTTATTTTCAATCTTGTAGCTTTTGAATTGGTTGAGCATTTAAAATTCTTTCCCCCCTGCTAATTAGAGACTGTAAGGAGATGTGGTGATGCAGCTTTTCTTTCAGTTTCAGATCTGACACAGTTTAAGTTTGATTTATTCAAACACATTTTGAATAATTTTAATGAAATAAATCAGGACAAAATGTCATGGTTGAATTGTAATCTCAACTGGAAATACAGGGTTTTTTTTGTGTTTCTCAAACTCCTAAACAAAATCAAAGGTTTAAAAGGGTTTATTATTAAAAGAAAGAGATAGACACTGGCAAAGGAAAAGCCAAGAGTAGATGCATTTTCTCTAGCCCCTAGAGATAAACAATTCACCTGCTTCAGTAGTTTTATCAAACAGTAAAACCTGGACTAAAAATCAGCTGTTACCCATTTTGTTTGTAAAGTGGCTCTGGAGTTAGGAAATTAAAGCACGCTGGTAAATTAAAGTTTGAATCAATGGCTATTTTTATATGGAAATAATCAATGGTTTGCTAGGTGGGAGAGATGGCATGGGATAGCAGTGGTGGTTCTAATGCTGAAGAAATAAAGTAAAATTTGACATGAAATACTTAACATGAAATGTACACATGAAAAATTACTTGCTTTGCTTTACAATACCAACATAATTTAGATCCTGATTACCTGGCTTTGGGTTATCTTTTGGAAACTAAATTTCTTTTATTGAGAATTGTAATTTTGACTGTGAATTTTTATTCCTAAAAGGCCTTAGGACATTTGTGTAATTTTCTAATGTGAGACATATTGTTCTGATTTTTCTATTTAGAGGTTTGGTTTATTTGTGAAGTTTTGTGTTGTGCCATCCAGGTCAGCACCCCAAGCAGTTAAGCAGGTAAATAATTCTACTGAATACTCAAGGGCAGAAACCATGGGGGCCAACAGAGTTACCTCAGTGGAAAAAAAAGGCTTTAGCAGGGTGAGACCATAGAGCTCATGCAAAAAGAGATTAAGAAAATTTCTGTGCTGATAAATGTAAATCTGAGTACAGCAATTGCAATGTTTTTGTTGGTAAAATTAGTGCTAATAATTTTAGTAGAATGGACAGGACAGAAACAAAGTTTTAAAGCAATGAGCAGGATGAGATTGTACAGTCAGCTTTGAGATCCTGGAAATAAACATAAGACTGAAGAATGGGTGAAAAGTCAATTGAAGTAAGGGTTTCTGTTTAAGAGTTTGGAAGAAAATGCCACATATGCATAAAATCAGATGGTAAGCTCAATTCTGTTTTATTAGACAGCTTAAAGTCTAAAGTAGCACCATAAAATTCAATGGATATAAGATGTTCCAGATAAATTATTATTGTTAAAAACAAATTTGAGTCAGAAAAGAACATGAATCCATGACTGCTTGCTTAAAATAGCTGTCAAAACAATAGGACACACAGAAATTTGAATTTTTAATAGCAAATTCACATATAGGTTCATTGGTCAGTACTGAGAATCTAGGCATAGGTTGAAACATAAAATTGAAACACTGAAGTACTTTTCTCTTTAACTATTTTCATTTGCCTAAATCCTTTCAAGTGGAACCGTATTTTTTAATTGTTCTGTGAAGAATGTTCGCATCTTAATTTTAAAAGAATGGTTATTTTAAAAACCCATTAGTTATTATTTTGGTTTTATTTAGCACGCATAAAAGTGGATCAATGTTAACATGACGTAAGCCAGAACTTAAACTACTTAAAATATATTTCTCTCTTGTAGTGTCACACTGGTTCATACCCACATGCTGCTCTGATAGTCACAAATGTTCCTGGTAGACTCAAATTCTGCTTTTTCATACCATTCTTTGTTCCTGTGATGTTTAGTAATAATGTGCATTAGTATAAAAAGACAGTCCCAAATGGGAAAATTAGCTCTTCATTTGCTGAGTCACCCTGAATAGGATATTAGACAGACCTGTGCAGACACTTTCTGTACATTACCAGCAGGAAAAGGAACAAATTTTAGGCCTTTGAATCCCAGATCCCTGCATTATTTTTTATTGTCTGGGTGTCAGTTTCCTGAGTGGTGTAAAATTCAACCAGTATCTCCTGAGGCAAAATGTCAATGAATTCACCTGTCCAGTTATTTGAGCCTTCTATAAATTTGTTATTACATTTTTATTATATAGGTAATAGTAAAATGCCTTGGGCATCCTTGCATAAAAGAGCTGAACCAATATTAAGTTGCCAGCAGAACAGCAAACTCTTTTCCTGTCTGTGTGTGTTTGAGGGACTCACTTTGCTCAAAGTCTCTGTAATAAGATGGCTCTTCCATTATGTTTTTATGAAGGTCATTGGTTCTGGACAATTTCAGGCAGATGGTGGAACAAGAGTTTCTAATGTAAAATGCTCTATTGCAAACCTCTTTTGAATTAAGGTCAGGGCAGCTTCAGCACTTTCACAAGTGGAGTAATCCTGATGAGACTCTATAATAGACATTGTTCAAATTATTGAGATTGAAAGATTCAACCTTCATTTTGAAGTTAATGTAGAAATGATATTCTGTATTGTCCTGTACTGTTGAACTCAGTCAAGATGCTTTTCTGTATGGAATATGTTGCCATAACCCGGTTTTGAGAAAATGAGTGCTGGTAGAAAGGGTAATATCTGAAACAAATGGTTGCAATTCCCTGGCTAGCTGCCCATGCAGAAAGCTTTCATTGCATGGGCTCAGCTGCTGTTCCAGGGCAGCTGGGGGAGCTGGTGCAGCTCCCGTGTCAGTGATGTGCGTGACAAACGTAGGAATACACACTGCACAGAAAGGGAAGAGATCCTTCTCAGTACATAAGCTGGCTTTTCCTTGAAGTGTACTGGCATCATGTGAGTTTTCTCCTGATTCAGCATCAGCCAGCAAAGTGTCAGCCATGTCCTGATCTCCCTCTGACAGTGGCTCAGATAATAATGGCACTGGCTGGCTGAGGAGAGAGTTGAGATGACTGAGACTAATGGCTCCATATGCACAATCACAACAAATAAAGTACTTTAGTAGTCCATGTGCAGCTCCCCTGCAGTACTGACATTTTTGGGATGTTTAGAGACCTCCTGTACATCTCTTGTCTAAGGAATACCTTGAATATTGTTTTACTCTTACATACATCATCTATTTCTAGTGATGCTTTCAGAAAAATGTCACTTGAGGAAATTTGCTGTTATGGGAAATTGCAGAATTCTAGGAACGTATCTCATCTTAGAAAATATCTGACAGTAAACAACTACAGGGAAAGATGATGTTAAGAGTTAGGAGCAGGAACAGTGTAGAAGAAGGTACTTGGCAGTAAAACTCTTCAGGAGCTTTCCAGGAAAAACAAAGGTTTTGGAAAGGGCATGCAGGTTGGTGTGTGCCTTGTATTTGCAGTAAATGTTACCTGAATATGGTGGATGCTTCATGTCCAATCTACACTGCTTCATTAGGGCCATTGGGTTGATCTGAAAATGAAATCTGAAGTGTTAAAATTGGTAGCTATTAACTGAAGGGGGACAGTGTCTGTGTGCTGTCACAAATGAATGCATTTTTATTTGAAAGTTGTATTTATTCCTCTGTGAGATTCCTATACTTGAGTGAGCTTTATACATGCTCTGGTCCCTGAAACACTAGGCCTCTATCTTATTTATTTGATTTCAGCATGGTAGAGCTTAAAAAGATATGAAGTTTTATTTAATTGGATGATATTCAAGTAAACGTTTTTGGGTTTTTTTTGTTTGTTTGTTTTTCTTTTTACTTTGAATAAATAAATAAAAATTAGTTGTCCGGAAAAATCTGAGAAAGCAAATTCTGATTTCAGTGACTGTAGTGGTAACATAATTGTGTGTTTCACTTCAACAGTATGGCTGATGTCAGAGTAAATGTTACAAGGACTAAACAATAAAGGTGTTTTTCTATCCACAGCCTCATCTTCATTCCTCCTTCTTCCAGGGATCATAAGGGGGTTTACAAGTGTATGTGTTTACAAGTAATCTTTGTAACACAGAGAGCCCCACAGCCTAAGCATGGCAATATTGAAAAGTGTCTATTAATAAGAATATGATTGAGTTTTTTTGGAGTTTCACATGCAGGTATCCTTATCCTCATACTTTTTCCAGTGAGATAAAACTGATAAGATCAGAGTTTGTACTCTGAATTAAGTTTCTATGTATGGGTTTATTCAAGAATAGCTGTTGTTTTCAGTTCAGATGTTTTTATTTCAGATCAGCATTTAAATATAGCAGCCCTGAAATGCTGTGCGTGATGGTGACAGGGAACAGCACAGACACCAAATGTTTTCCCTGTGGAGGGAAAGGCAGTGGCCAACCCAAAGGAATTGTGGAGTTGGACACAAGAACAGGAAGGGGATGATGGACAGATTGGCAAGCAATTTTAGTGGAGCTATATTTGTTTTCTTGCTCTGGCATCAGCCAGGTTTCCTGGAGTTTCATTGCCCCCAGCTGGCCATTCCTTTTCCTCTGGTACCCACCTGCATTTTTTTCTCTCTGGGCCAGGGTGAAGGATCCATCCTGGGGGATCCACCCTCCCTCTGTGCCAGCTGTCCCTACTGCAGGGCCCCTGGCACTGCTGGACCCTCAGGTTCAGCTGGGCAGAGATTTAATTCCATGTGTTCAACGTTATCTGGCTTAATTAACCTCGTTCTACCTTTAATTGAATAACTTCTTTTTCTCTTTTGACTGTCTCATTAAAAGGTTGAATAAAATCTCTGTCTTAATTTGTTGCACACTAGTTTTCCCTTTCCTGAGGCATACTTTTTAGAGAAAGCTTGCATGCCCACCATGTTCTGTTCTCTCTCCTGTTTTTTTGTTTGCTTGTTGCTCTCATTTTATATGAAGTCATGTGTAGATAGATATATGATGTCATATATATATAGTGTAGAGAATAAGATACCATTTTAGGCTCATATCTTGACTTCCTAATCTTTTCTATTATTGCATTTTGTTTCTGTCTCAGTTGGGCACCGTGTCCCTGTGTTGCCTGACATTGCATTAACAATGTTTATTCTTTTCATCACACTAAGAGCTCTCAATGTCTCATTTTCAGTGCAGTTTGCAATTTGTACAACTCTGCCCTTTACAGTTCTCAGAAGTACTCTCTTCCTTCTGCAGTAAGCTATTTTATTCTTTAATCCTGTCTTTGCCTTGTTTTCCAACTTTCATCCTTTCTCTTGTTTTCTTGGCACTGAGAGCATTACTCTGCTCCTTTGTCTTTACACCCCTACTCCAAGAGCCTCTTACCTTTTCTGCAGCATTAAGCAAGTGCAGTAAAAAGTTATAGAATTATTAGAGGGGATTTTAGATATTTAAAATGACTCCATGTGTTAGAAATGTTCTAGAGTTTGGAATTGCTGATTTGATTTTAGGTTTGTAGTGGGCATTGTGTTGGAGGCAGTAAAATGTCAGAAAAGGGGGCTTTTTGAGTAGATGCAGTTTTATTCTCCAGAAAATATCACTCTAAGGAGAAATAAATACAGTGATGTAGCATGTCAGGAAGATGTTTAAGAAATCAGTTGCTCGGTGTCAAAAATATTTCTGCAGAATGAATTATTTTTATCCTTCAAATTTGGAATTCCCCATTTTTCACCACTAACTTAACTTTCCTGTGTTTCCTAATGTCAAATGCAAGTTCAATGTGAGTGTGCTGGTGCTCAATGTCCTCATTGTGGTTCTCAGTTCTCCTTCTTCCCATATTTCACTAAATGAAGGAGGAGGAAGCCCTTTGTTTAGGCTACATGTTTTAAGAACGAAGAGTGTTTATAGAGTACTCATCTGTTTTTTCTTCTCCATGATACATATGGTGACATCACTGCATACTTTTAGATGGTTTGGACAATGCAAAACCAGCAGTGAAAATGAAGAAAGCAAACAGAGCATGTTTTTATAATTAACCACAGGACTTAGAGCATAGTTTGTGAGTCATGTTAGAGGAAAAAAAGCTTACTTAGTTCTGAACTCAGAGGATGGACCTCTCTAGGCTGTCTTGCATATTTAATATCCACAGTAGTTCAGGTCTTCATTCTTTGTTCTCTCTAGTATCAGGTTCAAAAAGCCAAAGCACTTTTTTACAAACACCTCAAATGCTGTTGTTGATGTTTAGCAAGTAAAGATCAGAACTTGGATGACTTCCAATTGACAGGTGAAACCCCTCAATGTTTTGTTAATATTTTAAAACTACCTGAAGTTACGCACAGGTAAAATCCTTAAATGAATTGTTCAGGATGCAGTCAGAGAAGAATAATGAAGCAAAGCTGGTTTTTTTTATTTAACTAAGATGACCATTATGTTACAATGTCTGTAGCGTTATGTAAAATGCATTTTACTGTTGGATGACATTCTCAGTTATAGTGCTTTTAAATTTAATTTTAAATATCACAGACCTTTCTGTCCCAGGCCCTGCAGTACACACCAAGTCCAGCTAAAGTTTTTTTCCATTTCTCCTTTACACAGATAGAGCTGAATAACCACTTCCTTTATCTTGCATTAATGTCAAGTATGTATTGCCATTTCTTTTAGCTACATGCAGCAAGTGTTTGCTATTTGCTTTTATAGGAGTAGTGTGCCATTTTTAACCCACATTGAATTTATATCAGAAATCTAGATCTATTTCTGGTGCTCCACTAAGTTCTTCCTCAATTTTCATCCATGAATTAGAAATTTCCTTCCTTATGATATACTTATTTGACACAAATTTAATCCTGTTGATTTCAGACTGTTTCTGTTGCTCTCAAATACTATTTTGAGTTCTNTTTATATCAGAAATCTAGATCTATTTCTGGTGCTCCACTAAGTTCTTCCTCAATTTTCATCCATGAATTAGAAATTTCCTTCCTTATGATATACTTATTTGACACAAATCTAATCCTGTTGATTTCAGGCTGTTTCTGTTGCTCTCAAATACTATTTTGAGTTCTCACAGAATCATAGAATCATTAGGCTGGAAGACACCTTTAAGTTCATCGAGTCCAACCCATGCCCTAACACCTCAACTAGGGTGTGCCACCATCCAGTCTATTTTTAAACACATCCATGGATGGTGGCTCCACCACCTCCCTGGGCAGACTATTCCAGTACTTTATCACCCTTTCCATAAAAAACTTTTTCCCAATATCCAACCTGTATTTCCCTTGCACAGTGTAAGACTCTGTCCTCTTGTTCTCAGTTGCTGCCTGGAGAAAGAGACCAACCCCCACCTGCCTGCAGCCGCCTTTCAGGGAGTTGTAGGGAGTGAAAGGTCACCCCTGAGTCTCCTTTTCTCCGGGCCAAACACCCCCAGCTCCCTCAGCTGTTCCCCAGCCTCGTTGCCTCCTCTGGATGCACTCCAGCATCTCAAGGTCCTTCCCAAACTGAGGGCCCAGAACTGGACACAGCACTCGAGGTGCAGCCTCACAGTACAGGGGAAGAATGACCCCCTGCTGGCCACTCTATTCCTGATACAGGCCAGGGGCCATTTGGCCTTCTAATTCTATATTCCAAGGGGCACGGAATGACTTCCAGCTTCATGTCAATTAACAAATTTTTAAGGGTTCTCTTCATCTAAATCCTCAATCAAATTGTTAAATTGCATTTGGTGCTGGCCAGATCTTTCCCCACTCTTCCAAATTCTCTTCCTAACATGGCAATAATAAATCCACATTGAGAGCACATCTGTCTGAGAAGTGCATTCACCTGATGTTCATTTCATTAGGCTTGGAGTCCTTAGAGGGAAACAGCACCACTGAGCACATAATATGATGTGTCTTATTTTTGTCAGGCCCAGTTGGAAGCTCTTGTGGGTAGTATGCTGCCTGTGAGTCCAGGCTTGGTAAGGATGGCCATACTTCTAAAAAAATTTAGAGAATTTAATCAGAATATCTTTCTCCTCCTCTTTTCACCTATATAGTGCAAAAGACACCTGTTATGAAAGGCAGTAAGACTGGTTAAACAGAATCACTCTTCAATTGATGCTGGCTGTTTCTTTCCACATTATTGTGTTGCATATGATTGTAAATTAATTGTTTAATCACTTTTGCTGGTGTCTTTTTGGGTAGTAAAATCTAGCAAATGATTCTACAGATTTTCTTCCTTGGTTTTGAAAATATTTAAAAATAAGTTTTTCTTTTTCTTGTCCTTGGTATTTCCTTAGCTACCCTTAAAAAATATTCACTAGTATTTTAAAGATTATTTGATTATTTTCTTCAGCAATGCATGAGAAATTCTATCAGGCTTCATTGATTAAAACTCATATTACTTATCTACCATTTTTTCCAAATATGACCTCAGCTCCCAATTCCATAGTTAAAAATGCTTGTGTCATAGTAACTACTCAAATTAAACTCTCTGCTGAAGGCTGAAATAAATAAACCTTTGACTAAATGAACTTTCTCTAGAGTTGGGCTTTGTACAGTTCTTGTTAGGATTTGCTTGTACACACATTTGTTATGGCTTGGGCCTCACATGTACTTGTTAAACAAAGCAAATGTTTTTGACTGTAAAAATTTGAATTTAGATTATGGTCCTAGATCCAAGGTGTCTCCTGGCCAAGTATTCCTGATTAGTAAAGAAAAACTTTGCATTGGCCCCTATTATTCCAAGTTATATATTCAACTGGCACAGTGCTGTGCAGATTAACTGGGCTACAGTCATGGTTTATAAAACATTTTAAAATGTGGTCTATTAATTATGGCATCCTAAAGTGTTTTAGAATACAATTAAATCTTACAGAACAGAGTTCTTACCCTGTTTAGTGTTTTAAAGATGATACCTGGTATCCTCAGTTTCATGTGGAAGTGGGTTGGCAGCCTGTGTAGGTTAAGGGAGAAAAGAAGTCTTAGACTCTTTTTGATTCCACAGGTCTGTGTGAATTCTCTGCAAGTATCATTTTCCAGTCTGCTACCTCTAAGATCATGCTTGTTATCACACTGCACATGTTTGGAGAGCAGGAGATGGAGTTAAACTTTCTGTATTTCTCAAGTAGGGTTGTTTTGAAAAATCAGCTGTCCTTTCTGTCATGTGAATTCTACTCTTTAATGCCATTCCTCTGAATTTACCTGTTTTGCAGAAGAAAATCAGATTTTTTTCCAAGATTAGACAAATTGGAAGAAAATCATAAGGTCAAAAGACCTTTAGTCTGTAAATGATGCTGCAAATTTTGGTGACCTGGTTAAATTCAAGGGTTAAACAAAGTGCTGTACAGTGTTTCTGTCTTTAGACATTTGTTCTGTATCCATGGACTTATTTTAATGTAAATAGTCACCTCGGCAGCTGTGTCCCCTTAAGCACATTTTATTTAGCAGCTGGGTTATACACGTCACTTGGCAGCCATGGATTTTCAATTTTTCCCTGTGCCAAGGGGGCAGCTGGAATAATTTGAGTGCTCATTAATTTGGGAGAAATATGAGCTGCAAGTCAGACAACATGGGTCTTCTGTATGGTGTTGTACAAGGATAAGCGGATCAGGGTAGAAGCAATTTGCCCTGTCCCAAGGGGGTCTTCGTTTTTTAATAAGCTGGTTATGAAAATTCTATTTCTTTGCAGTTTAAAGAGTCTAATTAGAGCCTGTAATTTCTCTCATATAACTGGAGTGGATGAAGGTTAACATTGGGCCTCCAGAGTCTTTTCACATTCATTTACAGACTTAAATCAGGTAATAGTTTGTAGCTAATTAGAATGGTGTATTAAATATTTAGTTTGACTTCACTTAACTGTGAGAACACATGGATGCTGTAGGGCTACAAAAATTAAAAAGAAGTACATTTAATTTTTAATCAAAGATAAAGGCATAGCAATTTTAATACTGACTGGATTACTGTGACAGTTTGAGCAGCAGTTGCCTTCTGTTGGTTAAAATGTCAAGATAAAGGAATTTCATGTCTATTTTATGTTCTTGCTGTAGCACTTTGAAGGTTCAAACAATTCATGGGCGTATATACATAGTGTCTGAAGGATTAAATATTTTTTGGCATAACAGACAGTTTTTGTGCAAAATCTCATTCATTTTTCTATCCACTAACTCAGCATTTTCAGAAAGATTTTCTTAAAGAAGTTGTAGTGTTTCTACTCACAGGAAGTCCAACAATAAACACACATTCCTAGCAGAGTTTGCCAAACAGTGGGTCTGCTGTTCCATCAGAGCAGCATCTGCATTTACAGCTTCTTCTGCTGCAGCTGATTTTGTATTTCAATGAACAAGTAAACTAATCCTGAAATTCTATGCACAGACTTTTTTCTGTTCCTGTAAGTCTTCAGTTTTATTCTGAGGCACACGATGTGATTCTTGAGGCTGTCCTGTGCAGGCCCAGGACTTGGACTCTCATAGTCCTTGTGGATCCCTTCCAGCACAGGTTCTATGATTCTCTTACATCTACAATTCACAAAATTCTTTGAACTCTCTGAGTAGATCTTATGCAGTTTTCTGTGCTACAATATTTGGACTCTCATGTTACAAGTTGGATTCTTAGAACCTGAATCCTTTGCCACTGAACTCAGTGTAAAAGCTATCATAAAATTCAGCTGTACAGACCCAGACATAGGCTTGCAAAGTGGAGATCAGCCCCACATTGACTTTTACCTAAAACTGTTGGTTCAAAGCACAGGCCAAGGGGGTTTGCAGCTCCTTGTAGTGAAGGAAAGCTTGCTCAGTTCAAGCCTACCTGAAAAAAGACAGATATCCTGAGCCATGAAATACAGAATCTCACTTCAAAATAATTCTGTAAAGCTTCTGCAAATGGATCATGTTTCATTAAACTGGACATTTTAGTAATGCCTCTTGGTCAGAGCAGGAGTGGCTATGGATTGAATTTCTCTGGCTTTATTGTAATGAATTTTTTTTGTGTGAAATTTATTCTACAAAGCAATTTTTTTTATTAAATAAAGAGCATCCAACTATTGCTACACACCTGCATGATACAAAATGACATTGCACAGATGTAGCTGTGATGTACCTGAGAGCCCAGAAGTACCTTACACCTTTTGTAATTATCCTTCTACAGTCTGATGTTTACCAAACAAAAATTAATTTCTGCTAACTTTTATCCAGTGAATTTTTGGATGCCTTTTTGCCACTTTGCAGGACCCATATTATTAGTGTGTGCTAATTTCCTTGGCTAGTACCAGTACCTTGGTGCTGTTGTCTGTTGGCTTCTGTGGGAATACCACTTTAGTTTAGACTGGATCCTCAACTGCTCATCTTCCCAAGCTTTCCCACAGTTTCAGTGAGCTGGTTTCTTGTCCCATTAACTGAGTGCACCTCCCCTTTTCCTTGTCTCCTGGGTCACTTATATCTTCAGTGATTGTTCTGGATAGCAGTGAAATCCCTTGTTCATTTGTGAACAAAGCTGTGGGTCTAAAACTGGAGTGCCAAAAGTAGTGGCATACTTCAAATTGAAAAGAATCCTGATAAAGTGGAGAGGTGAACAAATAATTGAGACAAAATAAAGAAGAAATACACTGTATATTTGACAGAGAAAAAAAAAAAAAGAAAGACAAAGGGCATCTGGAACCTCAAAATAGTCAAACCTTTCTGACTGTCAGCTTGTTCAGGCCTCAGATTCTTGGCTCACGATCTTGTAGCTTTAATCTCAAGTTTCCTCTCCAGCATTTTTTGGATGCTAGAAACCCCATTACAGATTGGTAGAAAATCAGTGATAAAACTTCTAAATATCACCTTATTTTCTTACACTGCTTTCCCAGTTGCCAATTTTTATAAAATGGTTTATGACTGCAATAATCCCCTCAAAATCAGCTGTTATGGGAGATAATAGCCAGTTGTCAGAGCATTAACCACCCTTGACTTCACTTTGGGCCATTATGTAACAAAAGAATGAACTGGTGGTAAAGTTGCCAGGTGTATTAAATTATATGATGAATTATAGTGACTCTGTAGTGGGGATTAGTGTCCAAAAGAGACTAGTGGAGATTGCCAAACCCATTATCTGATAGGACTGTAGGCTGGACAAAATCCCAAGGGTGAAAGGCCAGTGCTTTATCCATTATGTCATCCTCTAATCTGTGTCTGCACCATGCACGGTGAAGTGCTCTGTAAATGAGTTACCATTGTTCTGTGCTGCATCCTGGAACTGGGTAGTAGCAGAAGTGGAGATGCTGGCAGTATTTGGTTACTTAGAATTTAGTCTGATTTTGATCTTTTCTCATGGATTCCTGCAAAAAAATTAGGTGATATACAAGAAAGTTGAGTAGAGTTGTAGCAGAAATTGTATGAGCCTGCTTTTTCCACAGGAGCTTCAGTTAGGTCCAAGAAAGTTGGTTATGTCACTGCTTCTGCTCTAATCCCTTCCCCTTCTCTCCACTCAGACAAATTAATTTGTTTAGGCTGCTATTTTGCATTTAAGGAAGAAAGTGTATGTTCTAAATTTCAGCAAATCCTCCAGGATTTTGAAGAATGTCAATATTAGGTATAGTTGAATTATGCTTGAGCAGTTCATTTAGTCTTGACTTGCTAATGGTTTGTAATGATTGGCCTGGAATCTTGCAAGTCAAGAATGGAATCAAAAATTTCCTTTTCTTTCCAGATGGTAGCATGGAATTTGTTCCTAGCTAGCTGCAATAAATCTATTTTATTTTACTTTGAAATTGTAACATTGTTATGATAGAAAAAGGATGGCAGGTAACATTTGAAAATTTAAAAAAGGAGTTAAAATTTTCCTCCTGTACTCCATGTAATTGGAATCATTATACAATGGTTAGATGTACCAGTTGAATTATATAAAAAGCGGAATAAATAATTTTTTTTTAAACTCAGGAAAATATTTCTGAAGTAGTTCTTCAGTAATAATTTGTATACTTACACAATATTTGAAGGTGCTGTATAAAGATTTTATTCACACACTCTATGTATCTGAAATATTTATGACACAACCCATTGGGCTCAAAGTAATTTGGTACAGTTATAGCTCCTGCTGAAAATAGAAGTTACATTGAAGGCAACAGTTGGTTTGGGGTAATCTCAGGTTTTGGGGTTGTTTTGAAGAGTAGTCTTTGGGATGTCATTTCCTAGACATGGTCTTAGCCAAAAAGTTTAATATTCTCAAAATGTGTGAAAATTGTGTTTGCTGAATTGACTTCTTAAACTGCTAAGAAGAATTTAGTACATTCAAGCTTCACATTGTTGAACCACACTTAGGACATTATTGGTTGCCTATTTGCCATCATTAACACGTGCTGCACACTAAGCAGGAAAGAGAGCTAGAAAGGATTGGATGCTTATTAGAGCTACTTCATGAAATTTTTTTGTTTTGCTTTTAAATGACCTCTCTTAAGCAGTTATTTAATACCATTTAAACCTGTCTGCTCTGATACATCTTTACATATTATTTATTGTTAAGCTCCTGCTGTGCTGTTTGTGCCCTTTGTGAAGGAGCTGATATTATTCAGTGCTGTGTGTTGTAAAAACTCTGTCTTGGCTNTCTTGTTGTTGTAAAAACCCTTTTTTTGGTTTTTTTTTTTTTTTTTTCACAGCTATGTTAATAATTAAACTCTTTTAGGGAAACAATAAGCCCTGTGCTAATAAGCTTTGAGCTGGACACTTTCTTATCGCTCCCTCTGTTCTTGCACAGGGTAAAACAGCATAATCCCCTCTCTCCCTGCAAGCAATATGTCTCATGTATTGGGTGAATTTTCACAGTGGGAAATTATTCTTTGTAAATCTTCAGTTGCATTATAATTTTCTGTAAATCAGCAAAGTATGTCAGCACATTTTCAAGGATAGAAGAAACATCCTCACTTGATGTCTCACGTAAAGCATGTGGCATGTTTAAATTTTCCAAAAGTAACTCCCAGCAGCCCTAGACCTAGAGAGCAGATCCAGAAATGCTCCTCACAGATGACAGTGCTGCTGTCCTCCCAAGGGATTAACTGCAGCACCCATTTCCTTTTCTCCTGCACAGATTTTCTGAGGCAGGTCTATGCTAAGAGCTGTTGGGGATGTGGATGTTTGGGGAAGCAGGGCTCAGCTTCTTAATGAATGTTTTGCTTGCAGTCTTTGCTTACAACATCTTATTTTCCAGTGAAGTAGACGTTTCAGGTATTTGGGGTTTATTTTTCTAACTATCCCATCAGGTTTTAGGGGACAATGTATAGAGTTTCAATGTCACTATAATACAAAACATTACTATAAAATTGTCTGAGTACAGTGTGCAATTGCAGGAAGGAAAAAACATGAGGAAATGTATAAATGTAAACTTTCCCAAAAGAGGTATTTTGAATACTAGGAGGAAAATTAACAATGAAGAACCTTTTACTGAGTAACTTAACATTTCAGGATTCAATTTCATGAGGTAATGTCTTCAATTTCATGGCTTCCTTGCTCTGAGTGCACTGTGAGTTGAGGCTTTCAGCACCTCAGGGGGCAGAGGTCTCTAATAGGACAGAAGATACTGAGGCAGGGCTGTCTCACATTGCATCACAGGGCTTCACACTCCTCCTCTGCAGAATTTTGTGTGTTCATTTAGATAATTGTCTTCTTGGAATTTCCTGTTAATTTACCAATGCAAATAGATCCTCAAGTTGTTTGTTTTTGTTTTTGTTTTTTTTTAAGTACTTAATAATAAAAAATGAACTGAAGTTAAAAAAAGCTATGAAAGATAAATTGAATGTTCAAGAGTGACCCTATATTTCTATTTCTCTTTTCCCATCCCTGTTCACTGTCCTGTATGTTATGCCCTTTGCAACAACCAGATGCACTGAATACACTTGGAATTTGTGGGTTTTTTTGGATTGATTTGTGTGCGTATCAGTTAAAGTTAGTAAATATATCTCACATTGATACATTTTACAAGTTCAACATTTTTCCCTTTTTGTATTTTGAAAGATTTCTAGGGCAAAGACCTGGGGGCTTTGTTTTTTGTTGTGGATCTTACTGATTATGATGAGTGAATGCAGTAGGACTCCCAAAATCCTCTGTGGCTGCATCCAGACTGTTCCTCACAGGAAAATGTGGAGTTGTGCCATCTGCTTAACACAGAGACCAACAGAAGCATAAATTCCCCTTTTTCCCACTGGTGTCTTGTGAGGTGAGGTGTACAAAAGGATTCCAGAGAGAGGGGACTAAGAGGATGAGATTATGTGAAGAAGAGTGATATTGAAGACAAATCTGCAAGTGGTGACAAGCACAGTGTAATGTTGGGTGGGAAGCATGAGGTGTCTCTGAAAAGCTGTCTTGAGAGCTTTCACCTCGAGAGCCCTTGTAACAGTTAAATCAATTATTTTTTGTGAGGCTGCTCAGGAGTTCAGACAATCACTTAGTTTCACATTGATCCATTGTTCCCAGTCAGTCCATTTGCTCTTCTATGCAGAGAATAGCTGAGGTGTTCCTGGACCACCACAGATTATTACTATGGGAACTTGAATCTTGTCCCTGTATCCCACTTAAATTCCATAGCTCTTGCCACAGGATCATTTTTATTTCTTGCTGAGCCAGAAAGGAAAGACTATTTTGCTGAAGGTGTCCATGAAATAGTTTGCAGCTGCAAACAGAGGTCTGCACTGTCAGCTTCAAGCAGAAGTCCCATTTCCCCTCCCACACAGTATTTTAAGTTTCTGGAAATACTGTTTTACCAGCTGTTTGGCATGAAGATATGAATTCACAGTTTCATTGTGTAGAATCTTGCAGATTTACTTGTATTGCTTAACAGAGATGGGAGAAGGTCTCTGTTCTCTTCCTGACTCTGCCAGCTTAATGAAGTTTCAGAGGTGAAGACACTTCAGGGACTGCAGATTAGCCCACACATAATGGATGAAACTGTTAAGTGGGTTTTTCAGATGAAGTGGTTAGCCCTGAAATAGCTGTCATTTAAGTCATCATTCTTTGCTTTCCTCACTAATTGTTGAGTGTATGCATCTCTGGGATTTTATATAAACCTTCTGTCCAGAGTTTAAAGGTTCAAACTTCAGAATATTCCCTGGCTGTAAAAGTAGGAAACTTGCTAACAATACTCTCTTATTCAAGATTTGAGGGACTGCAACAAAGAGTAGAGAGCAACCCCTTATGTAGTCCAAATCATGATCTGTGCCTCGGAAAAGCAACAAGAATGTGAATAACCAGACACTGGAAAACCAAAGAGAAAGCAAGATAAAATACCAATAATGCATGCAGTTATATATCTGCTTTTGACTTAGGTGTTTTACTCAATGTATGACTTGTGTTCAGTTTTGTCTGAACTACTGAGCTTGGAGGTTTGATGCCTTAGTATTGATTAATTCTACTGTGTAGAATTGTTGTAGAACTGTTCTAGATGGGAGTAGTTGCCAACACAGCTTGTGACAACTGCTGAAGTGTTGTGCTTCTCACTGATGTATTGTGGACTGCTGGTTTGGACCAGAGTCCATAGTGCATACAGAAGCTAACCATCATAAAATACACTGTTGAAATTAGTTGGTTGCATAGTATGAATTTGATTCCACAGTTTGGAACAATTTGAGCTTTTGCAGCAATCTTTGAGTGGGAAGAGGAACTGAATGGAGTCTTTCCTGGAAGTGACCCTTCCAGATCAAGAATGAGACATAATAAGAAGGTAACATATGGGAGATTTCTATAGCTGTTGTTTTAAATATAATTAAAATACATCAATCTCAAATGGTATTCTTTGCCATTTAACACTTGCTTCAGAAAAATATGAAGTGAGAAAGTCACAAGCTCTATTAAAGCTTCTAGTTCCATTGTCCTTTCAGTTTCTTTCCACCCTCCATATTCTGTGAACATTGGCTTAAAAATAGCAGTCTATGGCCCCTACTGCGCAGAAAAAGAAAGTATAATTGAAAAGGTTGAAGGTTAAAATTTTTGCTCTTGGAGTAAGCTTTACTTTGTGTTCAGTGAATCTGACATCTACAATTTTCAGTTTTGTAGATAGGATATAGAAATTCAAGACTGTTGCTTCTACCTGAGATTTTCTTTCTCCAAACATAACAGTTCATGATAAGCCTTACTATAGCTGATATAACACTTTGCAGGTCAGAAAATATTTTGATTCAGGTGTCTCCTTTAAATATCTTGTAAAGCTTTCATAATTATCCAGAACTGACAGGCCGTCTTTCTATAATTTTTTTCTTTTGCCAGAGAGGTACTTACACCCTCTGAGGCCAATTCCTTTTCTGATAGAAGTGTTCTCTTGAACATGGAAATTGGAAATTTCCACTTGGAAATTCAAAGATGTTTTTCTCATTTGGCTTATACTCAGTTAGCCAGAGCATATGTAGGCTATATAAATGTTGTTACTGGATCTTCTGGGATGTGCCCATAACAACTTTGAATTTACTCAGTCTCCCTTGACTGAAACATTCTCTCCATATGGATTCAAAGGAATTTTTAGTGTCCTAACATTATGCTGTACCATAAGGTACCTACAGAGGTGCATCAGTGTGTGTCTGCATAGTGCACATACCTATTAAAGCTAAGAGTTCCTATTTTGTTATTTTCTTCAAGTTCCAATGCAAACAACAGAATGAGGCAGACATGCCTTATACTTCCTCATCTATTATTAATTACAGAGATTTCAATCATATGTCTCAGTACTCTACATATTTATCAGCAGACTACATAATATTAGTGCTGTATGTAGGTGGTTTGAGTAAAATAAACATTTCATGAAGTCATTTTGCAGAGCAGGACTGATTTGACACACTTTCCATTCAGCTACCTGACTTATGCAAGGAGAAAGTTCTTTGGTCACTATCAGTGACCAAAGAGACAGGTAGGTCTACCTACCAACACATATCTTGCCTGGGATCTGAGAATATGGATGGATGTTAAATCTGGTCTAATTAATGTTTAATTAGATTAATGTCTAATCAATGTACAATGACACTTTCAGTGGTTATTACAGTGCTGTGTGTCCTGTTTTGCACCATAGCCCAGCACTGCACTGGTCTCATCCGTGGACAACAGTTGAAGTAGTTTGAACTGACCTAGCCAAATTAATTCTGTAATACTGACTTAGTTATATTTTTATGTGTCTGCAGTAAGCACATCTGTGGCCACAATAACTTTTTCCCTGTTTATTAGTATTATACATCCAGAATTATCACATAGAATACCTATCCAGAAGAGTAAAACTAGTATAAAATGTGTGCAGAACAGAGCTTGTTTTGAAAAATGAGATTTAGAATGTAAAATTATTCTTGCAAGCTTCAGTTCTCATAATTTACTCCCTAAACCACTGCTGTAGACTCTGGAAGCAGAAAATAATATGCCAAATCTTTGTTTCATAAGAATGGGCTGCCCAGGGAGGTGGTGGAGTCTCCATCCCTGGAGGTGTTTAAGCAAAGCCTGGATGAGGCACTCAGTGCTATGGTCTGATTCACAAGGTGGTGTTGGGTCATAGGTTGCACTCGATGATCTCAAAGGTCTTTTCCAACCTAGTTAATTCTGTGATACTTCTGCTGTGTATGGCCAATGCTTTTCACTGCAAGCTCACAGTGAATTATGTCTATTCTGGTGGGTTCAATGACCTGATCAAATGAAAATTTTAGAAGTAGAGAAATAATTAGAATTGTTTCCCATCAGATCTCGAGGATTTTTCTTAGTATTCTGAATGAAGTATTAAACAATACCTATTAATGTGTCTTTAAGGTCAATGTAGAAAGAAAACTTTAAAGTATCATTGGCTTTAATTTTAACTAAAATACCTTCCTGTGATCCTGTCATGGCTATTTTCTAACAATACTACCATGAATAAGAGTCATTCTCTTAGTTCATGAGCAATATAGAAAGGGTATTTTAAAATTATAGTGTAACTTGTATTTCACTTTATAAAAGACTTTTTACTTCACGATGACTGTGGTAAACATCACTTTTTTAACATGTACCATGGAAAGTGTGTAGAGAAAAGTGCACAGTACCTTGGGACAGGGAAGGAAACAGCACTTCATAAATTCGAATCACTCACCTTCTACCTCTCTGTTTTATAGATTCCTTTTTTTTCCAAGTAATTACAATTAGCAGTATTTTTATCATGCTTAAAATATTTTTGAGCAAAACTGCTAGATACTAAGTAAACTAGATATAGAAAATATACTCAGCAAAAAATCATTAAAACCCTTGCAACAGTATCCCAGAGACAGCTCATTGCTCATGATGATCCATGTTACCAGTTTGTTGAAATTTTTTTGGTAGGTTATTTTGCTGCCTGTGCTTGTTATCATGCATACTGCTCATCTGTTTAGATAAGGCTGGTCTCCTTTTATTAGGAACATCGTCTAGTTTGATTCTTTATAGATTAAAGCAGATCATAAAATATAAATCTCTCAGAGTATTCAGTCTCATCATAGGCTATTTTCAAGCATCATTTGCAGGAAGATAAAACGTGACAGTGATTTATGCTGTATTTTGAGAGTATAAATCTCACTGTGCACTTTCATGTGTCTTTGCAGAACAAAGAATTTCTTTATTTATGCTTTCACAGTAATCAACAAAGTATAAAAGCACCATTCTTTTGTTTAATGTTGTGTTCTTTAGAGTCTTAGGGTTGGATAATGCAGACTGTTGGACTCAAACCTGCAACACTACACCATCAGTGTGTAGAATTTTTAAACCATATAAATCACAATTCAGTTTTGTGCATATTTTATGTTTGAGAGACTGGGAAAAGTTTTGTGATTGGAATCTGGTCTCTAGGCATGCTGATAACACAAAGCACTATGTATGCCTAGGAACAGGATGTGGCCATTAAGAAAATGGATAAAAAGGCAGTGAGAAAATAGGGTGTCACAACTGACAGTAAAGAGGGAGACTTTCAGGGTATTTTAAAGCTATTTCTGGGGGAAAACAAAACAACCCATGGGAGCTTAGTATAAAGTTGGTTTATTTTACAAATATTATTATTTGTGAACAAGGAAAAATGTTAAGGGGAAAAATTGTAAGGTTTTTTTTTTAATTTGAAATTAAAATATATTATATTAAAGTGCTGCCTCTGAGTACCTGTCTCTATGCTGAATGATATTGTGTCTTATGAACCTTGAAAACTGAGGGGAATTTGCTTGCCTAGTGTTGCAGATTCTTTATCTACAGAAGTATTTGCCTCTTCCCCTACATGATAACAATTGTCTGAATTCGTAAGTGCAGAAGAAATTTGTCTGAGACATACCATTTTGTACTCCAGTGGTTTTAGTTTATTCTTAATTACACATTAAGCATAACTGTAGTTAAAGGTCAGATATTAAACACATTCAAAAAGATCAACCATTCTATTACACAGAACTAAAGCCACATTTTGTCACGAAGACTTTACAGGCAGAAATATTTTTTTTAAACCTACTGTACTGCTTAATCAGCAATACTTTCTTAGAAAAGGTTTGTCCTGTGAATTGCACATCTGTATCTATATCTGAAGTTCCACCATGTTTTAAATGCAGTATTAATTGATTTAATTAATCTTTTGTGTTTTCCTTTCAGGTCCGTATTTTTACCTATCTGATTGGAAGAGAAGCTGCATTTGCTGATAACCTGAAGTGGATGGCCTGTGCTAACAAAGGTTGGTTAACCTTCTGTGAAATTCTTGTTTTCAAAACCCCTGAGCTGAGCCTTCTTGCACATCTGACCCTTCTGGAGATGTGGTGTCACTGGCAACTAATCACAGACACAGACAGGTTGTTCTCTTCTTCCCAGAAAATGAAAATACTTAATTATCTTGTAACATACAATTTAAAGAGGAAAAAAAACCCAATTTGAGATTTTCTTCCTTAAAATATGTATGAAGCTTTTAAACTATGTGGTCTTAAATTTTTGTTCAGAGAACAAACTAATTTCAAAGCATTTGTTCTCTTCTATCTGTTTTTACTCAGAGTGAGTTTGGTTTCTAAGAACATTGGGTACTAGTCCTGTTGAGTTAGGCATGGTTGTTAAAACACCAGACATCCTGTCCCTTGAGGAACTGACAGTGTAATTGAAAAAAACTGGTTTATATCCTTTAAGGAAAAGAGCATTAAAACATTTAAGATGCTGAGATGCTGCAGTAAAAGGATTGACTAGTATAAGTAGGAATGATTCAGGAAAAAAACAGCCCCAAACCCCAATTAATCTTCAGGTTTTCCTTTTTCTATCCTCTTGGAAAAAAAAAAAAAAAAAGTTCTTTTTATCCATTGTGCCACATTACATTATGATGAATTGCATCAGGTGCTATCCATTTAGTCATTATTTCTTTAACTACTGTTATGTCCAGCTGATGGAAATTACTCAGTTTGAAGTCTTGTCTTAATCAGCTAATATTACACCATAATTTAGTTTAAATAATAGTATAAGAATCCTTTGAAGCATCTTTTTTGAAGACAATTTAATCAACAAAATCTTTTAACTTTTTAGCCCAGCTCCACAAATTCATAAAGATCTAAGTACAGCAACTCAGAAATTAGGACCAGGCAATGGAGGCTGCCTTAGCAGATCATCTGGTCCACGTCTTCCTTATTCCCAGAGGGGAAAAGTGGTCACCTTTGTCATTCTTCAGGACTACTTTGTTCTTTTCAGAGCCATGTTGCTTTGAGTCAGAGTCTTACTCATATGAATCAACTAAATAGCTTAATGACTATTACCTCTATAAATTTATTTCCCTCCCAGTTTAATAGTTACAATACCTGCTCTCTGATAGCTTATAATGTAAAAATCTTCTACCTCTAATCATTAATTAAATTTTTTTTTCATCTTTAAAAATCACAATTGGAAACAGCATGTCATGGCCAGACAGTTCAGGTTTAGATTTTTCCTTGCAGTTTTCTCTTACAGCTTGTCCATTTTATTTCAGTGAAATGAGGGATTACAGCACAACAGATGAGGAGTGTAGTAAAGCTGGTCTAAAGACTGGCTGAATAGCAGGACTGCAGTTTACTCCACGTGTGGGCGGGCCAAAATATGTTGTTGTCACTGAGGGTGAATGACCCTAAAATCAATTTTCCTTGCAGTGATTTTCCCCTTGGAAGCACAGCATAGATGAAGGCTGTTTGCAGGGTTTCCAGCTGACTGGACTGTGGACAGCAGCCCTTTCCTTCAAAATGGGTCACAGGGGAAATTCACACCACCTTGCAAAACTTCTTTAGTTTCTAAGTTCTGATTGTAAAACCTTGAAAAACCCCAAGCATGTTTTTCTGTTACATTTTTCTGTATAAGCAGGGTGTATCTAGAGGGAGCTTGCTTAATGAAGCAAAACACCAAACCATTTTAAATACATTAAAACATTCAAGATCCCCAAAGTCCCTCTAGAGTGGTTTGTGAAATTTGCAGTGATTTACTCCTCTGTATCATGAGCAAGAGCACATTGAGGAAAACAAGATTTACTAAGACTCTGAAGTGAAGTGAACAAAGGTGATAATTTCCTACTGCTTAGTGTGCATGTGCCAGATGTGAGCAGTAACATCTAGAACTTAGAAATGACAGGCACTGCCTTTCCCTCAGCATCACTTCCAGCAGAAAGCTGTAGAGATAAAGCTGAGAGTTAATGCATTACTTGCTAACAAAACAGCTGGGATTAATTTTTTATTTTTTCAGTAAAATTCACTATTTATAGCAGCAATTTGACATCCTCTGTTTTACTTATTTATTTTTTTAAACATTTTGTCCTGGGTCATTACTATGCTTGGCATATCATAAAATGGACAAAGGATTGAATTCATCACTACAAAGGAGCAGAGGCTGAGAAAGCAGCGTTGAGAAAAATTCTCCGTGTCTGGGAGAGCTGATAGTGACTCCAGCTCAGGCAGAGGACAGATCAGCCCCGAGGCAGGCTGTGCCCCAGCTGGAGCAGTTTATTGTGTCAGCAAGGAGAGCTCTGTGCAGGAAGCCATGGCATCCATTCCCATTATCAGCGTGAGCCCAGCCCCTCCTGCACTGGGGCAGGCAGGCACTTACCCAGCCTGTTCACCTGCTCCAGGGGCCTCCTGGGCAGGGAAAGGGGGAAACCTCCATGGGAGCTTCACAGCTGCACTGAAACAATGAAATCACTCCTTAGTCCTTACCCAGAGGATTTTTAAATTCTGCTACTCTATTAGTTGCAAGAGTATTGCATCTCTTTTGCACAGTGCCCAGGAAACAAAACGTACTGCACTCCATGTACAAAGCAGTTGGAGGCATTTGGAAAGTTATCAGCATAATGGTGGACATTTTAGAGAAAAGCCAAACATGCAGGGGCTGTCTAATGGGGAAAGGCAGCCCACATGCAGAGCATAAGTGTCTTTTACCACATTATTATACATCTCTCATGCTTGTCATTACCAAATGTTACCCATTTCCTTCACGAGTTTTTCCTGCTGGGGAGGAAAAAAAAAGGTAGTGCTGACTGTGAGGGGCTCTGAGGTGGCATAATTCACACACCAGGGAACTGAAAAGCAGGTGTTGGAATGCAAAAACTAAAGCTTGGATTTGCTGTTATTGCTGACATGGCCTCAGCAGCTGCACTCAAGGACTTTAGTCTTTATCTGATTAAACCTGGCTATAGGAACAATCAAGGTTTTAATTCCATGGGGTATCTCTGATCTCTAGGTAAGAGATGTAAACTCAGCAGTGTATGAAGGTAATTCTTGTGAGTAGCTAGAAACAACATGAATTGTCAAAAAATCTAAATTTAAATAAAAAAATAAGTAAAAGCGTATTACCTGGTGTTGTTCCTAACTCTAATATAGTAATTTTTGGTAGAGTTTTCACATTAGTAGAAGATGGACAAATATTTTCACTTGTCTTTGAAACCTTTATTTCTTTCCTAAGTTTATATAAAATTTATTCAGACTTGCTGTCTCTTTTAGTCTTAGGAAATTAGGCTAAGACCTGTTTTCTCTATTGTTCAGTTTAGACATATAATTTGGAATACCACAACAAGGAATTCATCCTTTGTCTCTAACATGCTGCCTGGAGGTTTCTTTTTAAGTTGTGGTGTGGCAACGTTCTCAGAAATACTGCAAAGAGAAACACCAAAAGGATGCACATCCCTACAAAGAATACTTACAAATAAGTGCTCAGATTGGTGTCTCTGCTCACATTGGCTGTACCTGGTCCACAGGGGTTTCTTCTAAAAGAGGAAAATGCAGCAGTACCAGTGTTTTGTAACATCTATAAACCTGTGTGGCACAATACTGAAATGTTTCAGATTGGGTTTTGTTTTCTGTTTATTTTCTTTCTTTTTGTTTGAGTAATCTGGCTTATTTTTTTTTTTTTGCTTGAAATTGTGACCAAAAACGTTTTAGGAGACAATCAGAAGGGATGCTCATTTTACAGCAATACGCTCTTTATCTCAGAGGTAATTTATAGGCTGTGATTAAAGAATTTTGCAGGCATAGGCCTCCAGGAGCTTCTTAAATTAATCTTTAAGGTTTTGATTTTAGTGAAGCATGATAATAAAAAGAGCTAACTGATTGTGATTCTAAAGTGCATGGGTAACAAAATACTACTTGATTAAAAAAGTCTTTTCCATAACCTTAGAAACAATACAAACTTTCCAAACACCTAATCTCCTCTGACTTTTTGGACATTGTACTATCACTTCATATATAATATATATATAAATTATATGTATCATATAACATGCTTATGTATACTAAGTATCTGAATGCAGGTGTGATCATATTGTTTACTGATCACTACTCAGTGCCAACAGATCTCTGCTTCAAATGTAATTCTGATAAGAGGCAAATCAAACTTCAGTCACTCTGAACAGCTTTCGGAAAATGCAGGTCCTACCTGTAAAGTGAGTGATCCACACAGTTGTAAAGTATTTTGGATACTTGATTAAAAGCTCTATAAACGACAGTGTGCCATGTACATGTGTTTATATACAATTTTTGAGGTTCTCCATGTGAATAGTTGGCCAATAAACATATATTGACTATATATTGACATTTTCACCAAATTAAAAGGACCAAATACTGAAGTGTTGCTCATTACTCACACAACAGAGAAATCCAATCTTTGAGGTCCCAAAACTGGAGCAGGGAGAATTTCAGAGAGAGTAACATATACATTGCTTTTGCTCATGTGTTTCCACTGATTCAAGAAAGTACACTATATTTTGTGATTTTTTAAATCATAAACATAGGATTCTGCTTTCTCAGGTACAGGCTTCCTAATTAAACTTATGTCAGTCATTTTCACTCTGTGGCTGAAAACAGTCTTAGAACCTTAAGACAGATAATAGTTCTGTTCAGAAGCAAGAGGTAAACCTTAATATTATGTGTAGTAGTCATTTAACACCCTCACACAATACAGGACTTAATAGAAAAAATAAAATCTCAAATAAAATTCCTTAAGCAGAATATTGAATATTTTAACACTGTGAATACTATACTTGAGTAAGAATTCCATACTAGGAATATTTGAGATCATACTATAATCAAATTAGTTTAAAAAACACAAACAATGCAGCACTTCTCCTTTTTATTGTCAAGCTGAAGATATCCATTAGGCTACTACTACAATTTGTTTCATTTTATAGATCTCTGCTGTAAAGTCTGCTCTTTTACTGTGCCTTAATTCACACACAGATAAAATTCATGCAGAAACAACCATTTTGTAGTGTTTGAATTATGGGCCAGTGTATTGATTTGGAAAATTCTAGATTCAGACAGACCATCTTTACTGCCTTGCCAAAACTAGCCCCATCTACAAAAACACAGCTCAAAAGTTCTTTGCAGCTGCCATGTTTTCTTCTGAAGCTTAATAAAGCTTAATATTGCAGCTCCACAGAAGTTGTGATCTTGTCAAATGATTAAAATTGTAGTGAGGCCTCTTTCATGTTGGTCTTTTCTCATTAACAGAAAGTAAATGAAGGCAGGTGATGCATTTAAATAAGGCCTGATGAAATTTTAGCCTTGAAATTTGTCAGTCCTTCATCACTTTTGCTTGATGTGGGCTCCAGATGCCAAGTTTGTGATGTAGAAAGATGCTTGACATCTAAGCACTGAAAAGGGAGTGGTGACAGCTCAAATAGCTGAGGCCTCTGCTGTTCTCAACGCTGTCAGGTTGGAAGAGATGCTTTACAGGATTAACAAGGCTGTGATCACCTAACCAGACAATTCTAGTTGTAGTCTACATTTTCTGTGACCTGCCATCTTTGTAAATTACATATTGCTTTTTTAATTTCAGTCACACTGTGTGGGGATGAATGATTCAGAGCATATGCAACAACCATTCTGTTCCTGTAGTTCTACTCCATGTTTCTTGAAACTGGACAAAGTGGGTGAGATACAGTTGGACTAAGATAATACCAGTTCTAAATTTTAAAGCAGACAGCATTAAAGGAAAAAAGCCCAAACCATTAAAGGAAAAAAGTGATCTTGAAAGTTTAGTACAGACAGTGCAGTGGTTCATAGCAGTGTTGGAAACCTTGTCCTTGAGGGCTGGCCAAAGGTTTCACAGACATCTGTTTTCACCAATTATTACTGTTTGAAGCTGCTTCTGACGAAACATTACTCTTCTGTATCTGTATTTTTTCTTCTGAAATAAGCAAAAAAACATGACAGACACAAACCACATCATACTTCCTCTTGAAAACTTCCTTTATTTGTTCTCTCTGGTTTATAACTTGGAATTGTGTGTTTTCACAGGGTTTTTTACTCAGATCTCTACCCTGGCTGATGTGCAAGAGAATGTTATGGAATATCTCCACGTTCTCAGCCGACCAAAGGTCATTGACCAGGAGCACGACGTAGTGTGGACTGAAGCATACATTGACAGCACTGTAAGTCTGCCTGCTAAAGCAAAGATGCTGTGGTAGAAACACTCATTATGAGTCTGCTTTCTGTTGCTGGAATGTGCTAACTCAGTGTAAGAATTGGGACTTGATATCTTTATGCTACAAGCAAATAATTCAGCATTGATGGACTTTATACATTATATATATATATACATTGTAACTACAGAGAAAATACTGAAACAAACCTAAGTTACAGAATAATTTTGAGTTTATGACATCCAAAGCTACATTTCTTTTATCAAAACTAGACATTGAACTGATATTGATTATATTGAGTAAACATTTTTTCTATATATTTTAAAACATGTCAATGAATATGTGGATATACACACAGACTGACAAGAATTAATATTTTTAGTGTAGAAAGGTGACTCAACACTCAGGGGTCAACTGTAATATCTTGGGGAAGAATATTGAGAAGATTCTGCCTTTTAAAGTGTATCGAAAGTGTGATATGTTAAAATAATTGACATCCCATTAGAGTTGAAGCACAACTTTCTAGAATGTAGTGACTGGGCTCTTATGGTACCTCTGTAGCCTGTGTGGTAAATCATCAGGTTTGCAGGTAGAGGTTGTTCATTTTCATGGATTGGTCTGAAACAGAGTTTTATCTGTTATCTTTTTCTTATATTTCCTTTGTTCCGATTAAAATATTTTGGTTAGTATATTATCAATAGAACAGGAGTTTGTCTAAATGTCTGCCATTTAGTACAGGAGATGTCAAGCACTCAATATAATGGATGGAAGATCATAAATTACTCATGACCCAGATGGTATTTTTCTTTCTGTTTTAAATTTCTACTTGACGGTTAAGGTGGGAGAACCTTTCCAGCTTCACTCTGATATTTGGTGGGTTTTGTTTGTTTTGAGACTGTTGCTTCTACGATGGTTCAGTCGTAAATCTATAAAAAACCACCCTGGGAATAGAGCTATTATTTTATTTTCACAATTCTTTAGGCCTTTTCTAGTCTTCTTTTGGATAATGTAAAATAAATACTTAAACTGCAGTTATAAAGGAGAAACAAAAAGTCAATTACTTTTAGAAGGAACTTACTTATCTCTGTTTCCTTTTTGAAAATAACATATTAATCCAGTCTCCCCTTTGTTCTCTTTCTTTTATTGAACCATAAAATGGGATGAACAGAAAATGTGTGCTATTACTGTGCCTTCAGGGCATCCCATGGAATGGGGAGATGACCAGGAGAGTCTTGTTCTCATTCCTTTGTTTTCTAAACACTTGAAATAATCAGTGTGTGAATGTTGAAGGGAGTTTGTGTATGTGCTAGAGACAGTAGCAGGGAGACACTCAGGTAAGTGATGTCCTGGTGCAGCTCTCTTCATTTGCCTGTGAATTGTTCATTGAAAGATTGCAAACAAAATCTTCCTTCTTTTTCAATACCAAGTCATCCCCTCTACCCACCAACAAAGTACAAATTGCTGTCTCAGAATTCATTTGACACTTTACTCTTGCTTTTGCCTGTTTGTCTGTATTTCCTCAATCTTTGCAGGGAGAAAAATACTCATAAAAATTAGTCTAACTTTGAATGATTCTCCAGTAGGTTATGGAAAGCTAAGGGAAATTAACAAGTTAATATTGTGTGAAATACTAAGTGAATACAGCAGGGGTGAGTAAATGCTAGTGAATTTAAGAACACTAGAGGGAGTGTAGATAAAGAGTCTTGAGAAAACTGGAAAAGCAGACAATGGAGCTGTTACAATCTTAAATAGTAGAACTGCTTTAATCCAAACAAAAGATCTTTTGATGCAGTCAAAACACTTCCAGGTTCTTTTCTTTATCTTCTCTTGTTTTCCTACTCTCTTGATCTCTTGACTAAACTAATCAATGTCACTATGAACACACACACACACATATAGACACATGTGCACTCATATACATACATGCACACATATTTTAAGTGTATGAAAGCTCCATTCAGGACCTTAATGGGTTGGATTCTATAAGAAAAGATTGAAAAATAAAATACCATAATCTGCTCAGTTGCAAACTACCTTTTTCCTCCCTCCTCCATAATTCTTCCCACAAAAAAAAAAAAAAAAAAAAAAAANTAAAAAAAAAAAAAAAAATAAAAACCAAGAAAAAAACCCCACCAAAAAAACCCCAGGCAAAGGAACAGGATAAATTAGGGTAGTCACATACAAAACTTGAAATAAGAATGAAGGGAACCTTTTACTAAACCAGGCTTGCTTCTGCATCAGCTAAAGCTGCCTGAGTGCTCTTTTCAGAGGCAGATTCCCTGACCATCTCTTGTGCATTGACATTGGAAGTGCTGTTAAAATAATCCTCTCCTGTCCCATAACTTGTTGATTTTCAGAGAAAATTTGTGTGACTTCTGCTTGGACCTTTCCTGGTTAAAAATATTCATGTATTTCCAGATAGTTTAAATGTTCTTATCACCCAGCAGTGTCTGAACAGCCAGGGTTAGACTCCCAGGGCTACTTTTACATGGTTGCCTCAGTGTCACTGTGCCCTAACAGCATGGAATATACTTCCCTGTTCCCTCCTCAGCAGAGCTAATTGGCCAGCTGTGCTGTTTCTGATCAAGCAACATTAGGCTGGAACATTCTAGGATCCAGACAGAAAGAAGCTGGACAGTAACAATCTTAGGATACAAAAAACTTCCCCTGTCGCCCCAGACTGTTCTCATCCAGTATTTGTGCAGGACAAAGTCATCTGGGAAAGCCAGAAGTTAGTTCATTTCAGTGTTTGATACCATTTAGGAATATTCCCAGAAGAATTTTGCTGCTAAAACAAAGCATCTAATTCCTATGTCTGTTCACCTTTCCTGTAAGAGGATGTCTGCAAAATGTTCATACAGCTGTCTCTTTAACATGGCTTTGGCACTCCTGAGGAGCTTCACATACTATTAGAAAAAAAATGGCCTTTATAGAAATGGAAATCTCTGGCAAGATGTCACAGAAAGCATAACATAGAACAACATTTATGTGTGTCAGGGCTGTGTCCTTTGGCACTGTCAGGATTGATAGTTGATGTAAAGCAACTGAGACAAGGCATCTCTGGTGACTCCCTTTCTCCTGTCCCTAGACTTTTTTCTCCCCCCAGTGTTTCCTGTCTTTCTGAAGATGTAACCAGTCAGCTTCTACTGTAATTATTAGTTACCCTTCATCAAAAAATTATTTGTGTTTATTTCCTTTAAACCCAGGATTTCATGTTTGGGAAAGTGATTATCACTGTGTGAAGCCTCACTTCTTTCAAAACCAGGACTTTTGAGACAGCAGTGATACCATTTTAAGAAGTGTTACTGGCTCTTGGAGGAAAAACAGTTTTCTGAAAAGATTTGAATTTAGATCTGAACTGATTGTACTTGGGTTTGGTACTCACTTGGGAAGGAATCTTGGGCTAATTCTAGTCAGCTTCAGAACAGTTGGGAATGCAAGTCCTGTAACAGCCCAGAAGCTTCAGTGCTGCCAACACCTCCAGGCTAAAATGGAAGTATGTGATAGGTACCAGACAGTCTCCTGTCTTCTGATTCAGAGTCTTCTGATTCCAAATTCCACACCTTTCCTCAGACTTGTTCTCTTTTCCATTTGTACTTCTCTACTCAGCTGTTTGACTCACAGTGCAAGTGGGTGAGCTTGGCTGGATCTCTGGAATTCTGTGAGAAAGGGTGTTTGGGCTGTCAGGAGAGAGGGGTCAGGTGGAAGATCCTTAATTGTGGAGTTTAATAGGAGAAGAAGTTGTCTTGCTGCATGCTCCTGTTCAGCTGTACAGCCCAGACATGCTGTAGGAAATAGCTCCAAAGGTTGCAGATGGGATATGAGGGCCCTAGACAGTGAGGTCTGGACATCACTCCTAGAGAACAGTCTCAACATCACTTTTGTGATCAAAAATGGGTCACAGTTGGATCTGTTATCAGTCCTTCAGCATTGCTAAGGCCCACAAGCATGTAATGGTTCAGAAAATAATGAATGCTTTTAAAAATACGAGATTTCTAAGTGATTGCTTTCAAATGTAAGCAGGAAAGAATTCTAAAACTATCATAATATTTCAGGGAGGCAACAGTTTTAAAATAGTCAATGACTTTTAAGCATGTATCTATAGCAAGTCAATAAAAGTGAATCATTTGGAAGGAAAATTAATATGGGCTGGGCACCAGAACATTCAAGCAATACATGGAGGTCATCTTTTGGTATTGTGGATAATCATCTGTAGACCACAGAAGCCTCTAACTCATGGTCACATTTGGAATGTGATGAAACATTCCTTTTTTCCCTCAAGAAATAAAAAAAGACTCATCTGGCCCCTGAGTTCCCATTGTTTAAAAGCTTGTGATTAAGAATTTATTAGGGTGTCCAGTTTGACCTACTTGGACCTTTGTTAACTCTTCCTGGTGGAATTTGTTCCTCATAAGTGTACCTGACTATATCCTCTGGATTTAATGTACCGTTGAGTTCATCTCCAGGCTGTTGGTCTCCAGCTGTGAGCAGATTCAGGCAAACATTATTATGTTGTCTCTGCTCAGTTTCCAATCAGAGGAGTTCTTTGCTTAAAAAGAGCAAATTATGGTTTCTCTGAATATTTTGGAGATGACTGTCTGATGCTCCAGAATTTAGGAGTTCATTTAAAACAGCATTGTTCTGAGTCATTACAGGTCATGGTTTGTCATAATATGAATGGGGAGTGCTTTTGCTCTTTGTAATTTCCTTCTGTGTTAGAGTACCATGTGTTGATTCTTCATTTGCATTATCCCCACATCATCCAGACATACATGCCATTATGTATTTTAGTTCAATTCTAATTCAATTCTACAGTTGCTGTTGAATATATGTGTAATTGTAAATATAAATGTATTTTCCTCATTTCTTTCCTTTTTTGAAGGAAGTAATATTTGAAAGCGTTTCCTGATCAAGAGAGACTGATGCTGTCCTAGGAATACAACCAAGAACCTTATTTTTCCTTATGGGGCAGTACATTGAGATAGCTCCAGTGAAGTAAAGTCTTTAATAACTATTTCTAAAATGCTTATGATGGGTATTACAGTTACATTATTACATATATGGTAAAAACATTCAATTTATTCATCCTCATTCTTAAAATCAAGTACTGTGTAGGAATACTTTTTACTCTGATCCAAGGTTGTTGCAGAAATGCAACAACAATTATAGGGGGCTCATACCTCTCAACTGTCTCATCAGAATCCAAATGTTTTGTGCATGAAAATTTAAATTCTAAGATAGAATTTATCTGATAGAGGAGAATTATGAACCAGTTCCAGAGAGGCTATATATATATATATTTAAATATATCCTTCAGACTGAATGCTGTTTAGTGCTTCTTCCATTCACACAGTTTCTTTGTGTTCAATACACAAGAAGAGCATTTATGAAGTAACAAAAATAAAATGTTATCCCCTTTCCACTATCTTTTTTTCCAGAGATATCTTCAAATACTTTTGGTGGCACAAATTAATTATGCTATTAGAATAAGTGGGTATATTTAGCATTTCTATAACAGTTGAGGTCCCATGGGCCTCCATTTCAAAAAAGTAACTTCTAGATTGCAGTACTGGTAGATATTAAAATGCATCAAGGTGTTCAGAATGTTCACATACATGTAAAGTAAGTAAATATTCGTAATCACTGCAGAACTGAATGTCAGCAAGTGTCATTAATCAGCAGCTGAGTTTTTTCTATTTTTTAATACCCTAAGAACTAGAAATCTATGTAGCTTTTTTTCCAGTCCCACTTTGGATTTGGTTACATGCTCTAACCTTCCCTTTGTGGCCAGCATCTCTTAATCTCTAAGAATTTACAACTCTTTATCAGAGAATGTCATCACCTCCAAGTGCCTCTGAGGTTCCCATGGGAACTTCCTGTTCTTGCTTTGACGTTTGAGTGAATTGGGTTAGGGAAGAAAAATCCCATGCATGGATTTCAGACCTTACATCAGGTAGACTTGTTCATAAAATAAGGTTCCTTAAGCTCTGCTTTGTCTTCTACAGATCTCAGTGGTCTTTTGAAGGTTCTGATACAGGAGAAAAGTAGAATGTAGCCCACGAAATGCCTTTGTATCAGCAATTCAGTTTGGATTAATTTTCCTGGAAAAAGTACAACATTTCTGACAGTTTAACCTTGAAGCTCCCATGGGAGCACAGCTGCAGTTCAGGGTTGCAGCAGGGCCAGTTTGATGTGTGCAGTGGCACCTTGTAGGTCTGGGACAGTGCTCGAGCCACTGGCAGTGCTGGTCAATGCAGCTGCTTGGGCACACCTTTAAAACCTGGGAAAGCTGTTCTGCACACATTTATAGGGAGGTGCAGTATCCCTTCATGCTGATGATTAGTGCACTGTCTGTGGAAATCTTCATTGACAGTCTCATAAAAAAGAGAGAATTTGAGCCAAGGCTTTTTGGAGTTCTGTGGCCCAAAATTTTCAGTTGCTGTAATTAAGGGCTCTCATTTTCTCCCAAACAGTTCTAATCTGTTTGTTTTACTGCTGGATCTAGAATAGATGAATTATCATGTTTCAAATTCAGTAAGATCTGTGTCAACTGTCAAAATATAATGAGTTCTGGAGATAGTCAATGAATGAACCTCTAAACTGAATAGAATTCATGCATTGCAATTGTCTTTCAGATGCACCTCAAAACAACAATGAATGTTGTTCTTTTATGTTAGTAAATGAGCATCTGATTTACTCCTGCTCAGCAGCAGGGCACTCATCAGTGCAGGGAATGTTGTGCCATTTATGTTTGTGCTTAGATCCCACATTCACACACCAAGACAAGAGTCTGGGTGTAGTGTGTCCCAATAAAACACACAAACTGAGACCCCTGAAATCAAAACTGGGGCATGCACAGGAAAATAAAGCCCATAATGACCTTCGTGGGGATATGGACACTTAAAATAAGAATGATTATTCCATGGAAACAGAGTACAAATAAGGCTTCATCACCGGGAGCACCTACGCACACATTTTGTACACAAGAATTTATATCTTTCAGCATTTTGGAGGGAACTGTTTCTTTTGATAAATTACATGTTTGTTTTCCTCTACTGCTAATGCCGGAACTTATAGTATTAGGGCAATTTCCAATGATTACATTAAGCAAAGAATATTACTGCAGAGAACTAATTGCTAGTTGTCAAAGTCACAGAAAAACTGTTGCAAGGAAATAGCAATACTTAGTTTAATGAATTAACACTTTTCATGTGTATTGCTCTACATGGTATTTACACTGTAAAATGCTATAAGTGATACATCAAAAAGATGTTTAAAACATCAAAACCAAAACCAAAAGTCCTGCACTTAAAGAAGAACATAAAATTTCCTGCTGGGGATGTGGAACATGGAATGCCATCTGTATTACATGGCACTGAGAAAACTGATTATGTTTGGACCTCTATTTCATAGCAGATGGGTTCATTAAATTTAATAGCCCCCAGAGCCTTTAGAAACAGTGTTAAAAACATGTGGAACATGCTGAGACACTTCACTTCTCGCCCCACAGTCATTATAACTCTGGCACAGACTATAAATATTACACTACTTTATTTCCATTGAATTGGATTACTATTATTTTTCATAGGGTACATTTACATGAGAAATGCAGAATGCAAATTGTTCTTCTTCAAACTTTGGGATATGCAGTTGATGTCTTGAAATGCATTTTACAGTTCTTTGCACTTGGAGGCTTTTATATAGAACTTATTTTTATCTTCCTGCGACATCAGCAAGCAGCTGTAATTCCACAGCAAAGCTGGGTCTTAAGCAGTTCTGCTCCCATTGTGGTGCAAATAAGACAAGCATTAGGTTAAACCAGCGAAGGGAAATCACAGGAGTGTTGCATCTTGGCTTTTAGCAATATATTACCAAAAGATTCTCTTTTCTGGTATTTCATTATTTTATATGGTGGGGTAACTTCAGTATGACCTTGCTCTCTGTTCATCTTTAATCACTGGATGAAAGAGAGATTAAATTTCTAATTTTGAATCAGATTAGTTCCAACAGAAATATTGCTTTAAACAAAATAAAGTCTCATCTCTTTTTGAAATATTCTCAGTATTTGATAGATAAAGGATTATTTTGCTATTTAGTTTTTCATTTTAAATAATACTTCCAGTGAGAACAAGTAAGTTTTACCATGTTTAAGTGCTTTGACAACTGTCTAACCTTCCACATTTTCATTTATTACATGTTCTGATGTTTAAACTAAATTATGGTTGAAGAAATTGTCATCCTTATTCATGACTTTTTTTTTTTTCAAAAAATAACAGTTTCCCAACCATATCAGCTTGTTCTGGTACAATGTAATTATCTTCTCTTTCCACTTCCTTTCCTGCAGAATGCTATGACTATCCACACCATCTTTTACTGTTTTTCTAAGGTCACTCTTGGTTTTGGGTTGTACTGATTGTTTTAATGTGGATTTTCTCCTTCTTTGTATCACTGACTTCCAACTCCAATTTTGCCACTGACCACTACTGATATTATTATCATGACCTGCCAATTTTAATAAATCACCAAAGTCCTACTGCAGTAGATGATGGATGATTACAGGATTAAATAACGATTCCTTCCTCATATAATTTAAATTTAAAGTAATAGGTAAGAATCACCAGTTGCTTAGAAAGGGCAGAGGATGAAAGGACACAGTAAGACAGGGTAGGTCAGTGCAATAATTGATTACTGGTCTTTCAAATGGCAGTGTCCACTTCTACAGGTTTCCCACACAAGTGTCTAAGTCTCAAGAATCATGGAGTTCTTGCTTGTGTTTGGTTAAACTTGATTTCATGGAATTCTCNCTTTTGTGCAGTGAGGGGCCCAAAACTGAACCCAGGATTGGAGCTGTGGCCTCAACAGTGCCCAGTGCAGGGGACAGTCACTGCCCTGGTGCTGCTGGCCACACCATTGCTGATACAGCCAGGATGCCACTGGCCTTCTTGGCCACATGGGCACACACTGGCTCATGTTCAGCTGCTTTTGACTTACACCCCAATGTCCTTTTCCACTGAGCAGCTTTCCAGCCCTTCTGCCCCAAGCCTGGAGTGCTGTGTGGGGGTTTTGTGGCCCAGGTGCAGGGCTCATCACTTTACCTCATTGAGCTTCACTCCATTGGCCTCAGCCCATCAATCCATCATGTCCAGATCCCTCTGCAGAGCCCTCCTACTCTCTCTAGCAGATCAAACACTCCCACCCAACCTGGTTTCACCTGCAAGTTTACTGAGAGTGCCCCCAATCCCCTGACTCAGAGCATTGATAAAGACATTGAACAAGACTGGCCCTAGTTCTGACCCCAGGGGAACAGCACTGGTGACCAGCTGCCAGCTGGATGTCACTCCTTTCCCCACCAGTCTCTGGGCCAGTCATCCAGCTGGTTTTTCACCCAGCAAACAGTGCACTTGTCCAAGCCATGAGCAGCCCGCTCCTCCAGGAAAATGCTGTGGGAAACAGTGTCAAAGGCTTTCTCTCACTGACCTTGTTCTAGAGAGGTGCAATGTTCTGTAACTTGCAGTCAGCTGGGTCCCCCTGGTTAGCCAGAACTGCTGATAAATAATTGAAACTGGCTTTTGAGATGAAAACTGATTGGATAGATTTGAATAATTATCCATAGAATTACAAATGTCAGTAGGTTTCACCTGCTGGATATTCTCCTACCAGTAACTATGTACAAATTACAAAGAATTGCTCTGCTGTTGAATTTGATTAACAGGCATATTCATGCCATGCAAGTGGTCCCATTTTCAGACACCTCCAAACTAGGGACAGAGCAGCTTGGGACCATTTCCAGCTGGGATCTGCCAGTGACTTGCAGCACCTTTGACTAAGAGGACAGAAAATGCTCTGCATTTCCACCTTGTTTCACAGGGAATTTTTCTGCTTTTTTTTTTGTGACAAAGAAATAAGATCAAAAGGTGACAAGTCACTAACTAGGGAAAGAATTTGTTTCTACATCCCTACATGCTATGGTGAATCCAGCATTTAGGAGGACAGGTCTCTCTTGAGTGGAAGATAAGGCATTCACAACTGATAACTGCCCATCTTTTATTTTAGTGCCTCTACTCGGAGTGAAATTGAGTTAATTATAAGGAAATTGTAGGTATTTTGTCAGATATATTACCCTTTTTGAGCGTATTTTTGTCTTTGGTTTTCACATAACAGATTTTTTAAGGATAAATGATAATGTAGGAAAGCAATGAATTTAGTAAAACGTGCTAAATCCCATCCTTTGATCTCATATATATCATTCCTTGACTTTCTGGAAAGAAGAGGGCAGTGAAGATGAAATGTAATTTATCTGCACTGCTGGAGTAAAAACCTGCAATAATAAGAAAGGCTTATTAAATTATTGGTGCTATTTGAGCTTTGCTGCAGTGGCAGAATTCAGTGCAAAAAGGAGAAGAACAACACAGAATAAAAGGAAATAATTTTCTCTTTTGTCTATTGTTCTGCAGATATGTAAGTCTTTAGTAATTTACAGCTCTTTTTGTATAATCAGGAGTTTTCATGTGCACCCCAGTCATCTGCTCAATGAGCAGAAATGTTGAAGTTGGTGTTTATCACAGTCATTATGGCTAGTATTTTCTTTGAAGTTAGTAATTTGAAGAGAAATTATTCAGAAATATATTCTATTCTGGGAGGAATAACAGGATGTTTCTTACTGACGTTCTTGCTGCTTGACACCAAGGTGCTTGGCCTTGGTCCACGCCACTGTATTTGGTCAGATCAGATCTTTCCATGTGGGCATTTCCATAAAAGATAAGTTTAAAGGTATCTATCCAGTTGGTAAATGATCTTCAGCAACATCCGTGCCATCAAGAGAAAGTTAAGCACTCATAAGTATTTCCTCTGGAATTCATAATAGCCATTTCACCTGCCCTGATGTCAGTTTTTAGGGGTAGGAAGATGTATTCACCCTAAATATTAGTTCGCATTTGCTTCTTCCAGGAAAATCATTAAAATGTGCAAGGGCTCTCTAGTAAGAGTTGCCACAAGGACTCTACCTTTAAGCACTTCTTTTATGGAATAGGATTTTTCTTTTTTTTACACTACCTTGTATTTAGTGACACATAAATGCTACAACAGTATACACTTTAGAAAGTGTATATTAATGAAAAACCAGCACAAATTACAGAGCTTTCTCATGTCTTTTTTTTTCTGTTGCAGCCTATGAACTCTGAGTGATAATAAAGGTCTCAGATTTCTATGTTGACAGGTTTATTCCATAAAACTGTCCAAAAAAATAAAAGTACACCACCTAAGTCAGCTATATCCTTGTATTCCATATGGATTAAATTTATTGATTATTCTTCTTCCTTATTTTACTCCCTAGTAAATCAGTAGTATCTCTCTTATGTATCTGGAGTTGCACTGATGCAAACCAGAACACATATTCATTATGTCAGTTAAAAAAAGAAAAAAAAATCTTAGTTTAAGGTGCTTGGAATATACTTCTGTTGACTGAGGGAACATTCTAACATTTGGTATTAAAGCCTTAAAACCTCAGAAATTTGACTTACAGTAAATAACAAATTGTCTTTGTAGGAAAAATAAGTTTAACTTTCCTTGCCTCCTTCCCCTTGTCCTTTTCATACTATAATAAAGTTTAAGAAAATGGAGATAGTGAAATCTGATTTTACAATAATCAGGGGGTTTATGTCCATGAAATTTTTGCTATGTACTACAAGAAGAGGGTATTTATCCCATTTTAGGTTCTAGTGTATCTAAAAACTACCTTAGTGTCTGCAAACAGCTCTAGCTCTGAGACAGGTGAAAGAATTTTGAGACCTTTTCTTGTGAGTTCTTGTAGTGAAGAGTAAGGTTTTCTTTACCTGCTGGATAATGCAATAAAAGAGAGGAGAAGGTGATGGGTAATTTTGCCTTAGGCCAAAACATTTCCTTGATCCAAATTTCACATGCAGTGCATTAAAAAATGAAAAATTGATTTTTTTTTAAAATTCGAATGTAACTTAGATCATCTAGAAAGGCTCTCAGATTTGTGATCTTCCAACAAATCTGAGCCCTAGTTGTTGACCATCAAGTCACATGGCCTTTGGGAAGCTTCAGACTTTCAAGACGTGCAGAGTAGCAAGAAAAACTTCTTCCAAAATAAAACAGCAAAAGAATTGTAGCTCTTTCTACAGAGTGAGTGAACCCTTAAAGAACCTGATGGATTCATCCTGCAGTGGGAAGAGTCCATAAAATGCTCCATGGCTGTTCCAATAAAGTGTAGCTATAAAATCTCGATGTGAAACCAGAATGTGAGATGCATTAGCTACGTGCTTATTAGAAGGGTATGAAGACAGAATCTGGTCCTCAGAGCAGAGCTAGTGAACAGGATGCAGCATTGATGATGCCATTTTTTCATTTATGATGGCAGCACTAACCATGTCTGTAATTCCAACTTCCCTGCAAGGTGATAGAAATATTTTATAGAAAAAAACATCTGTTTTTAGACCAGGAGCTTATCCAACTGAGAGTTTTCACAACGTTAAATGATGGAGTGTTTTCTAAGATTGTTTTTAATTCTTTGTTTTATCATATAGTTTAAAAATATTGCTTTCAACAGTTAGAGACTTCAACCTGCCTTCTGATCTTGTACATCTCTGTTAGCTAATAAAATCAGTTGCTTTGCTTAGGCATGTGAACCTGATCCACATGTTCGTAATTTAGAAAACCACATGGTCATCACCTTCCTATTAGAGCATAGCATTTTAGCATAATGTTAATTTATTTCCAAAACACACATTGAGCATTTGATTCTCAAATTTTTATATAAAACCTGGACAAAAATTTTATGGAGATCTGTTCCCAGTTTCCAGGAGTATCCCTCTTCCCTGACAAAGCAGCACAGCACTCTTAAACATCTACCTGGGCTCAGTGCCTGGGCTTCATGTAGTATTTTCATGTACTGCTTTTGCACATAATTTGTTCCTTCTTTTTCTTTATGCTTCATCTGAACTTTTTCAGACGCGTCTTGAGATGGACTCCTCAGTGTTTTGCCCTTTCAGAGGCAAACTGATAAACAAGAGAAAAGATGATTGTCTTTGAAAGGGAATTAAGCTTTTTGAAAGGTTTGAAGCTTCTCATTTAGTTGTTGTGCATAAGCTGCCTTTCCTGCTGGTTTCTGGTGCCAGATCCCTTGATCTATTATCATATCTGTTGATTTCTTCTTCTCAGCAAATGAAATGATCCTAATATTTTTGTGCAGCCTTTCTTCCTTTGAAATAATCTCCTGTTGTTTATCAGCTCAAATGATCCTACGAGCGTATGGTGTCTATCTTGTTCTGCCCTCCAGCCTCCTGCTCCATACAGAGCAGTTCTGGGCCATTGCTCACTGACATTGCCTTCAAGGTGTTTTGTGCTAGCTAAATACAAAATCTGTACAAAATTTCTGCTCATTCAGAAGCGATTAATGGGGGAGAAAAAATACCCAATAAAATACGATCATTATTCTGAATGTATTCTTTAGGATGCTAAGCAGATTGTTCTCTCTGAGAATGTCCAATATTTTAATTCTAAAAGATAATTGGTTCCAGCACTTAGAGCTGTGTACTCATTCCAGTCTTTGCATCAAAATTCTAGAATCAAGAAGTTAATTTCAAAATATTTTTGGAAGGACTTGTCTTGAAGCAAGTAAGAGAAAGAGACCCATTAATTACAACCTTCCCTCCTCCAAACCCCAACTCCATTTTCCTTCACTTTGATATTCCTAGAAATTTTTGCAGCACAGATTCATTTCTTACAAGATAAATTTAGTCCTCTAGTTGGCAAAAGCAGATTGAGTACTTTAAATGTGTACACTGTCTTATTGATGAGGTTCTCAGTGATGATTTTTAACCCATGCTTGATTTTTCTGGTCATGTTCATTGTAAGCTGAATTTCAGATATTTGAAATCAATCAGTTATTTTTCTACTTTTTTCCCTATGTGTTGTGTGCTAAACATTTCACAGTAATTTTGCAGGTGCCTTGTTTTCCCTGGTATTAGCTAAAGCTGTTTTTTTCATAAAAGTTCATTGATTTTATCATAAAGTTTTAAAAAAAAAATCAACAGCTGCCACAATTAGAAGCTTAAATGAAGATAATGGAAAGAAATATAATCTTGATTTAAATATTGTAAATAAGTCTTGTCAGTCCTCTGATGTCAGGGCAGTTTTCTAACAGAATACAAATATTTTTATTCTTAATCCTGAATCCTTGACATAAAATTATGTGTGAACTTTATAATGGGTCAGTTTTGTCTTCATACCTGTAAATAGTGTCCCCTGCAAATAAGGAAGTTTGCTTTTACAGGAAACTGCTTGAAATAAGTACCTTCCTGTCTTTTTCTTCCTTGCACGTTTTGTGGTCATAGTCCAAAATGCTGGGAACCTGACATGATGCTATTTGCATGTAAATGTCAGCAAAAGATTCTTCTTTATTAAATGCAAGATCCATGAGGTAAAACTGTCTGGTATGAATTGTGCTTGATTCCAGCTTTCAAAGCTAAGCCATACAGACTTTCTGTGATGGCACAAACCTTCACTCCTGTCAGGCTGTGAACTCCACTACAGCAAAGGAGAAATTAGCTCGGGTTTGTAAGAGCCCTAAAAGGCACAGATTATTTGTGAGAGTAGGGAAGAGGACAGAGAGCAATGGAATGGGAAATGAGCCTGGATACACCTCCCACTGCTTCCAGCTGAGAAGAAGAAAAGGTATTACTTTGTGAAAAAAAGATGGAGAAGAACCAATGGTTTGGGACAATCCAACTATACAAGTTCTTATAGCCATTCCCTTCTTAGGCTGTGTTGGATGATTGCAAACCACATCTCTTCTAGAAGTACAGTCCCATTTAATACAATCAGAGTAACATGCTAAAAATCACAAACACAATTAGTAAATCTGATTTTTTAGAAGACATTCTGGCTTGCTTTACACATTCATTAGATCAAACACATTTTCATCTATCTTCAGAAAGGAGTTACCTTTGCAGGTTGGTCTTACATTGATAGGTAGAGCAAGTAAGATTTGATGCAGTGCAAGACCAAAACCCCACCAAGCTCATTGCAGGATCCTCATTGACTCCAATAGTTATTGTGTGAGGCTCTTGCTTGGGTTGGCTTTGAGGCCAGTGCCGATTTTCCTGTGAGAGACAGAGGGTATGAGACTGGCTCCTAAGAGGATTTACAAGCTAGAAAAGGTTTTTTGCTTCTAGGAGGACTGTCAAAGAACCTGGCTTTTTTCCAAATGTGAGAAGAAAAAATGAATGAGTGTGTGTATATATGCACCTATCTTCTGAGTGATTCTTTTTTCCTTCCTTCTCTTCATCCCTTTACTTTTTTATAAGAGATAAAAGGACTATACAATAGATATACAAATTTTAATGTAAGTTGTATCACTTAGTATCAGTTATGTGTATCTTACAACCACTAGTTTTGTTTGGAGTTTTCTATATTTATAAAATTATTCCAATTCCATGGAATTATTGTTTGTACAGCTTTTAATTAGGAAAGATATATCTACTACATAGCAGACAAGAAAATAGTTGTATAGTAATTTCTATAGGGAAATATAATTGTAATGATGTTTATACAGAATATATATTCACACAAATAAGCAGAATTAACTCTGGACAAGTATTTCATGCTTAGGTGTATTTAGTTATTGGTGTAATAATGAAAATAGGACTCACTCCCTTTACACACAGGCACCAGGTCAAAATTTTGATCGTGGTGTGTGGAATGCTCGTGAAGTGTCTGATTCATTAATTGTTTCTGCTGCTTTGATTTGTAGTCATGTGGCTTATCTGTAAAATTAGCATAATTCTCTAGAAAATATTTATTAATAAAGTTTTAACCAAACTTTGCATTTAAAGTAATAAATTGGGTTGGTTTAAGTATAATCTTTCCTGTAAATATTTTGCATTCATTAAAAAGAGAACATTTTGTTTATACAAATAAAATAATCACAGGCACAGACTCACAGAGTACATGAGTATGGATTTCTTTTCTGTTAATTTTCACATAAAGTTCAGAGAGCAGGTGCAGACAGATATGACTTTAATAACTCCTTTATAAGTTGAGAATATTTAGATTCTTTTTTTGTGCTGCTTCGTATTTTAAAACCAAGATTACTACACTGCTTTAGGAATTTTTCAGTCATTTACATTATTAATGCATTTAGGAAAGGTAAATCTTCAAAGAGCGGAGACATATTTATTACAAAGTGCTTAAGTGTATATAATTTTTTATTTTGCTATTCCTCAATTCAAATCCAATGCTTTACAGCTCCTGTGTGGTCTCTTTTTCATATTTCACAGGAGCTAAATTCTGTCCTTTCTGTCATCTATAGGAATTCTTTTTAAAGAGAGAGTAGAATTGTAGGTTTCATCTGTGTTTTATGACTCTCTTCTCCATAGCAACATTTAAATTTCCTCTGATGAGAGTACTTTGCATGCAGAGCACAATCTATCCTTGACTAAAATGCTGTACTTACTGAAAAATATGTGGTAGCAGAGTAAAACAATTATGTGAACGATGAAGGATTTGGTGTTAAATCTCTTGAAAAATCAAGTGCATTTCCTTAGAGATGTTGGCCTAGTAAGCTGCAGGTTAATGTCACTCTTTTAATATTTATACTGAAATCTTAATGTCAGGAACATCCCAGAAGGAGGCTGAATTTTATTTCTTCCTTGGTAACTGTGATGTCTGTAATACTTGGATGTGGGAGAAGAAGTGCATAGACTGCAAAAGAAAAATTGTCAAAATCATACTATTTAAATGCTGTATCTTTAAACAACTGAGTAAGTAGTTTTTAAAGCAGAAGGTTTGCATTTTCTGCTCAAAATTGAGAATTGGAATATTCTTTCTATTCTTTCCCAAATTTTTGCTATTTATGGGAAGAGCTGAGGAAACCTGCTAGCAATGTATGAAATGCTTTGCATTTTCTCCACATTTGCTACAGCACTTCATATCTTTCCTGAAAATATACTTTTGAAAAGTAAAAGTTCTGGGCCATACATCTCATGTCAAATAAAGTGTCAGTACGTGGCATGGATGGAATGAACATGAACATTAAAACCATCATAAATTCAGCAGTGCTTTAAGGTTCAATTTAGGGCAGCTCAGAAAGTATTTACAGAAATGTCTGTATTATCAAAAGCATACACAGACTTGTTTATTTACTGACATGTTTGCAGTTACTTTCTATTGGTTTGTATTGTATCTGATTGTGGAACAATCAAGTCTGTAGGGCTGTTTTTCTGTGACTGGTGACTTTTAAAAGCTTGGCAGGAGAAGAGAACTGTAGAAATGAGGTCAAAGAATGCAAAATAAGAGTTTTTCTTTATTTTTTCAAGTTATATTTTTTCAAAGTAAATTACAATAGTATACTTTTTATAACAATAACTTCATAAAACCATTAGAAAAATAGAAATTAAAAGCTAATATGGTAAAGATATCTGGGGTTTTTTGTTTCTGTAGTAATAGAAGCTGTGGGGTTTGATATAGTAAGAAATTACTGAGTATAATTCACTCTTGCAGAAGATTTTTTTGCTATTCTTCAAACAAACATAAGGTTTAATTCTCATCAACAATGAACAATAAGTATAATTCTCCCGTGTTTTCCTTTAAAACTTCTCGACTTGGTTTTTTGGAAATCTAGGACATGCAGCTCCATAATGTTTTGAATAAATTGTTGAAACAGCTCTCAAATATTTGAATCTTTTTCCTTTCAATTATCAAGAAATCTTTTACAAAATCAGTCTTTATGAACTTCTGTTGATAAGGGTGAAAGGACACACACTTTTATGAGGTACTTATCAGAACTATTGGTCCTATAACTTATTCTTCCTGCTCTAAAGACACTATTTCAGATCTCTGGGGTTTTCTTTGTTTCAATCATATTGGTCTTACTGGTATCTGATCCAAAAAATAGTACAAAGTCCTTGATAGTGAATCCCTTTGCCTGTCTTGGGGCTTTTTACCACGTTAGTAGTGTCTAATTTTTCTTTTTTCTGGTAATACCAAACATATTTCCATGAAGGGCTCAAAACAATACTAAATTATTTACAAATGTGGAAAGCATGACAGTGTGTGCAACACCAGTATTGAAAAACCTCCTGCAGTTATTTATTCTGTGTCACATTGTGTGTCAGGACCCCAGGCTGACCTGAGTTTAGACATGGAATTCTCAACTTGTCTTACTGGCATCAAGCATATTGGGAACCTCAGGGGGCCTCCAGTTTCTGAGAGTAATTTTTTTTATAATATGAAATAGAATAAGAAAATGTATTTAGCAAAGAATTTTTTTTCCTCTGGTTAAAAGGAGTTTGAAAACAAATCCCACTACTTTTTACCTGTGTTCTTGCAATCTTCCATCCTTTAGTCTTTCTCTTTAATCTAAGAAATTTTTTTAGGTTGCAACAAAATCTACATAGTTCCCTCAAGATCCCTAAGTCTGTTTTAAAACTAGAAAATCAGAACATTCTCTTAGGTTTCCCCTAGTGCTTTCAGGTTTGCAGGCCCCTGTCCCTGCTGTACCTGCAGCAGAGCAAAGGTCTCCTCCTAAGCAGCTTTGTGGAGCAAGGTCCAGTTTCCTTCAGACAGCTCCTCCTGACCCACAGGATGAACCAGGAGCCAGCAAATGGCCAGGGGTCCTCCCTGCATTTCAGCCATGAGAATTTAAACAAAACCTGCTTTACCCAGATCTATCCATGTGTATTGTTTAGAGACAAGCACGTGAGGGAGGAAGAGACACTAATGGAAAATAAATAGGAACAGGAGGTACTTTGGTGTGGCTGGAGCTGAATAAAGCCACCAGAAGGGCACAGTTTACCAGGGGTGTGGGTAGAATAGAAATACCTGCAGTGCTGGAGGGCCAGGGGAAGATCACACAGTTTGCTGCAAAGCTGCCTCTTGGCAGGGTGTGAAGCTAACCACACCAATCAGAGGTACCTGCTGGCTTTTACACACAGACAGGCAGCTCTTACACTGTTCAATAAAGGGTCAGAGCAGAGGACTATTACTGTTATTGGTAGGAAAATTATTTGTTTCCTATGGCCTCCCAGAAAGGGAGAATGTCAGACAAAACTCCATAGTTTATTTCAAAGGAATTTGTAGCGAAGATTAAACTGAATTGCCGACATATAGGACCTTGTAACAGCTTCAAATCAACAATAGGATGAAAATTTATCCCGATGGGGACAACGATTTTTTTTAATTGTTTGTTTTTTTTTTATTGAGGAAAGATCTTGAACCTGGATTTTTAAGCTTAGGTGAAATGTGTTGAGAATTTCAGCCCCAGAAAAAGCATCATGCTCTCATCTGCTGACTTTATTATTCTTAGACTGAGTTGTGACTATTAATATTTCAGAGAATGGAAATAGTCTTGATTTTATAGAAGTTTATAAATTGGATTGACTAATTGAATTCAGCAGCAGATAACAAAAAACTCTAGTTTGTAAAATCTTATTAATGTGCTCATGAAAATAATCTGAGTAAAAGCAATAAGGCTCACTTCATATTCAAAAGTGTGAAGCATCGTTTGTATGGTAGTTATCAACAGGAAATTCCCTCTTCAGTCCATTTGACTGTAACACCCTCACTTGGCAAATCTTGACCAAACTACATGTACCTGACTGTATTTGGCCAATTAAAAAAAAGGCAAAATTCATGTTGCAACTTCCTCTTGTTTGAATGTAAAAAAGAAAAAGCTTCTTCTTCTCAGAGTCAAAGTAATTAACTGAGTCAAAGACTAACAAGTAGTTAAACTTTCAGAAAGGCTTTAAACTGCTCTAACCTGATATACAGGATTTAGGTTATGTATTTACATGGTAAATAGGTATAATAGATACATAGGGATCTGCAATTTCTGCAACAACCGTTTTATAGTGTTCAATATAGTAATTTATTTTTTTAAAATAAGGCTTTTTTTGAAACACATATAGGTCATATTTTATTGTGGTCATGGTTTGTGTTTTGATACTGCAGTTTTAGGCTGAAATAATTTTACTTGTAGCACATCTTCCTGTCATGAATTTTGTTACATCTTATGTTGTGAAAACGGAGAGATTGTGGCTGCTTCCTCCAAGTATTTGTGAATTAGAGGTGTGAAATTCTCTTTCATGACTTATACCATGTGGATATTAGCTTCTAACAGAGGACTGTCTTCAAGTTTTTGGTTTTTTTCTCTATTTGTTTTCATTCAGAGGAGGGGCAAAAGGTCAGTCAGAAGCTCACTAGAGATCTTGAAGGTCTTTTTGCATTTGGCATCCATTCACCTGCCTGTTTCCATGTCCAGATGATGCCTTTAAAGAAAAAAATTTGAGTTGGACAAACAAATTTTCTGAGGAGGTGGACATAGCACAAGGCTAAAGTGCTACGTGAGTGAATTTCTCCACAAGTATGGAGCAAGAGGAGGAGAATTCAGAAAAAGGGAAAACTGTATTGTGCCTGTAACAGTTTGGTTTTCTGACTTCCTCTACTACAATGGGTTTTCTTTTTCCTGAAGTGAAAACAGAACCCATCTTTCAACTCGTGATAAATAAGGTCTTTTATATGTGATGAGTCTGCTGCCTGCTCTCAATGCCTTTATACGTGAGTTGTTGCTTACAGTAAATACTGTGCACACAACCAGGTATGGCTACTCTTGTCTGATAACATCTGTGTGGTACAAATATCCATATATGCATAACACGTGCATTTGACTTGCATATATGCACATATAATCATACTTGTGTTTACAGCACAGAAATGTATTGTTCTATGCATATATTATTGTATATTATGCATGTATTGTAATCTGTTTGCATAAGCAGTTACTAACTTTCTATTCCCATTTTTTCTTTCCTCTGTCATGGAGGATACAACCTTCTACTTTAATATGATTATCTCCTCTTAATGTCAGTTCCATTTAAAACTAAAATTGTTTTTATGTTGAATTATATTTGTGTACAGGAAGATGGAACTTCTTCACCGTTCAGGTGTGATACCATATCTGATGAGAAAACAATCCCTTTCTTGGTGTGGTAGTATTTGATAAATTTCATGGTGCTTTTGTGATACCTTGTAGAGAAGCTGTCAAATCATAAAGTCATTTAATAAGCCCTCAATAAGCTGAATCAATTGGCATTGTAAACCTAGTTCCTCTAGTTTCTTTCCTTTTACACTTTGTTTTATATATATTAATTCTTTTATGAATACAGCAGCTAAAGTAGCTGTTCAAATTAATTTAATGTATAATTACTTGTTCTGTTTTGTTGTTTTCCAGCTCCCTCAGGCACAAAAGGTAAAATATTTTAATCAAATCCTAGTCATTCCAAGTAGTCACCAGTGCTTCACGTTTCCATGGTGGTGTGGGTGTGGTACAGGTGGTGATCAGTGAAACACTTCACTGTCAGGGGGCTCTGTGCTGGGCCCCAGGAAGGTGCCTGGCTCTGAGCCCAGCTCAGGTACCTGCTGAGAGCAGCTCTTCAAACACATGAGCTATTTTAACATGCCAGGCATCCAGTAGCCTACAACTTGGAAACAACAGGGAGGCTATTTTATCAACAATTTGAAATAATAGTAGGGATTAAAAAAAAACCCAACCCACTCCATTAGTCCACGTGAAACATTTCTGGATCTGTTGTAGAGGCTGCAGAACCCATGGCACAGCTGGTACCCTTTCACTGCTCCCCACTGTATCTACCAACACACCCCTGAACACATTCAGCATTTGACTTCTCTAACAGGTTGCTTAATTTTCATACACAGTGCTCTTGCCTTTAAACCACTTCTGCATCGATATGGTGTTACCAGAGTCAGCACTGCTCCTCAGGACAGCACAGTCCGTGTGCCAAAGTTAACAATGGCTTGAGGCCTGTTGCATTGTCCTGATGTAGTTCACAAATATAATCAAGGCTTCCAGAAACTAGAAAATCTAGTTGGTGCTTTTTTTCTAGCTAGAAAATCTAGCTTTTGGTAAAAAGGTATTGAAAAGGAATAGAATATGCTGGGCAATTGAAACACTCACTTGTCCAAGTCATTCTTATAGTTCATGGTAAAGCACCTGCAATAGGAAATGTCACAGCAATTAGTCAGTTTGACATCACTGTTATTAACATTCATGGATGATGATAAAAGTTCAGTTTTTAATGAAAGCTATAAGTGATCTTTCACTGAATAGCTTTTGAAGAATGGTGAGGGCATCCATAGAACTTAAAACTTCACTAATGTATCTCAGCCCCTTTTTGTTTAAAAAGCAAGAAATACAAGGATGGAAGGCTTTATTTTTATGTTACTACATGTATTTGAAATTTTTTTGCTCATGGAGCACAGAAACTTCTATTTCAAACCTGCAGGTAATGTGCTATTTTATGACACTAAACTATGTCCATAGTTTGTTCATGCTTTGATAGTTGCAGAACATGGTACCAAAAGATGTTGGGTTTGTGGTTGTTTTGGTTTTTTTTTTCTTGAAATAAATGTTTCAAGAAATATTTTGTGTACAGCTTTCTGGAAAAGTAGAAGGACTAAAAGAGTGGCTAAACTAGCTATCTTTGGCTTTTTCATTTTCACCTGCTTGTCTAAATGTTTGTGCCAAATGCTTCTCTTAACACTTTGCAGAGAGAAAAGAGAGTCAGACTGTGATGTGCTGGTGCAGAAAGCACAAGCAGTCAGGCTGTTTGTCAGCTTGTGCCATGTGGTGCTGTTCTGATGGCCACAATTCTGAGGTGTTCAATAATATTCTGGTACATTAAATTACTCAAGTTTGCAGTTAGCAAACACAATTTTCATAAATGGCCAAGACTACCAATTTTCAGTGTTTTTATCCCTAGATCAAACAAATGCAGAACAAAAGCCACATATTTTTATATGCACTCATGGCTGACTAGTCCAGTTAACTGTGTATTACTTCTGGGCAGAGAAAGAGGAGAGGAGTGGGAAGGAAGGAATGGGAGGGGGAAGAGGGACAGGTACAAGTTATCCTCCAGGACTTTTGATACCTTCAGGCAAGAAATATGCCTTTTAATAAGCATGGCCTGGCAGCTTCTGAACAAACCAAGAGAATCTCTCTTGCTCTCTGCAAGGTGAAGGGAAGCAGCACAGGGCTGGTGCATGCCTTTATGAGTGATTTAGTCACTGTTTTGCCATATGGTGTCTGAACTTGTGCTGTATTTTTGTTGGAATCTATGTATCATCCTGCAAATGTTTTCGTTATAAACATTTCAGTCATGTCTCTCTAAACATGTTCACTTTAATCTTTGAGTGATCTGAAAGAAAAATGTGGCATTTCAAGTTTACCTTTACTATTTCATACCTATTATAAATAGTTTACCATCTAGATGAAATGTTTTCTCTTATATGTTGGACACTTTGGCTTCAGAATTTTCAGTGTTTAGTCAGTTTTCTATGGTGATTAGTTATTGAAGACCTGTAGCTTTTCAACTGTCTACAGCAGTTAAATAACAACCAAACCTGTTACTCTTATGCTATCTGCTTTTAGTCAAACTGGTGCAAATTCAGAACTGGAGAGCAGGTGAAATGAATAATGATGAATTTATGGTGGATATGTCTGTTGCACCATGATATTTGTGTCTTGAAAAGATCTTTGTGATATACCCTATACTTAAAATAGAAAATACCACAGAATGAAATCAAACCAACCAGCCAAAAAAATCCCTAACCAAAAACTGACCATTGTTTCAGGCAATAGAGACCTTGATATAGCATGGTTATGTTACTTTCAGAACAAAATATGTATAGGAAGAGTTAATGTATCTAAAAGGAAGAACTGCTACCAGACAAATCAAACAAATTCATATGCATTTTACTTGTCCTCTATGTTTCTTTTATGCCTGTTTTTAGGTAGTCATCCCACAGGGCTGTGAAAATAGCAGTAAGATAAAATAATAACTCAAATTTACCACTTTTCATATTTGCTCACTTTGATTTCCAAAATGACCTTTATCTTTGAAACAGTTACATTAAACAACTTTTTGTATGCAGGGAAAAGCAAAAGCCATTTTTTCTTAATAGTTCAAAAAGGTGTTTTGTTTCCTAGCAGGAAAGCTTTACTTGCTTTCTTGAGCAAACACAGCAGGATTCAAAAGCTTTTGTCCTACTCCTGCTGTGATGTTTTGTTCTACTTAGCTTGAGTGAAAAGGTAGAAGTGAATAAATTAGGTGTACAAATCAGAAGCAGAGGGTTGTGTTTAATAACATTTAAGAATTTTTTTTAATGATTCTCTCATAAATGGAACCATGTTTCCTCCATATAGAAATGTTTTTATCATATTTATTGCCCAAAAGTTCCCGACAGATTTCTTCTCTCTTTCTGTGTTACCCTTAACTTCTGTAAGTAGTGCTGTGCCCTCCTCAAATCTTGATGCTATCATCTTTCAACCTTTTGGGAGGGTCATTTATCATTCCCTGCATTGTTTACCCTGTACTTTGAAGAGTTGAATTAACTGTCACTGGGAATAGAAAATAGAAAATTTGGAAAGCTGTGCTTTCATTGAAGAGCATGACTAGTGATTTTAGCACTTTTTAAAAATTATAACCTTTTAGTGGAATCTAATAGAGTACAAAATAATCATAAAGTAAACCGTTTGATTTAGCATTCCTTTGGATCTATTTCCTCCTCATGAGATGCCATTGTCTTTGTTTTGTAATGTATGTTTGGTTTCTATAAAGAAAACCATGTTAAAATTTTCATTTACATGTTAATTGCAATCTTTAGTTTCCAGATTTCTCTCTCACATTCCTCAACAAGCAAATTGACTTTTAATAACGTTATTGAATCAGCAATTTAAAAACTCCAAGTAACTATTTTACAATATAAGGTGATTTGTTTTTTTTTCATTTACTCAGTGTGTCAAACACAGAAATATCTCTTTAATGTAAGACACTCACACAGGTTCCTGTATTGTTCCAGACCATAACTTGAGTCTATGCCAAAATAATAGCTATTCCTTACTCTTTTAATCCATATAAAACACTAATTCTAATTCTCTGAGGCTTCCTGCCTGCCTCATGACTCTGACAAGCATATAAAAGCGCAGTGGTCATGGAAGACAACATATTGTGAAGCAAATCTATGCAGAGCAGGCAAAGGAAGAAGGGGTAGAGAGGATTGGGCAGGTGTGTCAGAAATTCTGGACAACCCACTGTAACTCTTGAGTATAGACTCCCAAGGAAGATATTTCAGGAATGTTTCTCAAATTCCTTTTTCCATAATGGGAATGCCTGAGAAAACATTTTTATTCTTTCCTGTGTATGTGTGTCTGGTTTAATTCTGGAGCCTGCCTTACTCTTTACCCTGAGAGATGGATGTTAGAGCTGGGTGTGAGGCTAAACTCTTAAGTGGCTTAACTCTAGGAGCATGATTATTTGTATTTTGGGAAGATCTGCTTGGGGTTGTTCTGAGGGGGTAGCTGTGTACAGCAAGAAATTAAAGGGAAAACTGTTGTAGTTAAATCTATTTCTAAAGGGAATTATTCCTCCAGTTATCAAACTATTATCACTAGGCATTCGAGATCTGTACCTTTCCCAGAGAGCTAGCTCTATTTCTTTATTCTTAACAGCCTAGAGACATTTAGCCTGGGAATGCATTTTTTCATCAGTCTTGATATTTATTTTCTTTCAAAGGTTTGTTATTTTTTGCTAAGCATTTTATCACATTGAGTGTCCATAGCCCTTGGGTAGTTGCCCACCAAAAACTGTTACCACCATGTCTTTCCAATAGAAGAATGTTCTGGGGCAAATCACTGATGCTGTCTCCTACATTCATCATTTTAAATTTGATAGTAACTACATTGTGATGAGCAGTGACTCAGTAAAACATTGTAAATACGAGTCCCTGCTCATCATTTGCTGACTCTGTTCATGGAAGTGGTCAACAACCTGTTCATCTGCCAAACAAATAAAAAATTGAACAGACTGGATTATACAATTGCAATTCCATAGAAATGATTGCAGCAGCCAGCTCTAGTTGGTGCTTGTAGATAACAAAATTACAGGGCAATCACTCTTGCCTGCCTCCATAGTCAGTTTTGAGGCAGGTTTTTTTCTCCATTAAAAGAATTTCAAACACCCTAAAACTCTACTGACAGTCCCTTGGCTTTATCCTATCCATTAAATGGTTTTTAGTAATATCTTGAGAGCAAGCAGACTCGTAAATTAATACTGTCCTGGTACTTGACAAAAACATGATGTTAGAGAAAACTACCCAGGGCAATCATATAAAATCTCTAAGTGCTCCAAAATGTCACCTCGTAATCAGCAAAATGCTTTTCCACTTCCTGTGCTCCTCTCCACACAAATCATGTCAGTGTGTTTGACCCTATACTCTGGCCAAGGAGCAGAAATTCCTACATTGGTTTGGCTGCATTTGAGTTTCAAGTGCAACCTCTGCATCCACAATGTTTTGCCAAGCTTTTGGATTTTTTTTGTTTGTTTAATAACTTACTATTCCTTGATAGATCAAGGATTATGTTAGGGTTAGAATTATCTCTTCTTGCTAACAAGGAAAACAAACAAACAAACAAAAGGAAATATGATCATAAGTTTGTTCCACCTCATATCCCTAGTGATTCCTTATGGGATGTAAACCTTCTTGACTAAACCCCATTTGTGTTCCTGTCTAATGTCTGCAAACATTCCTTCTCACCATGAGATAGTGCCATGCCTCAGGAAATATACTTGTTTAAGAAACTCAAAATCCTTGTGAAGAAGATTGGGAGATGCAAGACACGTGATTTTCTAGATTTTGTTTGTCTGATAATGTGGAATATGCTTCATAAGGTATTTTTATCATAATGTAGGAATTGTTTTCTGAGAATGTGGGCAGACAAATGCTATTAATTCATTATAAGAATACCTTTGTAAATGCAAAAAAAGCAAAGAAATAAATTGCAGAAGTTCTAAAAAAAAAAGAAAAAAAAAAAGGATCAGAAGTTCTACCTGAGTTCAGAAAACATGATAAAGGTGTAGAGATGTAAGAGTGGCAGGAGAATGTCACAGTAACAGCTGGGCATGGCTGTCACCTACAGCAGTGCTCAGCAAGATCATCCCTACTGCTGCAGCCACAGCTGAACACAGGTGCAGCAAAGCACAATTTGTGTTCTACAAAATCTCCACTTGAGATCATGCTGGATGAACCTCTTCAGCTTTAATATCTGTCCCTGGGGACAGAGAGGATGGAACAATAACTCTCCAGCTCGTGCCTGAGTTGTCCTCCCCCGTGGCTGGGGATGGTCACAGGCACAGGCAGTGCTGGCCTGGAGCAGCCCAGGGCAGGGGCTCAGCCTGAGCAGGGAGGGGCAGTCTGAGCACTCTCACTGTCCTGTGGCCAGAGATAAACATCCTGCACCTTTCTCTTGGGTGGAACCAAGGCCAGGAGATCTCTTTTCTCCATATACTGAAAAAAATCTGTTGAACCCTGATGTGCAGGATCTACAAATGCTTCATGGCCCCTCTTTATCCAGGCACCTTTCCTGCACTGGAGGGACTGGGATGGGCAGAGCTGGTTCCGTTCAGATGGGACCAGGCTGGGCTGGGCTGCAGCTCCAACTACTTCTGTGTCATTTGGATAAACTGCCTTATCTTGTTTAAAATGAAAATAATGTAATTGAAAACTGCAATCACATGCTTGTAACTGTCCCTTAGTTCTCAGAGACATTTGAAAATTTCTTTTTCAAATATAGCTTGCTGATGATCAGGGATTGGTGTTGATGACAACTGTTGCCATGCCAGTATTTAGTAAGCAAAATGAGACTGTAAGTACTCAGATTATTTCTGTCATGTGATGATGATGTGACTGATGTGAAGTTGTTTTCAGGGATGTACTAAGATTTTAGCCAACTCCAATTTTTTTTTCTTCTTCTTATTTTGTCTGCAGTTAGTATCCTTTATTAGCCTAAAAATGTAGACAAGTAGTCCCAAATACCTATACTCTAGAAACCATGGTAAAATGATGAAACCCTATATCTAAGGGAAATTCTCAGATGACACTAGGCCTTACAGCTTTCTTACTTCTGTATTACTTTTTTGTAGCAAATATTCTATACAATTTCCCTCTTTGCTCTGATATAACTCAGAGTTTAATTATTTGTATGTCTATTATATGTGTATCTATTTATATTTAGTAATTCAACAGATTGTTAAAGAAACTTAAGTGTACTTTCCTCTTAATGCTTCATCTTTCTCTTTTGTGTGACAAATGGTAGGAGAAATTGGAAAGACAGGAGTAATATATTTTTAACAGTAGTTTTAATTTGAAACCTATTTACATGTGAAAGATTTCAGTAGAGGGACTCACCAGCTATCAAAACCTTGCATGCTTTTTCTGTGTGAATCGTAAAAAAAGCAGAAAGGAGCAATATTATTGATTTAATTACTGCTCCATCAGCTGAGTTGTGCCAGTGTCTTCCTTCCCCACTTTTTAAATAATTTGTCTGTTATCTATTCAATTCCACAGTGTAGCTGCAAGGTGAAATAAGTGATGAGAATGTTTATTATTATTGTGGTTCTGAATGCATCTTCTATTGTTTTTTTCAGAGGTCTAAAGGGATTCTCCTGGGAGTAGTTGGCACAGATGTTCCAGTTAAAGAGCTTTTAAAAACTATTCCAAAATACAAGGTAATGCACAAATGGTGTCTATATCATTTATATTCAATATAATGTTTAAAATATAACATAATTAATTTAATTTATTGTTTATACTTACATAGCTCCTTTATTTCACCCATTTTCCTCAGGAATTTTACCTCTGTAGTGTCTGAGATCAAGTGACATTTTTAAAACCCGAGTTAAAATATGGCTTGATCTTTACATTTTTGTGGATCAGTGTGGTCTAGAGGGTAATATTAAATACTGTCCATATTAAAATCAATGTAATTATAAAATCAATGAAGTTATTAAACTATGAAATATAGACAGAATATAAATCAAAATAATAAAAAAAAACCATGCTGAAAAATTGAATAATTTTTAATGAAAACCTATCCTTAACATGGCTTTAGGCTTTCTGTTTGTGTGTAATTATTTTCTTCCCAATTCTGTGTCTCCTGGACTTAAAGAAAGTGACACATTGCAGCAACTTAAACAAGTTCCTGCTTAACCAGACTAGTGCTTCCTTCTCTCCTACTCAGTATTTGCTGGATATTTTCCTCCACTTAGTTTCCAAAGCCAGTGACAACTCTACAATAAAATTTTTAAAAATGAATTTTCATAAAAATTTTCAAAGTTTGGACCACTATATATCTCATGAAATGTGTTTCATTCAGTAAAAATAGGCTTCAGGTAAGCACAAAATGCAATTACTTTTCATTTAAATTTGATGCACTACATTAGTATTTCACTAATTCTCCATGTCTGAAATGTTTTACAATAGTACTTTTCTACTCACAAATGAAAATTAAATTAATACTTTCCAGTTGATTCTTAGTGGATTTTTTGGCATGACTAACAAGCATGTAACACAATATTGTAGACAGCCTTTGTTAAAGAGGCCAGCCACTGGAATAGCACCTGTACTGGGCATAAATTTGTATATCATACAAATTGTCTCTTAATTGTCTGCCATGTTCTCATTTAGTGATTTCTAAGAGGGTGGAGGAAGAAACTGACTTGTGAGTGCCTTCCAATCTTCTCACATAAAAATTCCTCCTATCAATTTTAATTCTAATTTGAATACATTAGGATTTACCAAATTATTTTCTGGATCGATATACAGTAACTGGAAAGTTTCAATTAAACAAGAATTTAAAAATTACTCATAGAAAAGAGTGGTGATAATATTGATAAGGTGAATTGGAGTAAATTCCTGTGCCCTGGATCCCACTAGGACAGGGGCTGTGCAAACCCAGCACAGAGAGGCTGTCCCAGGAGGAAAAGAGTTGCAGGCTGTGGGAACAGGCAGCAAGTGACTCCACACTGATGTCAGAGCATAGGGACATTGCTGCTAAGAATAAATAACAGGGAACTCAGGCACAGACCACCAAGGTTTGCTAACAGTAACTTATGTTCTACTTCTGTGCATGCAGGGATACTGAATCAGTAGAAGGTAGAGGGGAAAGGAGCAAAATTTGCTCCTTTGCTAAATTTGGAGCAAGGGACACAATCTTTGGAGCTGCCTGTAAGGAGCTGTGAGGAGAGAAGGTTTCATTTGTAGTGAGGAGGAGGAACAATGTTGTGGTACCTGCAGAAATAAAAGCTTGGCTGTCCATGGCTGGATAGGATATGCCAAGTAACAGTGATGTGACTCCTAAATAATCTGTAACATTTGGACATAGTCTGAATATGAAATAGAAATATGAATAGAAAGAGTGCGAGGCCGAAATAATGGGTATTGGAACAGAGTAAAACTGATTCAGAAAAGAAGTTTTTTAAGAATTAGTTTTCTGTGGAAGTAAAATATGATCCTCTTGCTGAATATTAGATTTTTATTTGAAGGAATGTTTTATATTGCAGGATGTACTGCAGCAGAGGATTATTACAGGAGGCACCAATATCATGCAATGCAGTTGGGTTAGTGAGATCACTTGAGTTATAACTTCCAGTCCCACATGCCCTAAACAAAGACTCTGCAATTGCAAGAGCATAATCACCCCTGGGACCCATTCCTGCAGAGGTAACATGTGACAAAAAGTCTGCACATGGATATAAAATCATGGTTGAAAATAGAAGTCTGCTGGCCTGGAATTCTCTCAGCTTAGATGAGGTGGATTTTATGCTGAGGAAGATGAATAATAGCAATAAGCTGTTTTCAGCACTTTTTACCTTGCCTAAACATCCCCAGATGTCAGTGGCAGTTTCTCCTGAATAAGGTGGGGTTGGATTTGGTAATACTTGACTTCCATGTGACGTTTTATGACAGGAAAAGGTTTTTTGTTTCTGAATCCGTAATTTGGAGACAGAATTCAAAGTCTAAAATGGCAGTGCTGCTGTAAGTGGTAGCAGCTCTCAGATACTGCAGAGACTGTGCAGTTGCACACATTGCACAGGACATGATAAAATGCTGCCCTCGGATCCTGTGTAGGCCTCAAACAGGCCAATGCTTATTTCCCTGTGAAATATATCACCCACATTTGTTTCCTTACCTGACTTCCACTGCCTGGATGTCATTCTGCAGTTATCAACACAGACAATTACACCAGAGATCTGATATTTAGCCAGCAGCTCCTTCTCTTGTCACACTATAATAGTTAAAATATATCCACTGTTATTATTTTGGTTATCCCTCCTTTATGAAGAGACATCAACAACGTATCATCTTCTATTGCTCTCATTGAAGTTTATTGCTATAGGAAAACCACTAATTTATGAAACAATCTTCTGTGTGGCAGATACTTCTGACCATATACAACCATTCACACAGAGACACTATAAATTAACCTGCAATGTTTTACCTGTGACCTTGCCACAATATCATAATCTGGTTTATATTGACAGAAAATCACAGAATCCAATAGGCTTGCTCTCCCTTTTGCCTCTTGGAAAGAAATCTGACTTTCAGCCATGCTCAGGCTGCTTCATGTCAGACAAATTCCTAAAGAACCACTTCAGCAAGGCATTTAAGAATGCACCCAAGTAAAATAACAAGAGGTAGTTATGAGAACTGGAAAGTAAATACCAAAGTAAGATAGTGCTCGACTTTTAAGTTCATTTTTTTTTGTTTGGTATTTAATACCTCAGTGTATTTAGATGCTTAAATAAAAATACACAGGATATTATATTGTCTGAAGAATTGAAAAGAATGGGTAAAGAATAGGAAGATGTGCTGTTCATGGCAGAAGATACATAGTGAACATAGTAAAAAAAGTCTATATCAGCAGCAAGTGTAGGCTAAGAAGGGATGTTTGAATGACCACCCAAAGGATTTAAAGGTACATTTATTGCATTCAGTGGATGCAATCAGCTGTGTAATCAGCATATTGTTAAACAAACCAGTATTTTTATTTAAATAAGTACAACCCTATATTTGGACACTGTTTGGCCTCATCAAGCATCTTGTTGCTCTCAAGGAATCTCCCACAGTTCCACTTGGTACAAAGATGGAAACTTAGAGGAAATTCTTTAGCAGAAATAGCTGCCTTCTGTGGCTCCAGCTGAATTGGAATTAACAGAGAGCCTTTAAGATGGGAAGATTTAAATATCACATGTGACAGGTCACTGCTGCTCACTGTAGCTGTGCTTTCCTTATCTTTGAGTTAAGTGGTTCTTTAACAACAAGGGAAGAAAGCTGAGCACTCCTGGGAATAGGGGAATTTATGATATTCCAGTATCTCTTCGCCCTGGCCCATACTTTGTATGCCACATGGTATGGCATCTCACATGTAGCTCTATTGTATATGTATATATCTAATAATTGATTCAATCACACATAGGACCCAGTGCCCTGGATAGCAGGGTTGTGGGACAGTGTAAAATTGGGCTCTGTGCTGAATTCATCACCGTGGCAGGGTCTCATTTGCACAAAATGTCAAAGATCTTTGCCTATGTTGCAGCAAAACACTGTGTGGATAAGGGCTGTGAATGCCAGGTACCCTGGATAGCCAAATTACTGCCTGATTTTTTGTTTAAGTGTTTACTGGAGACCATGCTAATTAGTATTTCTTTCTCATTTACTTTTACAGTTAGGTATTCATGGATATGCTTTCGCAATCACAAACAATGGATATATTTTGACTCACCCAGAACTTAGGCCCTTGGTAAGAATGTTATTTATTGATCTATTTTATTTAGCTGTATATGTTGCATTTGTTTTTTTTTCCCTAGGGTGAATAGCCTTCATTAAAAATTAAATACAATGGAGCAGATACTTTATATTGTTTCATAACCCATCATAGTTCCTGGTAAATTTACCTCTGGAAACAACACTTAGCATGAAAAAACCCCTAGGAAAATAAATATACAAGTTGCTTCTGCAAAAGATGCAGACCTCCATTACTGCAAAATAGCAAAGCCAAAAATTGCTATAATTATGTTCATTTTACATTGAAATGGAATGTTGGAATGCTCTAGTGCTGCGTAATAACCCCTATTTGTCATGCTAAAGTGTTAAAGTTAATTTAATATATGTGCAGAAATTTCAATAAAGCATATTTTTAAGCAAAATAGGAGCACTAGGGATTTTCTGTACTAAAAGAGAAAATAGCAGCAAATTTTACCTTTAGTTTCCCTTATCATCTTGTTGGCACTAATCACAGCAAGAAAAATAAAGTTACTGTTTTGCAAATGTTTATCAAGTTAACACCCCAGAGGGCTGGTACATTCCTGGTTGCATCATTGTTTAGGAGCAGCACTGCCAAGTGTTCCATCACCACTGGCTCCCAACAAAGCCCTGGCATTAATGGTTGCACTGCTGTGTCCACATGGCTGCCACATGTGTTTGTCATGCAGGGACTCCGAGCAACGTCCAATTTCAACAATATTTCAGTAGAAAACAGAAATAGTAACCGGGTGGATAATTTAATTTGAAATTAAAATTATTGACAAGCATGATTTATTAAGTCATTAGCATTTCTGAAGTCTTCACCAAGCAAAAGAATTTGTCTTTCTATGATTTGGGCTAGGAATCACATACAAAGTTAACATTTATATTTGCACTTAGTCTGGTTTTTAATTGGAGTAGAGCTCATGAAAAATGCAACAAGGAAGCTTCAATGGATAATTCTGACACCCCATGTTTGCAAGCCACAGGAATATATTTGAAAGTTCCCTCTCTACATCACAGGAGTTTGATAGCTCTTGTCTTTACTGTAGTGTCACTTTGGGCAGATTACTTATTTCAAAATTGTTAGTACTTATTCATTATATAATGGATATTTTATAAAACAGATGGTAATGAGGTCCAGGAACTGTGGAGACCTCTAAGTTAGGCTGACAGAGGATCTTACCCTCTTCCTGATTTCTGATGCTTTGCTTTAGTGAGGCAAAAGGTTGTTTGCTGATACTATTCCTCACCAAAAGTACATCTTGAAGGCACTTACTTCATTACCTTATACAATAGAATCTCTTTTTAAAATCAAAATGTTGGTCAGTGGCCCATAAGCTGTCAGCTAGGGGAATTCATTGTGATATATTCATGGTCTGTACATTTCAGGTTTTTGGAAGAGTCATTTTTACCTCTGGATTCTGTCAGTGGGGTAATGAGAGTCTCCTGTTGACTTCAGTGGAGTTTTTGAGAGTGAAGTGATTGCTGGCCTGGGCCCTTGGTTTAATATTGCAGGCCAAACCCTGATACCATTGTAAGATTCCATGAAATTTGTGACAATAACGATGTGAAAATAGGCCTGTAGATCTGAAATGGAATAATTCACTAAGGATACTCTCTAAAATTATTTCTGTCTTAGATTTACATTCAATTCTCATTGATTACTGACTTGATCCACTCCAGTTTATCCTGTTGCATTTTCCGGCGGTGATGTAAAACTAGAATATTACTGAATTCCTGAGTTCCTAACTCCATATCTATCAGTTCTGGAGCACATGTACTGCTTTTTACGGAATTGTCTTCTGGGACACAGAGCAGAGAGGCAGGATAGCAAACAGCACAGAACGCTTCCTGCTGTGCCAGATCTCTATCTAACTCTGAGCAGTGTACGCAATCATTAAGCTGGCTGCATTTTTGTGCTGATTATTCTATTGGGCTCATATTTTAAAATGCTTTTCCGGGAGGTTTTGTCTCGTGGTTCTGCTGGTTTTTTGGATGAGCTTGGCTTTGGGTGGGGCTGACAGGCCGGGTGCCCTCGGGAGGGGTGAGAGGAGGGCGCTCCCCGGAGCCCCAGAGGGAGAGCCTTTAGGGTGCGTTCTTCACCAGGCGTTAGCAGGGCCATGAGTCGTGACAAACGAGCCAATAAACCACGGCACGGGGAGCCGGGGATCCCTCGGGGATCCCTCGGGAATCCCTCGGGGATCGCTCAGGGGGTCCCGGGGACGTCCCCCCGCCCCCGCGGCTGCAGTGCGGGGCAGCGGCCGGCAGGTGGCGCCGCCGCTCCGCCCAGGCCGCGGGGCGCTGCCCCAGCCCGGGGCTGGTCCCGGCGGGGATTCCGGGAATTCCGGGGAAGGGCCCCGGGCATCGGCCCGCCCGGCTCCAAACCTGCTGCTCGCAACCGAATTAGCTCCCACTTTTTCCTATTTTCCTATGGTTTTTCTTTTTTTTTTTTTTTTTTTTTTTTTTTTTTTTTTTTTTTTTTNTTTTTTTTTTTTTTTACATCTTTTTGTCACATAACTGAAGAGTATCCATTGCACATTTTCCTATATTATGCCCTTTTAAAGTTTCCTTTCCTACCAAGTGTACCCCAGTGGGAACTCTGTAGACTATAGCTGATGGGAAAGAACTTTTTTTTAGTACTGCTTTCATACATCAGAATGCTCCTACAGGCTGAGTTTGACTAAAAGTCTATATTTTTACAGACTGGTACTTTATTTTCCACGAGAGAATATTTTCAGTTGTGTGATGCAATTTGGAATTTCATATTCTGTCGAAAACCATGACNGGATGAGCTTGGCTTTGGGTGGGGCTGACAGGCCGGGTGCCCTCGGGAGGGGTGAGAGGAGGGCGCTCCCCGGAGCCCCAGAGGGAGAGCCTTTAGGGTGCGTTCTTCACCAGGCGTTAGCAGGGCCATGAGTCGTGACANTGACTAAAAGTCTATATTTTTACAGACTGGTACTTTATTTTCCACGAGAGAATATTTTCAGTTGTGTGATGCAATTTGGAATTTCATATTCTGTTGAAAACCATGACCTACTGCTAATAATAATAATAAAAAAAAGGCAATTAATTGTTTTGGAATTCAATAGCGAATTTTCAGATTTTTCTTAACTTGGTGTCTGAGGCTCTTTACTTGCATTGTAGTGTGCACAGGAGGACACAGTCTTCCTCATTTATGATCATGGTAGAATTAACCTGCTTTTCAGAAGCCTCTTAACACTTGTGGTGTGTGCCAGGTGTTACACTGTTAGATTTTAAAATGAAAATATGTCATGTTGATGATGTTACAGATTGCCAAAGAAACGAGTTTACTGAATGTAAAGGAAGAATGAGAAACAAGGGATAAATATTTTTGCATGCCCTAAAAAACAACAACTGTAATAATTGTGGCTGATTGCTCATTACTGCCACTGTCACTGTGCAATGTGTTAAATGTTGGTGCCAGAGGAAAACTGCTTTCCCAGGGAAGTGTAGTGGGGTTGCAGAGAAATTCAGGAATGTCCCTGGAAGATGAGTGTCAGCCACAGTCACAGATCCCCACCACTGCGAACCTTATCTGGTGTTAGGGGTTTGTGCTGTTGCCTCTCAGCCCCAATGTGTGTGTGTGATTTTCAGTAAATAATAGCAAGGTTGCTCCCCATTTTTATGAACTCCGTGGCTTTTTTGATTCATAGTTAGCAATGGGATTTGTATTTTTGTTCAGGGAGTGGAACAGGGTTTGGTTTTTTTCAGTAATTACTGGGGTAGAGTACTCAGTGTTCCTGAATAAGGACCCTGAGTTTCTTAACTAAAGAAAATATACATTTAAAGACAAATGTGTATGTTCTTGAATAAAATTGCATCTTTTATTTAGATTCTATCATTTAAAAAAATAAATCTGAGGTTAAAAATGTGTTCTGATTTATGAATTAATCTAATTACATCCCTGATTACTAAAGATTTCATAATATTTCTGGGTTTAAATCAAAGTCCTCTATCTCTGAGGAGATTGATACATTTATTCTTACTCTCAAAATAAACTCTGGAAGGCTTTTAATGGGGTTTGTGAATGGCTGTTTGTGAATGCTCCTACCACTGGAAATGAATTCAATTGATGCCTTGCTTTCTATACAAGGATACTTATCTTTAGTTTGATCAGTCTTGACTGGGAAAGTTACACCTAGAATCAAAGCCTTTGTACCATGTTACACCAAAATATGTTGGTGGTTCAGGTGCCTGAGTAAGTTCCCATTTCATCCTTAGAATGTGAACTGTCACCGTGTGTTGCATTAAGCTAAAGGACCTGGCGTGTTTGAAGTTTCTAGATCAGTATTAAGTCTTTTGTAGCTGTAAATTTTGAGAAAATTTGTTTCTCCTAATATAGAAAAACAGAGAAATCCGAGTGTCAGGGGAAACATTAATGCCCCACTTAAGCAGTGTTAGCCTTTCAGAAGCAGCAAATCTCATTTCTCTCTGGGGAGTCCCGCCTGGAACGTAAGATAACCTACACTTACCCTTGCTTTATTCATTGACTCCATAAAACTCTACAGCTGTAGCTGACAGCAGAATATTTAAATGATTTGAGCAGTGTAAATGCCTCACGTTCATTTAAATAACTGAAGAATTCAATCACTTGAATGCCAATGATTATTCCTATTGGAGTTTACATTTCAAAAAAGACAGCCCATCTGAATCCCTGTGAGAGCATTAAATTGCTATCTAATTAGAAGTACAAAATTACATATATTTAAAAGATAATTAAAGGTTTGAAAGCTGTTGAATAACTAGTTGTACATATAAATGAATCACTGAAAATTTGTTAGCAATATGCGAAGCTTTCTTTATTCTTTGCTTTCAGCTTTGAAGTTAGGTATAACTGAGCTCATGGGTTTAAGTCTGGTAGTATTAAGATAAAGGCAGATGTTTTTAATTATTTTTACTTGAACCCTAAATAATTATAAGCAGCTGCCAGTTTTACATAATCCCAAATGATAAATCCCGAGAATGCAAATAAAATCCCAAATAGAGGAGTTGTTTTCTTCAGTGGAGTAAATCACATCCATGTTTCTGTGATAATTGACTGCAACCCACCGGAGAACCCGAGCTCAGCTGATGAACTCCTTGCTTGGCCAGGCTCAAGGTGTGGGACTTAAAGCTGGTATTTTGTATTGACTTTTACTTCACCCTGTATATTTCCATATTACTTTATCATTTTAAATGTTACTGCACTGTTTGAAAAGTAAACACATGTTGGGAGGGTGGGTAGATAGAGTTACATGTAGCATAAGAACAATTTTCTTCTATTGTTTTGCTAGAGGGTTCTCCTGTGTACGTGGCACATCTACTAGTTCCTACTTTTTCTCTGCCTGGAAACTTAGAATTAAATTATTCTCTTTTCCCTAGCAAATGACATGGCTCCTGTTTTCAGCTTTTCTTTGCAGTATTTCTGCAAATTTTATAGTGCAGCAATTTTTCACTACCATCTGGCATGGAGAATCAATCCAAAATAACTGGTTTTTACTACCAATCATAACCTAGGAACTCCTGGATTAACATCTTAAATAATAGGCTGGTCATAAAAATCTGTCTTTGGACAGGGAAGTTGTTTTTCCTGTTTTCCTAAGAGAATCAAGGTGTTATCTTTTTTAATATTAAACTAAGGAGGTTTGTATAGAAACAAACTGGTTTTTGACTGAAACCACTCAAACACCTATTAGTGTTCTACAGATTCAAGGCTAAGTGCAGATCAATAAGAAATCATTTGAGGTTGCAGGCTGGATAGAAACCGTGAAATTAAAGTATCACAAATGACAAAACAGGATCATGTGAGCAGAGAAAAAAGTATTCCAAATGAAATAAAGTGCTTAAAGGCCAAGCAGCAGTGATTTAGATTAAGATACTGCCCCACATGTACTCCCAGGCAGAAAGTTTTGTAGCTAAGTAGCACATGGAGAATGGGAGCTCAGTCACTGGGGGTGTTTTTGTATTATCAGGTTATAGGCAGGTGAAGCAGGGNGAAAGTTTTGTAGCTAAGTAGCACGTGGAGAATGAGAGCTCAGTCACTGGGAGTGTTGTATTATCAGGTTATAGGCAGGTGAAGCAGGGAAGGAGATTTTTCACTACAATTCTTGGTTTGTTTGTTTGTGTTTTTGTTTTATTTGTTTGTTTGTTTTTAAATCACACTTTCCCCTTGCACAGCCCCCACAATGGGGGCAGTGGAACAGAGCAGCAGCTTGTGCTGGGAGGGCTGGTGAAGGTCTTGGTCAGGTCTGATGCAGTTTCCACCCCAAAAGCTGCAGGTTTTGTGTGACAGTCACAGGTACCCCAGACAATAAATAAGTGGCAGCTTTAGTGTGCAGAGTCTGAGAGAAGGAAGGGAGGAGAATAATTGCCCAGACCAGGGAATTGCAACTAAGACAGTGCTTAAAACCTCTGCCTGTTTATTTAAAACTGCATGGGAAAAGTGTGTAATTTTAGTTAATTGTGCTTTTCCTCTGATATTTGTTCATTCAAGATTTCCTATCACATTTTGGAGATAAGAATATCTTCGCAGGATGGCTTAGTGCAAGTTACAGCTGTAGAAACAATTATATTGTGCAGAATTTCGTTATGTAGAATTCAAGCTCAGCAAAATATATTGGCACATTTTCGTTTGTCTCCTCTAAACAAAAGAAAAGTGCATCATTTTCAAAGACTGATGAGATTAATACACCTGATGAGATTATTACATTATCCAGATTTTGAAGTGCTAATTCATAGAATCATTGATGGATGTTATGTTTTAAAATTGGAGGAGTTTTTTCAGTGCCTAATTCCTTACTTTTGTACACATTAGTAGTTTGGCAATGGAGAGCTATTCCGTGAAATTATTTTACCTCTCTAGGTTTTGGTTGTTTTTTAGTAGGTGCTTCCTTACGACAGTATTTTCTCACAGATGATTCCACATTGTGGCTTAGAAAGTTCATTAAAATCTGGTGATGCTTCCAAGGCTGCTATCACAGCAACTTCCTCTCTCCTACCTCTCCATTATCCAGATGGAGCACGTCTGAGAAATTCCAATCACCTTAGAGCCAAGGTTGCAGCTGTTGAGATGTGGCTTGCTCTGTCCTTGATCAGATTGCTGCACTCTGACTCTGTGAACACGTGGCTGCTCATACTCAATGCAGATGGTTTGGGACTGATTGTGTTAAAAAAGAAAAAAAAAAAAAAGAAAATCAAAGCAAAGAGTTTAATAATGGCACGTGTAAATGGTCGTGTACAGGGTGGTGAAAAAATGTGGTTGAGTCTTTAAGCAACACACATCACACGTTTTTTGAATCATCCAATGCTGTAGGAGTCTGGCCCAGTCTCAAACAGCAGATACTGGGTAAGATAAAGCTCATTCTAATGGAAAAACCAAATCGTGTTTTTCTCACAAACTATAAGTTAGAACCATCCTGTAGTTTTGAGCAGACCAAAAGTCTTTTGCAGTCCAGATATTTAACACTTTTCAGTATCTTATTTTTCCTCCCTAGGGTTAACTATTAAATAATATCACTTCATATTCTATACCAGCCAAAGATTAGCAGCATGCATTTTAAATCTAGCTCTTTTCCTCCTGTACCTAAATCAGAGTAATTTGGTAGAATTCCTAGTTTCTATCTTCTCCAATGGGTCCCTTAATGACTTTTTTCAATGCTTTATAGTAATCTTGCAGATGGGTTTGGCTTCAGGCTTCCATCAGTATTTTATACTTTACCCAAGAGCCTCAGAGATAAAAGGTTACATTAGGTTTGCTACCAAAGAAGATATGGATGAATGCTATTTTTAAAACCTGGGGAATTGCTTCAGTGTCCATGAATAACTTTAACTACGAAATTAGTTAAGCATTAAAACCAGAAAGAAGCTAGAGAAGAATGGACATTTCGACATTACTTTTATGAAGTATTTTATATCTGATCTGCTTGCATTGGTGTTTGGTGCCCTGTTTACATAAGCATAATGTAAATTTCCTGCTGGGAATAAGGTGAGAATAAGGTGATATCTTCATGAAGATTGTGTACAAATAATTTTTGTATCCCATTCTTCCTGCTGTTTGGTTTTGTCTTCTCTGCTGTCCTTTTTTGAACTATAACATAAATCTATTCTTTACTTATTGAATTTTTGTGTAGGCAATTAAAGAGAAACCCCTAAAGTGTGATTGCTGAGTAAGGGGTTAGACATATTAATATCTTATTAGTTCCTGTTCTAAATGCATTTAAGTGCATTTGCAGTTCCTTTGAATGTTTATAGAGCCTAACTCTTGCTTGACCATTAGCATTTTGGCTTTGTCTTCTTTTATGAATTTTTGAGTCATGAATGCTTCTGATAATTTTCTGCGGAACTTTGGATGTTTTAACCCCAATATGCATTTGTTTGCTTTTTGGTTTTTGCTCTCTGAGTGCAAGGTGTGGAATCTATGTGATTAAAATAAATACAAGCCCCATATTCAGCATGATGCTAAAGGTTTGTCTTGGGTTTGAAGCCTCCTGCTGTCAGACACACAAGATAACTTTTTCTTGGCCTAAGTAAAGATCTGCACATGTCTGAGAATACAGTATAGCCCAGAAGCTCTTCAACATCTGTGAGGGAGGATGTAATTAAACATTGGAATCAGTACAGGAGCTGTTTGCTCTACTCAAATGATCCCTGCTAATGTCTTGGTAGAGCTGTTCAGCTCTCAGTATTTCAGAGCCTGACTGTAAGAATTTCTGTACTAGAATGACCAAATCAGATCAGGGATTTATTCGGTTACTTGGTGCAGCCACAGAGAATAGATGTAGTTACTCCCTGTAAAGATTAAAGATAATATTGATATAGTGCAGCCATAATGAAAGGCTTGCAAAACACAGCTACAGAAATCAAGCCCTGGTAATGAATGGGATGTTATCCTCTCATATGTTATTCTTGTGAGATTTAATTATATTGGCTGCAAATTTTGTACTTCACTATTTGGGTATAGTTATCTCCCTGTCTATCAGAGCTGTCACAGAGCAAGAATTAATTGTCTAACTGAGCTGCTTGAATTCAAAATCTGGAGTATGAGCACATGCTGAAAGCAGAAGTTCTTTACATCTCTCTTCCCATCTGTTGAATAGTAGTAGACAAGAATTAGACAACCCTGTTACAAGAATAGTGGATTTTTGCTGAGGACAAGAAAAGCACATAAAAATACTTTTCAATTGCATCTGCATCACTTTTCAGAACTGACACCAACAGAGTTATTGGAGTTTGTTTATGCAAAAGAATGAGAATTGACTTGGGATTTTATCCCACAGAATTTCCTAAAACAAATCTCTGTAAGAAAAATTGGAGTATCCAATTTTTTATGGGCAAAACTTAAGGAAGCTCAGTGAAGCCCAGGCTGGGATAAACTTTATGGTGTTACATCTCAAAATCTCTTTGTGTTTATGATGTTATACTCAATATTTTTAAAAGTTTTCTGTTCAGGAAGATTTTTGTTGATCCTATTTTTAAGTCTTGTGGTCTACAAAAGCAGCTGTGGGATTTATATGAGAATTTTTAATTCAGAGAGGAAAAGGTCAGGATGGGAATAACCTGGGAATAACCTTCTTAATGCTCAGAGAGCAAGGCTTTCCCTTGGTCTTTGTGTAATCTGCAGAACATGATTGAAAGTGCCTGCACCACTGGCTGTGGTGATGAATTGCTTGTCTCAAACACTGCCAGGTTTGGTTTATGGTGTAGCTGGTCCTGGCCCGAGGGAGGAGAATCAACCATATATATTGCCTCACAGGTATAGTCTCTATCCTTCTTTGGTGCTGCTGAGGAGTCACAAAAGCAATTTGGGGTTATTTCACAGCATCACAATGTCTCCTGTCATACCTCATATAAAGACTTGAAGTTTCTGTTGAATAAAGACTGGATTTCACATTATGCCAGTCCTGTCCCAAATTTACTCTTTTTTGAAATGTAGTCTCCTAATTTTACTTAACCAGTCAGATTCTTTATTCACAGGTTTTCCTAAGTTCTTTACTCCTCTGAGTTAGGTTTGTGTGGTTGTGCTAATAGGCTGATTTTGAATGTTCAGCAGAGGGCAGAATTTCCCACGTTATAAACACCTCGGTGTCAAATTAATTTGTCACAAGAATGTTTATTTTAAATGTGCAATTTACAGTGTAACAGTGAGTAGTGATAAAACTCCCTACATTATCATTATTACTGTTACTTTTCCCTGTGAATTTGTAGATAAAATGAAGTATCAACAAATGTTAACACCATAATTCCCAAAGACTTGCATCTTATCTTGTTTGAAGTGAAGTGAGTAAACATTTTGTTGATAAGATTATGGTAAATATAACTTCCTGAACAGCTGAAAGAGCCAGTAGGAGATATTTAATGTGCACTTCAAGATCTAAGGTCTCATGTATTTTCCATATGGGGAGAGGAAGGTACAACAGCTGAGTTTGACCTCCCAGTGTGTCCATCAAGAAGAGCTCTGCATCATGGCACGAGATCATGAGTTTTAGGTTTGTAGTTCATAGGGAGCATTTCTGCAGCAGTATGGTGCCCTTTGTGTGAAGTAAACTACCTACTGCTAAATGTATTGCAGACCAGCATCATGCATTCAGAATTTTTTAAAATCTTCTGATGTATAAATGGTTGTGCAAATAAAACAGGATGTGGTAACTATTCCACCTTCTTTATGTATACCAGTATGAAGAGGGGAAAAAACGAAGAAAGCCCAACTACAGTAGTGTGGATCTTTCTGAAGTGGAGTGGGAAGACAGAGATGATGTGGTAAGTGATGTGTTTTAAAACCCTGTCAGAAAACGTTGTTGCATCCCACTACTGTACCTGGAAACTGTTTAAGTAGTCATTAGAGAGGCCACCTGACTGCTCTCATGAAGGGAAGGACAATAGGCCCTTTTATTTAATTCAGAATTTTATAACTGTTTTGCACTGCTTCTTACATATGCATATACCACAAACACAGGCTCTTTGTATTTTTGGTAAAACTCATCACCCTTGCAGTCTCCATGCATCCCATTGTGTATTTGTGCTGGATAGCAAACATAACACTAGAAACAGGAATAGAATGTCTCCTCAGGGCTGGCCCAGACAACTGATGAAACTCAGAAATGAGTTGAACTTCTTTCCATGAGATCCTTCTTTCCTTAATGGGTATAACGGGAGTTTTTACTTAATGTACAAAGTCAGAAAACATCAGATGAATAAACAAAATTGGATTCTTTGACCTATGTGCAGAGCAGAGTTTCACTCCAAACTCTAATTTCAGACACATGGGTAGCTGCAGGAGCATGAGTTCTGTGTCTATCACACAATGTTTTCCATTAACCTCATTTTTCGGTGCTCCATCTACTCTGTAGTTTGCTCTTTATCTTATTCTTTCTTACCTTTCAGGCTTAGCCTTTTCTGCAGTACTGTATCAAAAGCTTTCCTTATGTCCATGGCTTAACCTCTGCCTGTTCTTTCTGTCACTTCCTCAATAAATGTGATTTGTTAGGCATGATTCGTTTTGTGTGAATCTGTGCTGACTGTCCCTAATTAAATCGTAACTTTCCAGGTGTTCACCTTTCTGTCCCATAATTTAGTTTTTCCCATAAGATCCCTCCTGCCAGAGTCACGACTGCATGTCTGTATTTTTCATAGATGTCTCCTCGATCCCTTCTCAATTATCAGTCCTGTTTTAGCTTCCCTCAAATCCCTCGGACCTCTACTTTTCCAGAGAGGTTTGAATACACCCACTGAAGGTTCCCATATTTTCTTTGTCATGTCCTTCCGAAATCTGGGATGGATCACGTACAGCAGCCCCTGGAGTCTTGTCAGTCTTCAGATGTCCTAATTTCTTGATCTCTGTTCTGACATAAGTCTGTATTTTCCTTCTCCCTTACAAAATATATATCTTGCATTCCTCGCTCTCTCCACCCCCTTGGTGCAGAGTGAAACAGTTCATCTGTGCTTTAGGCATCGTCTGTTCCACCAGGTGATCGATTGTCCTCGGCCTCTCCTCAGAGGCCACTTCACTTCCTCAGCTGAAGTTTTGTCTTGGAGTGCACACACAAACTTTTTTAACGTTTTTGTAGCTTTGTGTCATTTTCTGTGCACACACTATTTAAGGTTTCCTCATTAGATTTTCATATATTGTAGCAGCCTTCTGCAATCTTGGCAATATCATTGGCCTCATGTTTTATACCCTGCTTTTTCTCTTAACTTTGATCAAGAATTACTCAACCAGTTTCTCTGCTAATGACCTATTAAAATTTCCTCTGTCCTTTCAAATGTTATTGCTGTAGTTATACACAGATTTTAAACCTTCATGATTTTTCTTCTTGTTATTTCTCCTTTGTTAGTTTTCTTTTTTTCTTTGTATTTCTTCCATTACTTCCTCTGCTGAATTTTCACATTTTTAATTGCTTTTTAAAAATCATATCTTAGTAGAAGTTCAGTGGTTCAGACAATGGAACTTTGAGCTATTTCTGTGACATTTAAAATCAGGTTTTATTTATAATGGAGATTTTATCTGAGTACACATGAAAGTCAAGATTCAGCTATCTCTAAGTATTGTCTTTGATTGAAACTCCTAAGCTCCATCACTTTTTCTGAAAATTTCTTACAAAAATTGAGTTTTGTCTTATCTTAAGGCTGAAAAAATTTATTTCACATTTTGATGAAAAATATAGATATACATTTCATCTGAATCTTTCTTACGCCCATAAAACATGTTTCTTAAAAATGAATTTTTAATTTTAACACAGAAACAAGCTACATGTGGCTCTGCTCACCCAAGGCCTTGGATTTGATGCTCTTGATTTTTTCCAAGCTTGGGTAGTAAAGCATTGTTTATTCAACTGCAGAGGGAAAGAATTAATGTATTCATATAGCTGCTTTTAATAACATAGACTACTACTGGTATATTTTTCTCCCATGAAACACTTACGTAGAAGCTGATTAAGACATTTTCTTACTTTTTGCCACATTAATTTCATGGTTACATGGTTTTCCAAGAATATAGAATGATCTCATACTGCAGCAGTGAAACTGAGTTGTTAGGAATTGATTGAAAGATATTTTGTTGAAGGAGCAATAATGCTTATTACTCTGAAAGGTGAAGACATGGGTTTTCTCCAGTGATCCAATGAGGAAAAGGTGGCCAAACTAAGGTTAGAATTTTTTTCACCATGAAATATTGTTGTCATAAACATATCAGCTCATTTTCCAGGTTAACAATACCTGCTGTCTTGCTGTTAAGGCATTTTATTAGAAACAGACATTTTAGCATGATCTTGTTGAGTTAACAGAGTCTTCCAGCAAGATTTGCTGTACCAAAGAGGAGAAGTTTCAATTTGGAAAGAAACCTTTTTCTCGTTAACTTACTTAAAATTCCTCCGTTGTAATTTCTAGATGAATGAAATATTTTTTTTTCCAAATAAGAAAAAGACCATGAATGAATGTTTTGGGGCTTGAAGCCAACTGAGCCAGTACTTATTTTATGCATTTGAGGAGGGAGATGAAACTGCAGAAGAGCTGAGAAACTGGATTACAAAGCCAAGAAATGCAATCACAGCAAAGAGGGGGAAAAAAAAAAAAAAAAAAAAGAGTAAAACTCTAAATCCCACATGCAGACTTGATCTTAAACACTACTGAGAGTTTGGAGATCATTTTAGTAAATCTATGACTTGCCTGAGGCTTGTGGGAGGAATGGGTCTTAGACAACTGCAGGCACCAATAGGAGAAAAATGAAAACCATGTTAAAGATAAATGGAACTGTTCTGTAAATGTTAGAAAGTAGATGGTCAATTAAGACCAGCTCTCCAAGTCCAAAACCACAAAACTTAAAATAGGAAACTATTTCCAGAATTGCCTATTATGTATTGTTTAAAAAAAACTACAGTAAAATATATGCTTTATTTTATATATGCCTCCAGCTAAAAAATTATTCTTTTATGCTCACTGGCAGAAGAGTAAGACTGTTAATTCAAATCTAGATGCCCTAGAATTAAATTTAAAGAGCTGCAAAGTTTGCAGTTTTTGATAGGTCAGCCATGCTCAACTTGTTTGTGAGAATAAAACTAGATATTTCTCTGGCAAGTTTGGTGATTCTCTTTTCCCTCCATACTAACTCAGCCTGCAGAGCACATTGATATATCTGTCTTCACAATTTCTCATTAAAACTCGACTGAATTGCTCAATCTGGCATAAGATACTATAGGACAGGAGGTGTTTATTCAGCAGGAACATGATGTCCAAAATTGCGTTTAGATAGATACACAATAGAAGAAACATAAAAATGCACATTTTGTCAATATTTTCCTGCATTTCAAATGCTGCATTGATTTGTAGTAGTGGAATTTTCAAATTATAAGGAAAAATACAGCTGCAAAATATCTATGGGTGTTTTTTCCTACAGAAAGCAAAATAACTCAGGTCTTCCATTAGTAAATCTCAGTGTTCAAATTAAATATTTTCATTTATGAATGGTGTAACGATTAAACAGCAACCTTTTTATTTCTTCCCTAAAGTGAACTGATAAATAGGCAAATTCCAAACCTGAAGACTGGAGATTTCTCAAAAAACCTGTCTTGTCTTTCTTCAGTTTTAGCCCAGAGACCCTGTCCTCAGACCAGCTGTGCCTGGGTGGCCTGTCCTCATCCTTGAGGACACTGATGGTCATTTTGGCTTGGGGGCCTGGGGGAGGGTTGTGGGGTGTTTTTATTCTTCTCTGCACCATCATGGCACGTTCACTTATGAGAGAGGTTTGTGTCCTTTGGGAGGAAGGCAGGGAGCACCAAGGTGTGCTAAGGACAGAGTTTTTAGGGATGATGGGCCAGGGACTTTGCAGCTCCCAGGTTTGGGGGCCTGTAGCTCATGTAGAAAAAGAAAGGTAACAGGAAAAGAGTGAACATCTGCAGTGATGATCTAAAAAGTAACAGATTTAACTTGCAGAGCAGCAGCTAAATCATTGTGCATAAACCCTTTTCCATTTGTTTTGTGTTTTCCCTAGCTTCTCTGAATTTTTGGCTTATAAAGCAATGAAACAAAATTTTGAAGGGGATTTAAAATATCTTTTGGAAGACTTAAAAAAATCCAGGCCAATTGTTAAAGCTGTGACTAGCCTAGAGCTTCCTCTACAGAGCTAAAAATTTAATATCTTGCAAGGGATGCCTGGGCACCAATGGACAACCAGAGGGAATTGCAGAGCACTGTAGCTGTGTGTTCCCACTGGATCATGTCACTGGTCAAATGGGCTGTCATTCTGGTTTTCATGGGCTAGTGTTAATTTTTGATGCTTTTAGAATGAAGTTTTTGGGGCTTGTTAAGGGTGCAGCCCAGTGTAGATTCTGAGCAGAATAAAAAGTGCAAGATAGTGTGGGTTTCTCCTGNTAAAAAGTAACAGATTTAACTTGCAGAGCAGCAGCTAAATCATTGTGCATAAACCCTTTTCCATTTGTTTTGTGTTTTCCCTAGCTTCTCTGAATTTTTGGCTTATAAAGCAATGAAACAAAATTTTGAAGGGGATTTAAAATATCTTTTGGAAGACTTGGAGAGGTCCAGGCCAATTGTTAAAGCTGTGACTAGCCTAGAGCTTCCTCTACAGAGCTAAAAATTTAATATCTTGCAAGGGATGCCTGGGCACCAATGGACAACCAGAGGGAATTGCAGAGCACTGTAGCTGTGTGTTCCCACTGGATCATGTCACTGGTCAAATGGGCTGTCATTCTGGTTTTCATGGGCTAGTGTTAATTTTTGATGCTTTTAGAATGAAGTTTTTGGGGCTTGTTAAGGGTGCAGCCCAGTGTAGATTCTGAGCAGAATAAAAAGTGCAAGATAAGTGGGGGTTTCTCCTTTTTTGTTTTCTCGTTATCTGTGTCATTGCTGATGTATTTAAACACTGGGCCCTGCTGTAACCAGCTAAATCCAGCTAGGAATCTAGTCCTTGCCTTGCCATGCAGTAAATGCAGAATAATAGTCAGTTACACTGTTCATACCAAATAAAATCCAGATTACTACACAAAAAGGTATTTTACTATGAAGGATGCTGAGAGCTCTTATCTTATGAAATTGTATGGCAGGAGCCTTGGCCTGTAGAGTCACTCCTAAAATCTGTAAATGGGTTCTCCAGTGTGTAGTAGAATTATTGGAAATGAAGAAAATGGAGTACTACTTAGGCCAAATGAGTGTACTGGAGAGCTCAGAATTAAAAGGATTACAGAAAAAAGCAAATAAAGGGATTGACAGACATTTCCTTCATTTCAGCTTCGAAATGCAATGGTGAACCGGAAAACAGGAAAATTCTCCATGGAAGTGAAGAAGACAGTGGACAAAGGGGTACATTCCAAACAGATAATTTTTAAACTCTTTTTAAGGTTGCTATAAATATGGTTCCCTGCAGTATATTTTTTTCACTCATTGAATGTAAACTTTGCTTCTAATTATGTCAGTGACTAACCACTTGATCTTTTATATACTAACTTCTTCCTTCCCCTCTCCCCTTCTGACTTTCTTGTTCTGAATCTAGAAGCGGGTCCTGGTGATGACAAATGACTACTATTATACAGACATCAAGGGTACTCCATTCAGGTAGAGCTGGCCATAATAAATGGACATTTCACCCAACTCATTGGATTTGCGCTTATACAGAGCCTGTGAACTCATTAAAACCTCATCAGCAAAGGCTGACAATGAAATATCCCTGGACAATGCTGAAAATAGCAAGGAAAAGGAACCTACCAGCATTCCTTTCAGCTTTTCCAGGGATGGAAAGTTTGTGCAAGCTCACACAGGCAAACTCACAGTGTTTGTCATGGCTTACGTTTCATTGAAAAAATATTCAGTTGAGGTTTACATTGAACGAAAGGCTTTCGCAAGTACTTGGAGAGCTATAAATACTATAATCCATTTAACTAACTACATCTTGAGCCCCATTTTATTCTTTTTTTCCACAACAAGAATGTAATGTAAAATGGGATAGTATTTCACTTCCAATTTGAGGTTTGGATGTTTTCTTTCTCTGAGCTACCTTCAGTGTATTTCTATAACTAAAACCAAGTAAGACGGTAATTTTGGCATGTGTTTTAGGAGGCAAAAAAAAGGAAAAGAAAAACAGGTAGTCACTTTAAAAATGCTCATATTTGAACTAGAAATAATGCACTAACAAAAGAGCCCTAACTATACTTTGCACTTAAGGCAGGAGTTTGGCAGTTGTGATACTCAACTGAAATTTTCTTCAATGGAAAAGTTTCACATAACTTGAGCTACATTACCACACATAGAAACTACAGGCACATTTCTCTGACCTCGTATGCATGTTAGAATTTACTCATGGGTGGTAATACTCAGTGGGTTTCTTGTTTTGTTTGTATTTTGTGGATTTTTTTTCTGATTTCTGTTTGGTTTTCTTTTTGTTTGTTTGTTTTTCTTTGGCACTGGCACTCTTGCACTATTAGGTAAACAAAAACACTACATGCATGTAGTGTGAGTTATGGTGCTAAGGACAGAAATATAGTTAGGAAAACTGTTCTTTTTCAATATGGCATGTATCTAGTTTTGGGTTGTTGTGTAGATTTGGGACAACCACACACAACAGTGTCAAAGATGTTTGGTGTTCAGCCCTTTCCCAGAGTGAGCTCTTGATGACAGCTTGTGAGCTCTTGCATTTGGTGCCTTTCCATGTACTTCAAGTACTAGCCCATGAATTTGCAGTCTTGCTGATTACTGCAGATTCCTAGCTTGAGATAATCCCCTTCAATGCACGAATTGAATGCCAGAAGGTATTCTGTGTTTGTGTTCAATAGCAAGAGGCATGGGATCCCCAGCCACTTCATTAAACTTGGATGTTTTAAATGGTAGACTGAAACCCAGACCAAAACACTGTGTATAACTGTTGAGAATTTATGAAGCTGAAGTCAATACAAAAGAGCTATACTAGCTAAAAATATGAAACAGAAAAATTATTCCAGGAGGAGTCATGATGCTGTTGTCACATTTGAAATTATTTTCCTCTCAGTAGCTCAATCAACTCCCACACTTCTGTAGTTTCTCAAAGCTTAGTCTGATTTACAAAAAACTGTCTCCTTCATTGGAAGGTCATGGTCATGTTCAAGGCTCAGCTGAAGAAATCTCATGCTGGGTGAACAGCAGTGAGCTTAGAGGGGCTCATTTATTAGTTTGCCAGGGAATAATGGTTTACTGCACCTCTAAGCACACATAAGTACAGCCAATTGTTGCAGGCACATCAGAACTGGGACACCATTGAAGCAACTAATTGAACAATAAATATAATTGGTGAGGGTTTGGAAATAAACAGTTTTAAGTTAATCATAGTACATGAGCTGGAAATGTTAAAAATGAAAATAGCTCTGAATGTCTGCTATTGTTTGTCTCACAGATTTCAAGGTCTGCTTTATTTCTCTGCACAGTTTAGGTGTGGCTCTCTCTAGAGGACATGGAAAATACTTCTTCAGAGGGAATGTAACTGTAGAAGAAGGTAAGGTACCTACCTTCTCATGTGGCTTACACAGTAGTTTTATTGTTAATTTGGTAGTTCCTTGTCTGCAGATTCCATAAGGGAGTTAGACTTGTCTTTTTTCTTTAAAGATCTTTTACTTCACAGGGTTTTAAGCATAGTCAGACTGTTTGTGAGTCTTCTTTAGGTGGGATTATCTTCCTTCCTCCTCTCTCACTGTTCCAGAGAACGACTCACAGCCCAAATTAATTATTTGTGGTGTTTTCTGAATGAAGTAACCACTAAGAGCACTGTAACAGCTATTGGTTTTGTTTGCAGACTATACATTATGAAATCTTTTGGAGCTATAACAGGTTTGTGCATTAGCTACAAGGACTGACATGTTGATAACAGTAGTAGAGGTACCCAGGGAAAGAATTGGTTTTGCTTTTTGATAAGTCTCCAACTAAATGAGTGGCGGCATCAAATGTGTGTAGTGACAAAGTTTGGCACGAAGGTTTCTGAAGATGAAGGAAGAGTGGAGACATCTCAGAAGGTTGAAGGGAAGGTGAAAGATTTTAGAAGCTGCTGAGCAAAATGTGTTTCAATAGAGGAAATGCTTTCAGGTTTTATGCTGACATCTCGATTTCTGATTCTTTCTCTTGTTTGGTCTGTGATGTTAAACAAGACAGCTAATTTCTTTGTCTTTGTTCTTTGGCTGTATTTTGGGACATGAATATATTCTTGTACTCAGGGGAGATATAAAAAGAAGTGCCTTGTGGTTTGAGTACCTGCACAGCTGCTACAAAGAGGCACAACAGGAGACTTGGAGCTGCTCACATCCCAGACTGTTCCTAACATCCCTCTCATCAAGGTTCTTCAATCCAGCCACACAACTGTCAGTCTGTGTCCCTCCTAGAAGTGTTAACAGAACCATAATTAACAGTTCCCTCTCTTACCTGCACTGATTCTCTCTCACTTCACCTCACTGTCTTCCCCAGGGATCACAGTCTTAGTTCCCTTAGTTCCAGTTTTGGCTTCCCTGCCTTCCCTGGCATGGGGAGGCTCTGTCCCTGTTCATTATGTACTCCGGGGGGCTAAACCCAGATCCTGCCTTCTGAATCCTATTTGCTTATTGTCTATTGACAAATGTTTTAAGAGTTTTTAAAATTGCCAAAGTACATTTTTACTGTGCTATATAACTCATGATATAGTTCTTATTTACAAGCATTTGTGTGACCAGTTAGTACAAAAAACCTTTTCTGAACAATCCCATAAATTTCTGTTTGTGTTCATGGACTATGTGCTTAGGTTTTGAAGGAATTGTTCTTAATGATTTTTTTTCTTTATAAGAGAGGAGAACAACTCACACGACATGAGAAGTGTGTGTTTTAGTATAAAGAACTTTACTGGCCAAAGAGAATGAGGGAGTATGAACAGGAGTCTGTTACTATTTTGCATGTGTCTTTGCTCAAATTGCCTTTTAAACTTTAAATATACTATGTCAGTAAATTGTATTAGTTAAACATATCAGCACAAATTTTTTTTCTTGCCTTTTCGGTTTTAGATCTGATTTAACTAGTTTTGCCAGTTTGTTAGACCCTAAAGTGTATTTGAACATAGATTACTGTGATTTATTTCATTATGGTAATAATGCACTTTCCAAGAAGGGTTTACATTATGGAGTGTATGCAAATAACCATCTGTTACAAAGCCTTCTCCCTAAATAACCCATTATTATTCCTGTTACAGGTTTACATGATTTAGAACACCCTGATGTATCTTTAGCTGACGAATGGTAAGTCTTAAATAAAGCATGAAATTAGTGTCTGTTACCCTCCTTGGTTTCATATTGTTTGTGCTTGCAGAGCCCAGTTCTCTATGTTCAAAGACAAAGAAAGATTGTGCTTGTACATAAAACTTTGGACTGTTTTGACAATGTGTTCCCAGGTCCTACTGCAACACTGACTTGCACCCTGAGCACCGGCAGATGACTCAGTTGGAAGCCATCAAACGCTACCTCACGGGGAAAGAGCCCCTGCTCCAATGCAAGTACTTTGTTCAAGAGGGATTTGCAGGCTTCATCCCAGCTAAAAACAGTCCTTCTTAACCTTCTACAGCATGCAGAGCTACTTAGTTCAACCAGGGACAATTTGAGATAGGACAACTTAGCTGATGTTGCTTTGCGATTTCATATGGTTTTGAGCTTTTCCTGGGGTATCAATAAATTTATTACTATTTATTAGAATTTATTATGCATTAGTAGTAGTAGTAGTAGTATTAATTATGATACAAACTTTTTACTTTTACAGTAAACTATGTGCCTGTACCAAGCATTTAAGTTTCTGTTCAGATGGTGCAGCTGTACTATGCAAAATTATCACTCCATCTGCTTTTATAAATTAAACAGGACTAGTGGGAATCAATTCTTGGATTATGCCTCTAAAGAGTATACCAGATATTTCATGAGTATTTTGGGGAGGATGCATATGTAATTAGCATTTCTGAACTGCAAAGCAGAATAAAAAATTCAGATAGGTGCATATTCTGTATGTTTGCAGAAATGCAAAGTTTTTGTGACTGTTATTAGACCTACTTGTTTTAACCTTATGGCACATACAGACATGAGCATTAGATAATACATACATGAATGAGTTACATGAAGTGGAGTATCACTGGGTTTTGACCTAAAATTTTGCTAATGCAATGAAATTATATGTGAAAAACTGCATTGAAATAAAATACAGTGCGATATTATATAGTAAATACTTTGTAGTGCAAAAAGTTTGAAAGCATATCACAGATAAAATAAAGTAAAATGTAAGAAAATCCTGTTGTTCAGTCATCTAAAAAAAGCCTTTATATGCACATACATTTACTGATTTTACTGTGTGTGTAGGTGATAAAGAATTGATCCAGGAAGTTTTGTTTGATGCAGTTGTGAGTGCACCAATTGAAGCTTATTGGACCAGTCTAGCATTGAATAAATCAGAGTAAGTTATCTTTATCTCCATCATTATTCAGCAGTCATGACTGTACTTTTTATTAGTTATGTTAATAAACTGGTGGAATGTCCAACAAATCCTGATATGCTTGAAAATATGATTCTATTTGATCCTAAATACCGCCAAGTTTGAGTTTGATCAGAAGTGTTTATTTTGCTGAGTATGTCATGATGATTAGCTAAAAGGTTACCCAGTTTCTACAATAAAACTGGTGAACTTGTACCCTAATTGCAACTTATAGTTCTGTGTATTTTTAACAAAAGGTACTTGAGAAATTTAATGCAAAATTTACCAAAATTTTTGGTGCAATTGGTACTTTGTCTTAGAATAAATTATATATAGGAAAATTTCATTGGCAAATAATTTCTTTAATCCTTGATTTGTTTATTTTCCAGAACTACTTGGGATCTAGGTTGCTGTGAGGGAGAGTCAGGAGATTAGTCAGTCATTTTCAGAGTTTATATCTTCTCCTTTTTTCATTTATACTGTGATGTACTAAGGTGTTAACTTACAAGTTTTTATCCATATTAGAGTAAACAGTTGCATGTTTAAGCTTAGCAGTTTGCATGAAATAAAGTGGCTGAAAGGCAATTCTGGAGATTACCCTGATTCAATTTTCCTAAATTTCAACCATTTTCTAAAAGCTGACTGAAAAAATACATTGCTGTACAGAATGTACTCCTGAATAAATAAAAGCAAGGAGATAAGATCTGGTTCATCAAAGAGTTTTCCAGCCTTCTCTGAGAAGATAAAGATAAGAAATTGTTGTGTGCTAATGTCCTGTGGCCATTGAGAGTTGTCAGGTGCCATCATGCACAGTGAAGACCCAAAACACAAGGACAGCTGTGGAATGATCCCAGTGAGAGACTTTTGAAGCCCTTTCAGATTCTGACTTTGCTTCATTCTGCCTCATTAATGAAACAATAAAATGGCTCTGGTCCCTGGTTTTGTGGTAATGGGACTGAAGTTCTTGCAGCCATGCAAGAATTAGTTTAAAAATAGCTTGGTACTGATAACAGTGCAGCAGAAAAGTTCTGTCTGAGCTGCCTGCTACTCTTTTTTTCCCAAGTTCTAGAGGCCTGTCCTGATGGCAGCTAAGTTTGACTCTCAGCTACCTGTTTTAAATCTGTTTGCTCACCTGAGCAATAGTCACACCTGTGACTTGAAGAATAAACATAGCACAGAAATGCTGAATGGACTGGGAGCAAGATCTGGTATTCCTGCCCATCTCAGAATCACTGTGTGTCAGTAGTTATTTAATAGTTTGTATATAGCTATGCCACACCTTTTTATTCTATTATTCCATCCATATAATCTCTTCCTATAAATCCTACAAAAGGTGTTGTGTTTGGTATTTAGGGATTCTTGGTCTATATAGCATTTCTACATTACATACTATTCGAACTCCAGATGACTATAACTTATAAAACATCATTTAAAAATAAATCAATGAATAAGGCAACTATGCTTACAATAATCTCTCTCAGAAATGTGCACACTTGTGCTTTCTGTGGCAGTGATTATCTGTTTACTGTCTGAAGTGCTGTCTTTGCCTGTGCTCTGCACTGTTTCAGGAACTCTGACAAGGGAGTGGAAGTTGCCTTCCTTGGGACACGGACTGGCCTCTCCCGGATCAACCTGTTTGTGGGCCCAGAGCAGCTGACCAACCAGTAAGCCACAAACTGTGCCTGGCAGCCAGAGAACAAAAGGGAGGAAAACAAGAGTTTATTTTAAAGAAGCCCATCTACTGTTTCTTCACACAGAGCAAGTTAGAAAGATATCCTAGGTTCCCTTAAATTATCTCTTTGACTGGAACATTTGGAACAATGAACTACTTTATACCTGTAGCTGCTAAATTTGCTTTCCCTGCACACACAGACCCCCAGCCTCACATCTCTCTTCAGAGCACAATTATGAACATGCTACACCTTTTACTACACGACCTGAAAACGAATACCTGTAGGCTTTTTCAGGGTTTTTACATCCTTGCTGTGGAAAATGTTTTTGGTGTTGAAATAAAGCCAAATGACAGAATTAGACTGGGTGAAAGAGCAGTCAGGAGATCTCTTCATACAAGGGATTCCCATTTTCCTTGGAGAACATGTAATCTAGTGGAGGTATTATGCCTATAAAAGAAATTCTGTGTTTGATATTTATGATAAATTAAGCTGATTGAATATAAAGATCTGTGAGTTTATCTGAGGACAAATATTGTTGTACAAGTAGGTGACATCAACAGCAGTACAATTTGTTACTGCCAGACAAAAAACCAGAACATTGGAGTGGACATTATATTTGTTCTTGGCATAAACTTTCTTCTGTCAACATTCCCTGAAATTATTGAGGAATAAAGTTTTTAGTTGTCCCATACCACTCCCTACATGGTATTTTGAACATAGGCTGTAAAATTACCTTTTTTTTCACTACCTAAGAGTGAATGCCAGTGGCAACAGTCTATTGAATCTTCAATGCCTTTCCCACCTTGTGCAGCTCACAGTTCTTATATTGTGCTGAAAGATACAGGCTTTTTAGACTAAGCATTTTTATTTGTACAAATTGGTAAAAACAATTTTAGTGTTACTTAGAGGTACTGTTTCTTAGTGCTTTTAATGTCTTTTGCAACAAAAGTTATTGTGTGTCACAAATAATTATTAGTAAGTAAATTTAACTCTTTTGTTGAACAAGTGTTATTAGAAAAAATTGTTCCAAACCATTTTCTTTTGTAAAAGATTGCATTTTTCTTTGTATTCCAAAACTAGAAACTGTTGTGTGCCATGCAAGAAACAACAATTGTTTTCTTTCTCTCCTTTTTCCCAAGAGACTTCCTGACAGCTGAAGATAAGGAGAACATTTTTAACGCTGACCATTTTCCACTCTGGTACAGAAGAGCTGCTGAACAAATACCTGGGAGCTTTGTCTACTCCATCCCATTCAGCACAGGTCTGTAATTTTGTCATTCCCTAAATTCTGAACCATGCATGATGCTGAAAGGATCCCACATGTGTCAGCACAGAGTGGACTTTGTAGCTAATCTCAAATATGGATCTGAAATAGGCATTGAAATTTGCAGCTATTTCACTGGTCCTTTGACCAGATGTGTCTTTCATGGGGCTGCAAGCAAAACCCCAAGGTGACGTGTGACACATTTTGTTTAATATTTTCACAAGTAGAACTACATTCTAACAAGTATTTTAAGCAGGGCAAGTCCAAAAGAGTAAATGTCCACAATACTGAGAAGCCCAAGCAGCTGTCACCTTCACTGCCCATTCTGGCTGGGGAGGCAAAACCTGATGACTCCTGTCAGTGTTTTGAGCTTGGTTTTGGCATGCTGGGGAATTTAAAATGGCAGTGCCAGTATGTTCTGTGCATATGCGATGTTCCCTATTTTATTTTCTGAACACTATATCCACAAAGAGTGTTAGCTAAAACTGGGGTGGGGGGGAACCTGAATTTCCTCATTTTGCAGTAGATTGTTTCAATTATTATTTTTTTTTCCTAAATACACCCTGCAGAAACTGCCAACAAGAGCAATGTGGTGACAGCCAGTACTGCTATTCAGCTTCTGGATGACAGGAAATCTCCAGTGGTTGCAGGTATAATTGTAGTTTATTTGTTTTGTTAATTTTTTAAAATCAGTTTAAGAGATCCTTACTTTCTCTTTTGGGTTAGTAGGTGTAGATAGCCTATCTCTTAAGAGAGAGAGAAGGATGCAGTTGCACCTATAAGATATAATTGGATGACTAAGTGTGGAGAGCATTTAATGCTTCCCCTCCCCAAGAACCTGATCCTTTATTAATTGACTCTCAAACCTCCCTGTGAGCTATTGAGTTTGATTTTATGGAAATAACCATTATCTGTAAGGCATTTTTGGTAGGCACAATTCTATATCATCATAAATCAGATTATATTATGATAAGGAAAAAAGAAATATAAGAAAGGACTACTTTATATGTCAATATTCCACCCAGACTTCAAGTTTGAAAATGTTGTGCTGTAACAGGACTGTTTTATAACAGGATACAATGTGGTGATTTTGTCTGGATTATCAGAGATGTGATTTGTTCAGAGCATAGAAATTGAATAACAATGCTCTACTGTCTGTCAGAAAAGAGTACAACAGTACCTAAAGGCTAAAAGGTGAAGTGTGATTACTACAGAACAAAGATAAAACACACTGATTTAAAAATGAGAGTGAGTAATTTTGAAATTTTTGGATGTTCCTCACTCAAGTTCAGGTGCTTATCTAACCAGTTTCTATCTAGTTCCCAATGGTTACTGACTTTGAAGAAGGAAAGAATTTTGATGAATCTTATGATTTATTTTGCCAGAAAAATTAGATACCTACCACAAAAGCAAGAACCACCTTTTTTCCTTGTATTTAAAATACTATTAAAATGCAGTGAATATAATACTGAAACACTAAGAATGTGCCAGAAAAAAGGGGAATCTCAACTCCATTTCCTCAAACACTGAATGTTTCCGACTGACAAGAAAAGGCTTTAGAAGGTCAATGGGAAAGCTGACTTCTGACTCCCATCCACAAGATACATTCTTCAGAAATTATTGAACTCTTCTATAGCATTGCATGAAATCTTGGTTTTGGCTTCATACTCCTATTAAAGCATGAAACAGCATTTATAAACTAATGTCAATGCAGATACCTGCAAAATGCTGAAGATGTAATTGAGAGTTTTCACTGTACAAGGAAGAAGGTTGACATGTTAGTTCTAGAATTCTCTGTTTGGAGTTAGCAAAACAACATGAAGTTTCTTCATGAAATTTTCCATATCCTTATACATGTAGGGTTGATAGACATCCTGATATTTATTCTTTTCTCATGAGATTTTAAAACTTGGTTTTGACTTTGAGAAGGTATCACACATAATTACTTCTGATCCACCATCAAGCTTTGGGGTTGTTTGTTTTTTAGTAATTGTGAAAGGGAAAAGCAGGTGTTGCTTCCATTCCCCCAGTAATTCTGTTTATTATTGAACATTTAAAATTGCTTGGGTCCCATACTTTGTATCTAAAATAAACACAGGGTCATGAAAGCTTTTTAATGCCAAAGCATGTGGAAGATTTCCATGGTATCTGTAAATGTATGATGAGAGCCGTGTACCTACACTCTGAAGCACACCAGTGGTTTTTTATTTCTGGTTCTGTAAACTTTAAAAATTGTGTGCTAGGTATTTTGTTTACAATATGAAGCATTTTTAAAAGTTTGTTGCGAATAATTTTTCCTTTCCCTCTTTTATGATTGCATATTTTCATGTGATTTTCTTTTATGGGGGAAACCACTTTGGGTCTGCACAAACCTTTTTCTGTGAAAACACCACTCACCCAGCTACAGCCCCTTAGAGACAAATAAGTGTATGCACTATTCTTGTTCTCTTTATGTCCATGAATGTGACTTGTCATTTCTATTTTCCCTCAGAAAACTTTCAAAAAGTACCCAGCATCTAGTTCAATGTTTAGATTTTACTATAAGGCTGACAATATTCTGTGTTAAGCAAAATGGAGGCACAAAATGGAGCAGTGATAAGTGGGAGAAGTTTGAAGTTTTTATTAGCCAGGCTTGTGAGACTAAAGTAAGATTATAGGTAATGTTTTCAAGTACCTCAATTGGAGTTCAAATTTGACCAAAACATCTCATTTTAATTTGTGTGAAGTAAGTATTCCTTATCCCCATTTGGTCTGAGTAGATTACAGTAAGCAGCAGGATGTGATACACATTTCATGTTAAATCACTCTGTTCCCTAGAGGGATCTGACTGAAAATTAAGCTGTGCCAGAATGTTGTTTATTACAGATCACTATAAGAGTTTAAATCTGGCAGAAAGAAACAAGAACATTGTTATAAAATGGAAAACTGAGTTATGGCTGCCCAAGAGAGGGGAAAAAAGAAAAAAACCCAACTCTTACTGCAAAATCAATAGACTGGGTTTTGTTGTTTTTGTTTTATTTTGAGGTTTTAGGTTTTTTTGCTGTTGTTATTTGTTTTTAGTGGGGTTTTTTGCTTGCTGGTTTTGGGGTTTTCTGGTTTTTGTTTAGAAACCCATCACTTATAACAGATTTCATGTAAAAGTCTAAGTCTTATCGCAAAAAGCAAAGATTCAACTGTGTAAAATAGGTAAAAAATCCTGAAATCAGTGAGTTTGCAGACTGTTACTATAGAGGAATTTAGTATTGCTGCTGTTTCACCATCTGTGCCTACTAATACCAGTTGCCTGTTAGAATGTCTTTGTTTCTTGTCAAAAAGCCTGTGTAATTTTTTAAAAACCTCTCCTACTTCTTGCAATTGAGATAGTGATTTTTTGTTTTTACTTAAATTAATGCAAATTTCTATAGAACGTGTGTGGATAAATCTTTAATGTAGGTGTAGTAGCATCACATTAGTTGATGTACATACAGAGTAGAGTTTAGTTGCAGGAGGGAAATGACAGTAGTACAACAGGCAGGGCTTTCTTTAGGTTTGAACCCATTTATGTTCAAAATTACTTTAGCTGAGTGTTTTCTGTGACCATGTCTTCTATATCAAGATTACATTGAAATGTTCAGCATCTGCTCTATTGACAAAGTGAAGAGTAAAAGATGGTGGAATTTATTTTTTCTTCTTAACAAGAACTGAAAATAAGAGAATGATGCCAGACCCCAGTCTTGAAGTTTAGTGAGATTCCTGGAATATTAGTATTCCTCTGGGTGACAAAGATGAAGCTAATATAGAATATCTGGATTTGGATAGTAATTTAGCCATTAAAATTGAGGCAAGTTAAGATGGAACTGTGTTTTGCAATGCTCGTGTGGAGGGCAGTACATTTCTGTTAAATGTTGGTAGAGTTCAGCATTCCAGTCTTGTATTCTTTGAGATTATGTGAAATTGACTTTAAAGTAGCAAACATATGGGCATCTGGATAAGGGCAGAATAGGATTTCTATCTGCTACCTGCTATACATGTATTTATTTCCACTTTTTATTTCATCAGTATGGTTTTGTTAAAAAAATTATTAAAGTTATTGCTAGTTATTGCTAGTTATTGCTATTGTTATCACAGAAAGTTCTGAAAAAGATGCCGGGATGGAACTAAGCAAACAAGAATAATCAGGAGAAAAGCAGGGTCTAAAAACTGAAAAAAATGCTCTCTCTTGAGATTTTGAAAGTATTGACAAAATATGTGGACTCTCAAAAATGCATTTCCCTGTGGAGGCATTTCAGTTCAAAAGCTGCAGTACAATACAGGACCTTAAAAACCCCTCTTGTTGAAAGAGGCCATCACTGTTCACATAAAACAAGAAAATTAGCCCCTTGGTATGTTTAATTAAAGGCAACAGAACTGACATATTCTTCTTAGGGAAAAGAAAAATATTAAAGAATGCTGAAGAAAATGTCTGATGAAAATTGTCAAGTCCTCTTAAGTTTTCTTCATTGAACAAACAGAACCTGGATTTCAGGCCTCATTGGAAAAGCCCATAGCAGGCTTAGTAAAAAGCTCTGGACACTGAGCCAGAAGAATGAAGGATTAAATCATGCACAGGCAAAGTCTTGAGTCTCACAGTCACTGAAAATTTAGAATTTGAAGGAGACAAGGAGAAATAGTCTATTTTTGTTTAATACAGGGCTGCATAGAACAGATGAAATTACAATATTCCTTAATCTTTTTTCATTTCTTTTTGTACAGACCAGTAAAATACATGGATTGTAAAGGCTGGAATTGATCCCTTGAGATCATCCAGTCCAATCCTAGTGGACTAGATCCTGAGGGAATCTGAGCTAGAGCTGTGTCCAGTCAGATCTTAAATGCTTCCCAAGTGGAGAGGCCATGCCCTCTCTGGGTGTGTAATATTAGATGTAAATAGAAAACTAGGTGGAGTTTTATTACTGTGGCCACAATTTGCTGAAAATGTAAAATTGCAAAAAAGTTTTGTTTCTATGCTACCTAAGTACAAAGTAGGGATATCTAAAGAAGTATTTTTCTGCCATTTTTAAAAATATGGTCAGTTTTGTGTTGGAATTCCTATTTATCAAATTTGAAATTAAAAAAAATAGAAAACACTAAATGAGCCTTCCTTGCACATGTCCTTCTATGACCTGTCCATTCAAATTAAGGAGTAGCTGAATTTGTTTGTTTTAAAAAGATGAAAAGCTTTGCCAGTACATCAGACCTGCAGTTTCTGAAAATGAACAAGTCCTCAATGCTTTATGTCAGCTTAACTAAAATAATACAGTAAGGGAAGCTCACTGTGGCTAAATTATTGAGAAATGAAAGTATTCCAGTTCTGTGAGGATGAAGTCAGGTTCAAATTCATTTTCTATCAAAGAACGGTGATTGCAAAGAACAGGGATGTGCATTTAAGTGTTGCCATAGCTCTGACTCTACCCTTTATGAACCTGCATAAAAAGAGAAATTGCACTGATTGTTATATATATAACTGTTAACTAAATTATATTTAATATATAATAAGCAATCCTTTGTATCAGGTATAGGAGATGTTACTGAAAGTGAAGCCAAGGCAGTTCCCTTCTGTTCACTGACAGTGGGATTTTAAACACTCTTACCAAAAATACTCATTATGCAAACAAGAAAACTATGTTTTATTCTCCCAAAGAAATTGTTCCAACTAATGCCATGATCCAGTATTTAACTTTTCCAGTATTTAACTTTTCAATTGATCCTTTATTTTTATAACCAGCCCATATACAAATTCAAGGATTTTTTCTCCAAACCCTCATTAGAGACAGTTTTTTTGCAAGTGACCTCATCCACTGCTTTCTTTGTCCTCTCTTTTATATAACTTTAAACCCCAACTTTGATATAACAAATATTCAGTTATTCCCTGTTAAATACTCCTGGTGAAAATGCTAAAAGGCTTCAGGTACTTTGAAGGAATCAGTTTGAAGATTTAGCATCTCCTTCTAGGTTTGTATCCATAAGCTAAGCTCAGCAATAAAAAGGACTTAATTTAATCACTGATTTTTTAGAAATGGCACACAATTTTGAATGTTTCTGTTCTGGTCAGAGGAAAGTGACCCTGTTGATCCTGCTGTTTAAGACAGTCAAACTGTGCCCTGAAATTAGGAAAGATCCAAAATCTCATATTACTTTTAAAATACAAATCAGTCATATTGAGGCTGGTCACACTTCAGGTATTCATTTTTCCTGTTTAGATCAGACTCTACAGGACAGCAATTTAAAAGGAAAATTTGTGAATATACCAATTTTCCAGTAACTGAAACTTCTACTGATCTAGGTTCTTTGTGTGGAACATTCTTTTAAAAATTCATGGAGGAAAATGTGCCCCTTATTTCTGAAAATATGTAACTTTATGGCACAAAATATTTGATTTTCACCCCCCCGGTTTTTTTTGTTTGTTTTTTTTTTCTTCGTTAATATTTGTATATACATGACCTCAACACTTCATCCAGGGTTTTTTATTAAGTGTATTTAAACCAAGTTTGCATGCACATCTCTCTTTTAACAAAGTGACTCGCAAGTGCTTAATCAAAAGTAATTTGTACTATTAATATTTCTGGAAGTCATAGATACAGTAAAAGTTGCATAAATACTGAAACCTGCTGATGTTACAGGAGTACATGGAGCAAATACATCTGCTCTTTTCTTCTTGGACTTTTTTTTACTATTTTTTCTCACATGTATTGCTTTCATATTATTATTAAGAACATCCAGGCAAATGTCAATGCCGTATACAGTCCTTAAAATTTATGATGCCATCTATAAAGCTGCATTTTAATATGAAAGCCTAGGGGAAAATGAATATGTCATCATAATGACACACCAACCAAATTTTTGAGGCATTCTAAAATAGATGTTTTCCTTGTCAGGCAAGAGAGTGATTTACCTAATCTTTACTCCCCATTATAAGCCACAGAATATTATTTTCAGCAGTAGCGTTTAGCGAATCCCTCAAAATGTTTTTTCATGCTTTGGTAGAAAACCACGACTTTATGTTTTTCCAGAGTTTCTTGTTCGTTTTGAATATTGTTTTTGTATTCATAAATCTAATATTGGTGTACAGACTAATGTTTCCAGCTTTAGGAAATCTGAGATGTGGATTTGTACAGCCTAACATTAAGCAACTCACATGTTGAGAACCATTGCTTAGGAAAGATGGTTTGGAGGAAAAATGTGGAAAGAGGTAAACTCCACCACTGGAAGCTTTGGAGCACGTGGTGAAGTCCTGTCCCTTTCCATTGGCTGAACAGGGAAGCTGAAGTCAGTGGCATATTCCCAATTCAGACATTTGCATTAATTTGCATTTGTTCTCAGGTTATTTCACCATACAGAATTAGAGTGTGAAGTAGTTTAATAGTGTTTCTGCTTTTTTGAGGTAGTTCTCTGCTGGTGTTACTTGAGAACTTAACCTCTCTTTATCTAATTCTTGGGCTTTCCTCACCACCAGTTCTTGGAGAATGCAGGACTTTGTCAGATGTATCCCAACATGTTTAGTATGAGTATGTATGCATAGTAAATGGCATAGAGCATCTGCTCTTTGCCTCTGCACTTCTGCTTTGCTGTCGGGATTTGTTGGTTGGTTGGGTGGGTTTTAGTTCTGCATAATTTGTGGAGGAGGAAGATCCTAGTGATCTAATGGCAATTCTTGGACTGGAGCATTTTGCTAAAGAATTTTTCTGCCAGCAAAATAAATCCCTGATTACAGCTCAAGCAGAACAAGGCAGCAGACAAGCTGTTGGGTCCTTTAGATAACATCAAATAATGCCACATGAGGCTGAAGCTGCAATCATAAATATGAATACATTGCTATCATTTTAAGTACTGAGGACTGATTAATTTATTTTCCCTTCAGTGGACTATAGTTCCAAACATCAACATTGCTTCCTCATGTGATTTATCTGGAAATTAGGATGACAGCCTTTGCAAAAGTTGAGCACGTAGTGTACATAACCCTAAAACATGGAGGGATCCTTCTGCAATCAGTACAAGAGAGCAACCACAGCTTCCCCTGGAGAGGGGTGTCAAGTTTGTATTTGTTGCTTTCTTTATTATGGGCTTCTGATTCCTACACCTTCTCCCCTGCTGTGGTTTACTGTGGCTGGTGTTGCTGCCTGTTTCCCCCTGAGCTGGGAAACAACATTTCAGGTGATACAAACTCAGGACATACCAAGACTCTGAAGATTATGGTTACTATGCCGCTTTTGGCCAAACTAAAAGATCCAAGTTTTAAAAGTAGGCATCCTTTTTGGATGCTTGGCTAAAGCCTGTCTGTCCTTGTCTCCTGGGCAGCAAAGGCAGATTGTTGTAATGGTTGTTATATTCCTGTTAATTGCTAATGAGAGATTCTGTTTCCTCTACTGAAAAATAAATATTTTACCTTTACTAAATAATTGAATCAATACTTTTCTCTGTTTATTTTCTGCTATTACCTTATCATTAGAAATTACTGGATTTGTTAATTGCAAGCACTTTTACCATGGTAACCATGATATACAGACTTATAAACATTAAATGAAAAAATTCCCTGTGATTTTTTGGTTTTTTTCCTTTTTTTCTTTTGTTTGTTTGTTTGTTTGTTTGTTTGTTTGTTTGTTTTTGCTGTTTCTTTTTCCTTTGGCAAACAGCATAGAATCANTCTCTGTTTATTTTCTGCTATTACCCTATCATTAGAAATTACTGGATTTGTTAATTGCAAGCACTTTTACCATGGTAACCATGATATACAGACTTATAAACATTAAATGAAAAAATTCCCTGTGATTTTTTGGTTTTTTTCCTTTTTTTCTTTTGTTTGTTTGTTTGTTTTTGCTGTTTCTTTTTCCTTTGGCAAACAGCATAGAATCACATTTTGCATGGATTGGCTCACTCTGTTCCCACAGCAGAGGGAACTAATGGAAATATTTAATACTTTGCTTTCTGGCAGAACTCCATATCAATTTACAGCCTTGCATGTGCATGAAAATCCCCAAAGCATCTTCAGTGTGACCAGAATGAGTTTCTTTAAATGTTGTTGTGTCCTTCATTGTCTTCCTCACCTTTTTTCTTTTTTCCTTCTTCTTCTTGGTTTCTTTTTTGTTTGTTTGTTTTGGTGATTTTTTTGGTTTGTTTATTTTTTTCTAATATATGAATGATGATACAATGAGGAAAGCCTGAAAGGTTTTTGGTGCTAGGTCTGGTTTTTTAAGGACTAGGGATGTATTCTGGGTTATTCCTGACTAGGAAATATCAAGTCAATTCTTTTTCTTTTGCTTGAAAGTATCAGAAGTGTGAAGTGATTTTTGATGGAAGCTGCGCTGCTGTGTCTGAGCCTGTTAGAAACATCGAGGGTGAAATCTCTCTGGAGGTTGGAATTTTATTAGCTTTCATCTCAGGATCCACACTTTGAGTACAAATGTACTCATTTTAGGTTGTCGCTGTGGAAAAGCAGTGATTTGGCACAGCCCCAAACTAATTTTTGGGCCAATGGGCAGTAAGATCAAATCCTGTCTTATTTCCATCTCCTGTATCTGAAAAAATGTGTTTTTCTTTGTAAAATGTTATGGCAATAAATGGATAAAAGACTAAATAATGTAGATTTATGTATTTAACTGACTTAATTCTGAAAGTAGATTAGATTATTCATTAAGCTTTGCCAAATATTTACAAAAAAACCCAAGTAAACATCAAGATATCAGATTAAAGAGCCTGAATATAAATATTCTACATATTAGGATATTGTAAAAAATATAAATATTCTAAAAATGTTGCACTGATGATGTCTCAGCTGAAGCAATGTTCCCCGTCCAGGGTACCACATTTTAAACAAAATGGAAAAAAACTGAAAAGGCTCCAGGGAATGCAAGAGGAAAAAAATTTGGAGAATATGATCTTGCAGGAAAAATTTGAAACAGCTTGGTTTATTTAGTTCAGGACAGAGAAGAATGAACAGAGCCTAATAATGATATGAAGTACTTAGCAGTTTTAAAAAAAAAAAGAACAGACAGTAATTGTTTGTTTTCAATATCTGCTAGATTTTGATTAAGACTGAGATGCCTGCTTTTCTCTGGACATGAAAGTAACTGCAGATGCAGGAATGAGCTTTAATATTTAGGTTGCAATTATTACAAAGTAGATAAGAGCAAGAGTTACATGACTCCTGCCATGGAGCCCATTACTCAGTTGTGGCTGTTGCTGGAACAGCTACAGAGCTTGATCTCAGAATCCTCCTGTTGGAAGAAGAGAGGAGATCTCCAGATGCCACAGCACAGCTTTCCCTTGCCCTTAGTGCAGACTCTTCCATGGCCTTTTCCCTCAATGTTATAAACATTGCTGATTTCTGCTTTGGCTGCCTGGACCGGTCTTTATGCCTGTCACTGGGGACAGTTAGGGGACACATGAGATGCCTGTCACAAATAGGCTAAAATGTATTTTATCTGGTCTTGGAAAAGGTGAATGGAGTTCTTGATTTCTGTTGGTTGCCTTAAAATTATTTCTAAGAACCATTGAAATGACTACTGCTGCACATTTAAAATATTCTTGGAATTCTAAACTTAAGGTATTCGAATGGTTTTGGCTTTGATTTCCTCTGATGGTGGAACAGCTCTGCAGAGAGTAAAGATGGACCCTGGAGTGAATCCAGCTGAATGTTCCCCCTGAGAGGGAGGATGTGTAAACCTGCAACTCCATGATCCTCCTGCTGAAGGGCAGCGCTGTGATGGGAGCTGTGCCTGCAGTCATGGCATTTGCAAAACGGAGCACTTGTGTGAGGAGTCAGGAATAAGTGGCTTCAGAAAAGTCTATAGCAAGGCTGTAAGCCAGCAGGATATCAGGCAGTGTCTTCAGGTATGCTCTGTACTCCTTTTGGGGCTTGTACCCAAAGCACTGGAGCATTTCTTCCTTCAGTATTTTTTCAACTCTTTTCTTTCTACCCGACTAAGTAATTAAAAAATTATATGCAATAGTTAATAAGGTGCTTCATATTTTCTAAATTAGGAAATGAATGTAATGTTTAATTTTTGTTTCCTGGGGCAGACTGGAAAGTTGAAAACACATTTTTGGAAATGCTTTTAACACATTTATGTTATCAGTGGCAGTGCATAGGGTGGCTGGTTTGAAAACTGCTTGTGAATTATATATATCTTGAATTAAATAGTAATTTGTACTTTCTAAAATAGTACAAATTTAACTAATTGAACTAAGTTAGATGGCTATTTTCTGTTTTTCTTTGCAGAACATCACTTCTGCCAGCCACTGACTGTAGGTGCACCATAGGTCATGTCTTGGTCAAATACTGCATCATGAGGTAGTAAAGGATGGTGAAATACTTTAAACTTGCTACATCAAGATTTCATAATCTCAAACAGTCAGCCATAAATAGTGGCTTTGGAATATACATACACAAGATAAATTTCTGTTTTTCGATATCAAGTCTTAGTGGGTAGTTCAAACAATACATATACTTACATTTTTAAAAAGTATGAAAAAGAAAAGAAAAAGAAAATAACCTCAGTAATTTCTATTAAAACAATGCTATTGAGAATCCAGGCTTTTCAACTGCGGTGAGGGCTTTATTTTCGAGAAGCCAAAGACAGAGGCAGCTCAGGGCAAGGACTTCTCAAAGGGCTCTTTTTCCTCAGGAGTCCCGTGCTGCCTGACCGGGGCCAAACGTTCTTTGTGGTACTTGGCTGTGATGGCAGCATAGGCACAGCCATAGACAGCAGCTGCCAGCATCATGAGGCACACGATGCCACACACCACGCCGGTGATGACGACGGTGGCGATGGCGTGGCGCAGGCTCACGGGCCGGGCCTTGGGCCTGGGCTCGCAGCCGGCGCGGCCGCTGTCGGCGGGCTCGCCATGGGGGCCCTGCTTCAGCCAGCCCCGCTGCTCGGGGCCCTGCTGCTGCCTGCTGGCCAGCTGCACGGGGGCTGTCCGCAGGGGACAGGCCCCAAAGAGCTCGTAGGGAACTCTGAGGAGGTCCCTCCCCTTCCGAATCCCTGGTGCTGAGCAGATAATGCCGTCGCTTATTCCTCCTGGAAAAAAAAAACCAAAGAGTGGTCTCGATAGTTGATAGTCTCTGAATCGCCTTAATGTAAAATTACATAAAGCTGAAGTGAATTTGACATCAGTTTCAACTTCATACTTTTAAAGATTTATGATATGTTTTAGAGGGTTTTGTTCAATTAGGTCAGTGGTGATATTATTACACTTCGAAACTCACATAGGGATTCACTGGATCACAAGGTTGGAAGAGACCTCCAAGATCATTGAGTCCAACTCCTGCCTAACACCTCAACTAAACCATGGCATCAAGTGCCACATCCAGTCTATTTTTAAACACATCCAGGGATGGTAATTCCACCACCTCCCTGGGCAGATCCTTCCAGTACTTTATCCCCCTTTCCATAAAAAACTTTTTCCTAAAATCCAACGTAATTTTCCCTTGATGCAGCTTGAGGCTGTGTCCTCTTATTCTGTCAGTTGCTGCCTGGAGAAAGAGACCAACCCCCACCCGCCTACAGCCACCTTTCAAGGAGTTATAGGGAGTGATAAGAGAGCATTTAAAGAAGTAGTTCTTCAGGAAATAGGTTATCTGTGTCTTTATGGATGTAAGTGTAAAAAAACCAATGGTGGTAGAAAATAAGAACAGTCACAGATAAACAAAGAGGCATAATTAACTGCAAATTCAGATTGTTCAACTTCCAACCACTGCTAATTTTTATGGCAAGAAATGAAAACTCTTACAAACTATTTCCCACTTGATTGAAATATCCCATGAAATAGTCATTGTTCTGACATTGTATGTTAACTGGAACAGGGGAAAGAGAAAATTCAGTAAGTTGTATGTACCCCTGAGGGATTTTTTGAAGCAAGGCTTGTGATAAGAAAATATACACACGTATAAAGGAGTTGCGTTTAATCAAATGCTAAACTTCATGATTGCTTAGAGCCAGATTCCCAAAGTACAGTAGGGAGAGAAGCAGGAATTCACAGTCCTGGTAAATCATGTGGTTATTCCTCATTGTGTAGAGGAAAATACATCAAACACAGCACTCAGGTACCTAGTCAGAGCACAGGGCTTTAGGAGTGTAGTGTGTCAACGAGCCCACAAGGCCAACATTCATGTTGGCATATTTTAAAAAATTAAATAATCAAATCAACTGAATTTTCTTTCTCTTCTCTATCCAAAATAATTCAATTTTCAGCTAAAACCAGGCACAGAAACCTTCATCCTGAAAAGACTTTGAGAAAATAGTGAATACAAATTGAGCCAAACTGAAATCTGGAGACTACTCCATAAATAATGTTGATATTCCAGGATGGATTTGAGCATAGCAGGTCTCTTGGTCTTTAATTGTGAAACCCAAAGCATGGTTCCAGATAGTGTTAGATTGGATATGAATATAGATAAAACCTCTAAATACTCTAACTCTTAGCCTTTCATGGTTTTAAGTAACTAAATATGTATGCCTGGTTTTCCTCCTGAACTGAAGCATTTTCTATAATTTCCTATGAGTATGCATGAAATGTCAATTGTTCAAGATGGACTCAGCTAAAAATACCCAAATATTTTGGACTTATATTGCTTTGTTATGGCAGGCAAGAAGTATCTGCAGAGCCACTGTGAACTTTCATCACATATGTGTCATATAAGTAGTGGGAAACATTAATGTGTAATGCAACTACTTTTTTTTTTTTCATGTAATTCAGACAAATAGTTATAAGGAAATACAAACAGACGTGAACATAACACTTGGGCTTCCTTTAAAGCTTGTTGCTAAAATTAATTTATAAGTTCTATGTCAATTCATTTAATTAATCTGTACAGTGTTAAGAAAGATGGATGGACATCACAGAACTTCTAGACAACATTTTTTTAAATAAATGATAATATTTATGTTGTTACCAGAGTAATTAAGATAATCTGATATGTTTATCTTGGATAATTTCATTCTTCTGCCCAGAGAAGTTTACCCCTGCTGAATTTCCAGCATAATAGACTAAAGCCCTGTGATAAAGTCATATTTTACCTGTTCAAGATATTAAGATTTTATTGCTGGAAGGAGTTTAGCCTTTTGTCTTTTCTAAAAGGTGGCTTATAATAGTGAATTTACCCCACCCAAAGACCTCTCCAGTAGTAATTGTGTCCCTGCAAGGCCAGTGTGGTTTTCCAGCTGGCCTGCACAGTTCTGATCCCTGCAAAAGGCATTCCATCAGTCTCAGACCACAGGGGCCATCTCCCATCTCCTGTGCTGCAGCTGGCTCCTCACCACTCTGGTACAGAGACAGGTAATCAGTAGTTTGGTCACGTGGAAGCATCAAAATCTGATTTACAAAAAAGAAAATTGCCCCGCTGTTCCAAATTCTCAGTCTGCACATGCCTCCTGGGAGAAATAAATTAATTTCTTTTTATGCTTAATTCCTTTAGAATTAAATAATGTTATCTTTTTCACAGCATAACTCATGAATATATTTAAAAGCAGGTGTGACCAAAATACTGACTCTACTATTTATAAACTTCATTTTTCCCTGTGTGATGCCATAACACATTTCTGTCAGGAAATTACCAATGAATTGAGCTCCTCTTCTGGTTAACAACAAATCAGGAAGTGATACTAGGTATTTGTAAAATATTAAAGAACTACTAAGTCATAATTTATAGAAAAATTAGTATCCTGGCTTCTCAAGAGTTTGCTCAGTGCTGATATCTGTCTTGATGTTTGCCATCATGCAACAGGTAAAAAGCTTTAAAACAGTAGGTTGGTTTCCAGCGAAAATATATTGGTAGAATGAAAACAAGTTTGTATGCACAATTATACCTGTTTTGTATTTAGGAATGTCTGTATCTGAATTCACACATTACAGAAAACACCTGCTGTATGGTTGTGTGTGCATCCTTGCTCTTTCTCAGGGCACTAATATGAAGTCCCTCTCTGATTCTAGTTTACCACCTGTATAAAAGCACCTACATTCTGGCCAATGCATAAGAATGTAGTTTAATATGTTTATTTGAGGAAGTGACCTACAGTGTGGGGTAAATTTTTACCTTTCAAAAGTGAAGGTGGTTAGATACTGGTTAAATGTTCTCATGTACACTCAATGTAATGAGAAAAATTCCTTACCTCTGTATAAAAAACTCTCTAGCCACAGTTTCAGGCCAAAGATATTACAATTGCATTGCCAGGGATTATCTTTGAAGAGAACCACTTTCAGGTTTGGAAGTGACTCCAGCAGAATTCTTTCCATTTTCTGAAGTTTGTTATGCTTCACAGAGAGCAATGTTATATTCCCTGTGCTGTTTCCAAATGTTTCAGGCAACCGAATAATGCTGTTGGACGACAAGTCCAGTTCTTTTAGGCGTGGGAGAAAACTGAAAGTCCTGTTTTCTATATAATGAATCAAATTTCTGGTTAGGTTTAAAACCTGTAGATACCTTAGTTTTTGGAAAGCACCAGGTGCCACACTTGAGAGAGAATTGTTAGACAAGTCTAAGATTTTGAGTAATGGCGTTGCAGTGAATGCATTTTGGTTGATTCTCCAGATACGGTTGTTCTGCAACTGGAGTATCTGAATTTCAGGAGGTAAATGGGCAGGAATTTCAGTAAATCCTCTGTTCTTGCAGTCTGCAGTCTTTGAGGCTGTGTAGCAGCGACATTTTTCAGGGCATCCATGAGCTGTGTAAGCCAACAAGATGACACTCCAACCCAAAATCCAGTTACCTGTATCCCAAGTGAAAAAAGATTTAAAATTAGTTTAAAATGTTTGTCTTTAGGCAATATACAGGCCATAAACACAGCCAGAAGGTATACAGTTCCACAATAAACGAAAATGTAGATGCCACAGAGTGCATTTCTTTTAAAACACATAAGTAAATTACAGATACTGTTGAAGTACTTCTATAATGCAAAATGGAGATAATTCTACCATAATCTTAAAATGAAGTTCTTCCCGTGGATTTTTCTTAAGTACAAATGGTTTTCAGGAGGATTTGCCATCAGCAGAGCAGTGACGTTTGAAGTGAATGTGACAGTTTCTAAAATTATTAAATTGAAATGTCTCTCTTTTTGTGGTAGTAACAACTTTAAGACATCTTGTATAAGAAGGGTTACAAGCAGAACTTTTATTTTTCATTGGTTTTATTAATATCACTGCCTGGAAGAATTGAGTCAATGTACCATTAAAAGAATTACAATCTTCAAAGACATAGCTATAAAAAATATTAGCAGTACTTTTTCAGCAATCCAGATTCTGTAAGTTTCTCCTTTAAAAAGTCTGTTTGTTCTTTTTGCTTTAATTCCCTTCTCTGAATGCCAGCTGTACATCCCATAGATACAGGTTTCTACACAGTCACCAGACATTCTTCTGAAAATATAAATTATTTGACAGGAGTACTTAGTAGTATTTGGTATTTGCAATTATTTGCTGCTCCCTGATGTTCGGGTGGTTTTAACTGAAAGAAAAAGTTTTTTTCCTTTTATGTCTTTTTAATGATCTTGACTTTGAAAACGAAGTACTTAAAGCTATGCTTGTAAGCATAATTAAACATTAAAAAACTCAGTATTGATTAATTAGATTTCTTTGACTAAAGAAAGCCAGAATTATGAGTCATTCTCTAACACTGTTTCTGAGACACTTCAAATAATTTTTATTACTTAGTTCCTGTTTCAAAATGCAAAACATTTTAGTTTGTTGCTACTTGAAATCCTTTGAAAACAAGGTAATTGCTATTTATTGACTTACAGAGATCAAATATGAATTACTAACAGGGAATGCCATATTGATGGAATAATGCATGATTTTAGCAAGAAATATGATAAATATATAAATGAAAGTTGTATTTTGAGACAATAGTTTAAGGCACAAATTACTCATTACTTTCACCCCAGAAATGAAACATTTACATTAAAATTCTATATAATCTTCTGCAATACTGAATTCTGCATCATAAAATCCACTTGAAAGAATCCAGCATTCCTGCATGCAAGGTAAGCAACACTTGCAGTTCCTTACACTGTTCTGCAACAGTTGGCTTCAGGAACACAGCTTCCAATGTAGAGGTAAAATAAACTCCTGCCTGGCAAGGAAATGTTTCGCAAGCAGAAAAACTGCATTAATCTGAATGCTTCAGAATCTCACCTTTCATTTTGCTCTGCTTGTTCTTCCCCTGGCAGAAGGTTCAGTCCAGGTTTCTGATGTAGAACAGTAACAGACCCTGTTCTGATTCCCACTTCAAATCTGTAAGGTGCTCATCCAGTTTCCTTTCTTGAGGTTTTTTTAGGTGGTATCTGTGACTTGTGTAGAAAGGCAACTATTTCTACTCAGTTGCTCTATCAGCCTTTGGTTTTTTCTTAGTCACAATCTTCTCCCCTCTCCCCCCTTTACGACTCTCAGAGACTTATTCTGCCTCTTAATCAGCCAACAAGCCAAGCAAAGAGTGTCTGTCCAGCTTTGACTGGACAGCTGCAGCCTACAAGTAATGACCTGATAACCTCGCTGCTGCAATTTGTTTGATCTCCATCAAAAGCAAAGCACAAAAAATAAAGCTGCTTTTTTTTAAATCCAGTATGGCTTCTGAATCCTGGTGGATTATTAACCAGGCTATGTCGATTTTTGCAAGATCTGAACATGGATTTTGATTATCCTGGGCTGTGACTGGAGGCAGTGGAGTGTATAATATCACTACAAATAGTCCTGTGGGTTGATGACATGGTTTTGACAGTGCCCTTGTTTGCTCTATTAAGCTTATTCATCTGACATCCATTAGTTGTGCTGACAAGATTTTATTGCTTGGGAATGCAGGACCAGTGACTCCTGTAAAAATCGCACACATCCTGGTATAGTCACCATGAATATCAAACAAATGAATTTATTTTCAAAGATATTGGAAAGATGTAGTAGATGATACTAAAATTGTACTTAATGTGTGGTGCCTTGACTTGTTTCTTTGTTATTTCTTCAGTAGAACTCATACTGTGCCATCTACACCAATAAAAGGATTAATGACTTGTGACTCTGAAGGAACTCAAAGGTGCTGAAAGGAATGAGAGATCTGGTTTATAACTGAGCCTTTCCAGGCCATATGATCACTCCATCTATGAGCTGTCCTATGGAGAGGGAAGTTGTGCAATCAAAACATTTCAGACCTATAATACAGCTTTCTTGGGTGCAAATTCTGCTTTTAGGTGCTTTTGAAAAGTTCACATAAAGTTTGCTTTCCAGGTCAAAGTTTATATGATATGGGCAATGTTCAAGAAGGAGTACTAGAAAAATCAGATCATAAGGTCCAAACTGCTGTTGAAAGCAGGGTCTTTACCAGAAGTTATCCAGGGTCCTGTCAAGTTGAGACTTTGATATGTCCAGTCACAGATTCTATCACTTTTCTGGGCCACCTGGCAATGTGTTACTGTCCTCAGAATCAATAATTTTTTCTTGCATCCAGTTAGAGTTTTCCTTGGAGCAGCTTGTGTCCCTTCCCTCTTGCCCTGTCACAATGAATCCTTGTGAGGAGAGTAACTCCATCTTTTCCAGAGGTACCTTTTGGTTTCCAAAAGTCTGTGCTGAGCTCCCTGCCCCCCTGGCTCCCAGGGCAGAGCTGTGCCTGTCAGTGTCGTGTGCTGTGCTCAGTTGTTTGTGACACCAGTCAAGATACCCAAAGGAACAGTGGATACGTGGGAACAGTGAAAGAGAATGTAGGAAAATTGTCATGCTGTAAAGTAAATGTGATTGTTCATCCTGGGGATCCCAGGATTACTGGTGTGAGTGGCAGCCTTACTACCCTCGACATTCTTGATGGATGACACATTGTCCTGATACGAGGTGAAGCCTGGATTTAGTGTGGAGGAACACTACAGGTGTAGATAACCTGGCACCACAGTCATCCTGGTCAACCCCAACTTTACAAAAAAGGGGAAAGAAGCTTAAAGACCAAGTGTACTGTACTTAGATTAATTTCAGGCTAATGCAAAAACCTGTTTTAACTTTTATAGCATGATACATTTATTTGCTATTTCTACAACCCATCTTAAAAAATACCTGTGAATCATTTTAGTGAAGACACAGTTAAATGTAAAAAGATCTGTTCTAAAATAGCATATTCCTTAGAAGTTGTAGCCCTGTTAGCTATGGATACTCTTGCAAAGAATAAAGATAGGTCAGGTACTTTTTCTTGACATGACATCCCAATACCTTGCATTAACTCATCCCTTGTATCAGTGGCAGGTCTTCTAATGACTTTTGATTGTGTTGCAGGAGATAATAACTATTATATTATTGGTATTTTGTGTGAGAAGGTGCTTTTAAATTCTCTTTGGTATCTATAATTTTATTTGGCTTATGAATTCAAAGGGTTTCTCTTTAAAGTTATTTTTCCATCTTAACTAATATTTACTGACCAGATGAGTCTACAAACTCCCACTGCAGTTTATTTAATGTAACAGTGGAACTAAAGAATGTCTCTTAACTGCCTCTCCTATTTTAGGTAAGTCTTTACAACTATAATTGTATTATTTTTAGTATGCACCATATTACAGAGATATTCACAGGACAAGGTCACATTAAGTTAAGCACTGTGGGAGGTTCAGTTCCAGCAATAATGCAGAGATTGTTTTATTTACTCAGAATCATGGCATAAGATGTTATTACTTTTTAAAAAATCTCCATGCTGGATTCAGATTTGGAAACATATGATTAAATCTGTCGATTGGCTTTTCATGTAGATGTGGCTATTGTTTCCTTATATTGAGAACTCTGAATGAACATGTTTTGTAAACAGAAGTTTTCCCAACCTATAATCCATCTCCTATTCCCAGTTATCAGGGATAATACTTTGGTTGTGACAGAGAAGTCTGATGTGGTGAAAATTATAGCCATGTCACAGGTAGAGATTTGCCAGAAACAGGATAACCATGAAACCTACTCTGCTTCTGGCCTTTTGAACCACCAGCAGGATTCTTTTCAGTTGTCTGATGTGGTGCAGCGACTGTTATTGCAACCTCTTAAATTAGCCTGTGCCTTGTTGTAGCAAGGTATGTTTCCCATTGCAAATAGCAAGAAAGCCCCATGAACTAATATCTGATCCCTGTTGGCTGAGGGGGGGCAGCTCTGCCTCTGCTTTGCCAGCAAACTCTTTGTTGCAGCAATTACTGCCATCTGCTTTAAAGGAGTTCTATGTGTAAGAATCATCTCTTTTGCAGAAGAACATTATGTTAATTAAACTCTAGCAGAAAGGAAACAATTTAAATATTTCAAATATTTAAAAGCTACAGGATTTGGATTCCACTGCATTGTATATCGAGTCCAGCCAGACATGATTATATTAAAAAATGTTCCCAAGACCACAGCAGACAATTCCTATACATACTCTTTATTAGATTTACTTTCCTTATGCTTTTGAGTGGGAAGGAATTAAAAACGAGATACTTTTAGGAAAATAGCATGTGCTTTCTCTTTACTAATGGATGTCTCCAGATTGGTAAAACAGTTAAGCTCTTGCTGAGGACCTTAAATTAAACTCTGGGCAAATGCAAACCCTTCTTCATTTTGTTTCAGGACAAAGCAAAAGTGTGTATTTGTTGGTGAAGCAGCCCATACCTTTATTGTTAAAAATTCTTCCCCTTTAACTGGCACTTTAAAAAATACAGTATTGCACGATGGAGAGAGGTTGTGCCCTTTCCCATGGGTCAGAACGCTGTGCAAAGGCAACAGGGCAAGGAGAAGTGGCAGTCCCTCATCCTTCTCTTTCTACAAGGGTATTGTACTCTGAGGGCTCAGGACTCTCTCAAATCTTTCCTGGCAGGGCACTAGGTTTTCAAAAGTTGACAAAACTTAGAGGAAGGCCCTGGATCCTATTTCTGCTTGCTTTTTACAACAGAAGTATAAGCAATGGATCAAAGTAAATTTGGCTTGAGGAGATTTATACCTTAATCTGGCCATATTTTCCAGAGAAGTGGACTTGACGGATTTCTTCAGACATCCTTTTCTTACATACGATAAAATGGGAGGAATATCAGCTAGAATTTAATAATAGAAAATGTTGGTTATAACACAGCATAAGGAGACACCATGATTTCTTTGTGTCTGAGTTGATATGAGTTATTTGACAGTCCCTTTCGGGTGGAAAGTAGTGTTGTGCAGTTCTAGAAACAAGAGACCAGACAGAGTTGTGATTTTGTGCAGGGGAAGAGCCCAGTTTTTCCTTTCCAGTGGCTTGTTTTACCTTACTTAGATACATCTGGTACTTGTTTATACGGTGAGTAATTAATCTATGAAATGCATTGTTGGAAGTTATCCTTGGGCCAGAAGATTAGTAGGATTCATATATAATCTGGAGCCATAGTTACCTCATGGGGCAAAAAAAAAATAATTTAGAAGGGATATCAACTTTCACTCTTAAGGGCTTTAATCAACCACTAATGACACAACTTATGGAGAAAAACCTTTCCCTGTGGGCAATTTTTTTCCATAATTATTATTTATGGGAATTTTTACACCTTCCTCTGACACCTCTAGGAGAGGCCAGGGTATGAGATGTAATAGTGGACGAGATGAACTGGAACATGCTGTGTTCTGTTCCAGGTGGAGATTTATGGTGG
>VYXF01004862.1:398761-483077 GCA_013397295.1 Polioptila caerulea | reverse complement strand
TTTTTTTTTTTTTTTTGTTAACCTGCTTAGGCGGTAGCCAGAATCAAATCTGCAAAGAAAATATGATCAAGGCTTGAATGTGGTGTGTTTTAGTCACAAGTGGAAGCAGAAAGTCTTATATATCCTAAGAGAATCTGGTCAAAGGATATTCAGATAAATATCCTAATTTCTGGCTGTTTGTCTGGACTTTGAGCTTCTTAGGGTGCCTTAATTGCCAGCTTGAAACCACAGCCTTTTGGCTGAGATGGAAAGGTAGTCTGGCTATGCTGCTCTAAACTGGGACCTCAGCTGTTAGAAGTAAAGCTTTTCCTGAGAACTTGACAAGTCCTGGATCTTCCCTTAAGGTTTATAAAAGTGCTTACAAATACATACTGCTCCTATTTTTCGTTTCAGTCATGGGTTGTACTCAAATAGCAAGAAAACCCTATAAAACTAAAAAATGCTTAGGGAGTTATAAAAATACTCTCACTGCTTCATTATTTTAGCATTACTGTGGTCAGATTTCAATCTTCACATGCTTCCTATACTGTTGGAATCCAGAATTATTTGTCAGAGCAGTGGCCGTGCTAGGAGATGCTGGAAGAAAGTTGAAGGCTCATAGGAATTCATAAAAGCTCTGCCACCAGCACAGTTTCCTCTGAGATGATTCTTACCTTTTTTCTGCAGGCTGCTGAAATTTCCTGAGGCTAAAAGTAGTACTACTACTCAGCTTTCTTCCCTTATTGCTTTTTTTTTTTTTTAACTTCCTTTCTTTTTTCTTCTGATCATGGAATGAGGCACGTGTCAGTAGGTGTCAGGTATTTTCTAAAAGTCACAGGGAGGATCCTCCAGACACCAGACAGGGCTGAGCTGTGCCCTGACTCACCCTTTTCAAATTGGGCCACTGAAGCCACTCCTTTATGCTGCCGCTGTACTCCTTGTATTCCTCAGGAACAAGGCACCTCCCTTTCCAGCAAAGTGCACTTAGTGTAAATTTTTATACCACGGGGTTACCTTCCTCCAGGTTTATGGGAGCTTTGTTTCGGGGTTTTTGGTTTTTTTTTTTTTAAAGTTGCAATTGGATTCTCGAGTACTTCCCTTGAGCTTTGCTCCTGGAACATGAAGTTTATCACGGGGTAATGTGCAGATTTCTGTGGGAGCCTTTGTCAGAGTGCTGCCAGCACATCGGCTGCTATCCTGTAAAGTCTGGGATACAGGGTGATCACCTCAATGAGAATTTACAGATAACTTGTTTCCCTCCAAGATCCCCTCTGAAGATCCCTGAAAAGGCAATGGACTTCCAGTCACCAGTGTCTATATTTTTTTTACTTTTACACTCAATTTATGTCCTTTTTGCGTTTCCTCCTGCTCCTGCTGCTACTTCATTAGTCCTCCAGAAGGAAGATGTGTGTCAGGGAGTCAAAGAGAGTCTGGCTTATGATGATGTTCACAGACTGCCCTCCACAGTTCAGTTTGTCAGGGCTTGGCTGCAAACCAAGCCCTTCAGTGTTCCCTGGTGGTTTGAGTTTGGATGAACCTCGGCCTCCCAGCACTCATCATCCTGCTCCCCTTTCAGCTTGGCCTCACTTCAACTTCCCAGCATCTCCTCCCTTCTGCTCAAGCTTGGCCTCCAGGAAACACCATTTGCTGCTGCCTTCCCTCTGTCTTGGTATCCTCCATGCACACAGCATCTTCCACCACTAGTTCTAAAAATCTTCTGGAAGAAAGTAGCAGGCTTGAGGTTGGTGAGTAAAGAGGCAGAATTTCAGCTTTCCACTGCCCCTTTGAGGAGAATTCACTCATTTGCATTCTGCATCACAATAGCTCTGATGAGGGAAGTAGTCTGTGTTCAAACTGTCTCACACAAAAAAAACCAATAATTAAATAGGACTTAAAACTCTCTCTGTATGTGCAGTCATTCCACTTACTTGATGACAAAAAGATAAGATACCATAAATAATGCAAGATTTTACAAGCTTATTGCTTAGAATCCAGAACTAAGTGATAGTTTGCACTTTGAGATATTTTGTGTTTGACACTGTATCAGGCTCTGTAGCTCAAACTAAAAAGGTAAGTGCACATTTACATGGATTTCAAAGGATTTAATAATAAAATATTTGTAAAGTATTAAAAGAATTTTAGATTACTTAAATATGCAAGACATCTTGTGGAATAAACAAGACTGTTCCATGTTAAGAAACAACAAAGAAAGTCATAAAAACATTAGAAATTGTTCATGAGTTAAATGATAAACTATAAGAAAACCACAACACAAACCAACCCATTGCAAAGGACAGTTTCTGAAAAATAATAACATCTTATCCAAATGCATAACAGATAGCTTATTTTTACTGAGGTAGTAAGCATGCTTTTTCATAAGAAAAACAGAAGAAAATGTATAACTGCTCAATAACTTGGCCAGTTTTCTGTCAATTTTGCTCTTTTATCACTGGCTACCCATAGCAGTTCACAATGAGGATGGCTGGTGTCACCACCCAGGATTGAGACTGCCTGATGTGTTCAAGCATAAGCTTGTATTTTCAGTGTATTAAAAAATAGCCAGACTTGAACAGTTAGGCTGATTTTTTTATTTTTTTTTTTTGGGGTGTTCACATCAGAGTCTGTTTCAGGTAATAAAACTAATAAATTTTTCATGATATAATGTAATTCTGAAGATCTCTTTGAAGAGAGGAGTTGAAACCAATGAGCAGGGGTGAGAAGAGGAAGGTATAGACAAAAGGGGAAAGATGACTGAGAAGGGAACTGAATGAAGTGTGAACTTTGGAAAGGTGAGACTGCATTTTACTGTGCAAGTAAACTGAACAGAAACAGGGATCAGAAACAGTCTGGGAAGTGCCCAATTCACAAGTCTTGTTCACATTTTTATTTATCCTGCATATGATCTAGGAATGACTGCCACTGAGAGAACAGCTATGCTGGATGATACTGAAGCATAACTATGTTACTTATTACATAATTAAATCATTGTCTATAATAATGTCTACATAACTCTATTTTAGGGAGTTCCTGTTGCAATACCTCTAATTTATTAGCTAAGACTTATGGGAACTGAGGGCCAAAAAATATCTCGATTTTTAACTATTCTACTTTAAAAACCTAAGTCTTAAAGGTTTTTTAATCATCTTTAGTGGTGGGAGTCTTCTATTAATCCATATTGGCTGCTCTTGACAGCGATGGTGTTTATTTCTCAGGATTGTGCATTGGGCTGTAGAGTCAGTGTCTCCTTTGCCTGAGCTAAATGCTGAAGACAGATTTTGAACTGAAACAGATTTAGAGTATAAATAGAAAAGAAATCAACTTTTAAAAAAGTATTTAAGTGTGTTCTGGAATATTTGACATCCAGTTATTATATGTTTTAAAAGATGATAAACGGAGTTAATATTAGTGGGGAGAAAGAAGAGCATCTTCAAGAGTCTAATCTCAATACACAAAGGTAATACAGACTGAAAAATAATCCTCCTACAAGTCTGTGTCCAACATTTCTTATTTTGAAGCCAAGTTAAACCTCATCTAAGATAGTTCCATCGGAAATAGGAGGCCAAAGTATCCTTAAGATTTTATGCATCTTTTATGTATGAGTCTTAATCTCTGCTGTATTCTGTGGGAAGAGGAATGGAGACCTTAAGATATTTTTGTAACCTTGCTGATCTAGTGCTTATACACAGTGCTATAGTGTGTAGGTGTTTCACAGAATGGAAATCCCTTTAGCTTTTGCTACTTTTTCCTATAATTGTGTATTTGGAATCCATTTGTCAGGTTTGTAGAGAGACTCAGCTCCTCTCTTGCCTGAAATAAATCAGTCTAATCTGTTTTCCTCTCTTATTTTAAGTAGGAAATTATTCTTTTTACTTAGAGCCTAAGAAGGATTCTAATTCTTTGCACAGAAGTAATTTGTTGAGATAATTCCTTATCTTCCTCTCTATTTGCTTAACCATGGAGATTGAAGCGAACACAAGCAATCCTGATCTGCTCTGAGTAGTTATTTGTTTTCCTTCATGTTTGCCTTGATACTAAGCAGCCCTGAGCCATGTAACACTTGAGTACTTCCCAGTGTTTCCACCCTGAAAACAACCCACTGAGAGAGTAAAATATTACCTTCAGCCATGGAATCAATGCACAAGGAAATTACTTATTTAACAATAATTATCACTGAGCCAAGAATTTACCTTTGTCGTTCTCAACCATCTGTTATTTCATGGGGTCTGCACTACAAAAATAGCAACCACTTTATTAAACAGAGAGAAGAAATCTCAGAGAGTTAATAACTGTTTTCCATAGGTAGAATTAAAGGTTTTTATTTGCATCACCTAAGTAAATCTGCTAATGTGTTTAAAACAAAAAATTGGATTTGCAGTATTCATTTGAAATGATACATTTTGTGTTACATAACACAAAATACATTTCTGTCAGCTCCCATCAATTGTTCTCCTGCCTGCCCTCAGCTCCAGCCCACCCTCCTCTATGTCATTAGAGAAAAGGCAGCAGTGAACACAAAACTCATTTTTCCTGGCTGAACAAATTTTATCCTTTGGCCATTTTGGTTGAACCAAGCCTGCAAATGTAGAAGAATACTTTATACTTTGAAGTGTATGTTCCACACAAAGGTCAGTTAGAGTTTTTGTTATTTGTGGATGTTATCTGGGTACCTTCCTGAACAATATTTAGAAAAACTTCAGTGCAATTTCAGTTTTTAATCTAAATCCCTGTGGTAGCTGTTACACCTAGAAGGCTAAACTAAGAATTAGTGACATGGGAGATACAATTTTGAAGTTTTCCTGTTTCCTTTTTCCCCCTCGTGTAGCCAGTTTGTAAATCACAGATTTAAGTATTGGGTGGCTTGGAGCACAGATATTTTATTCTGAATTTTCCAAGTGCTGAAGGATTAGGGATTGCTCAGGAGAATATATTGGCTTGAAAATCTTTTGTACTATATTTGAATAGCTCTTATGGCATTAAATAACCAGACAAAAAAAATGTCATCTTCTAGTCACAAAGTTTTTGAAAAGCTCAGGAGGGAAAAACCTGCAAAACTGCTTTAGTATCACATGAGGGATTGAAAAGAAAAAAATTTTTCTATACCTTAATGATCTTAATTCGTTCATATCTAGAGGCATTAAAATAATTTTCAGCTGAATTTTAGGAACTGTTAGTAATTTTCATTTTTTATCCTATATTGTGTAGGATATAGAATATCCAGAGGCTCATCCCGTGACAGGAAAGGTCCTGTGTGGAATTGTGAAAGGAACAATGTGTAAATAAGACAAAACTGTGAGATTAAAATCTCACATTAAGATGGACCTCTCAAAAACTTTCCTAATGCTGCTTTCACCATGTTTGGGAGATGTGTTCTCTCCTCCTATCCTGCAAGCACAGGTAGAGATCATAGAATCATTTAGATGGGAAAAGACCTTTTAGATCATCAAGCCCAACTGTAAATCAAGGCCATTCATCATGTAGTTGACATCATGCAGAAGTTCCTTATTTAATGCCAAGTGGAATTACTTCACAATGGGAATATGTTAAAATGTTGCTGTTGTAAAGTTGTATTACCTTGACCAGAGTGGATGGTTTCTGTTTTACCCTCTTTAATGGCATTGTACCTCAGAGATTAGTGATACAACTCTTTTCAGTGTTAGGGAGAGAAATAAACTGATTTCTTTTTTTAAGGCAGGCAGTAGCTAAATTGATAATGCCTGTATCTTCAGTTTGTGCACAAATTACCCTACTGCTGAAATCATGGAATCTGCTCAGGTGTGAGCAACCCTAATATTCCTCATTGTCTTTTATTTTCCCTCACAGTCTCTCTGAGAAAGCATCAAAATCTTGGAGCTGCTACTATGAAACCAAACCTGCAGCTGCCTCTTCTCTCCTCATGGAGAGGGATGCTCTGCATTTCATAGAAATTAATCCCAGCATTTCAATTGTTGTTATGCTGCAGCATTCCTTTGTGACTCAGTGGAACATGCACATGGAATCTTGTACAGATGAGCTTTGCTGTAATTATCTTGTTACTGTTTCGGATTCTGTTGTATGGTAGGTTTTGTGCAGGACACAGAAACTTTCTGTGCATATTGACTCTCTTTGTAAGGAAGGTTCTGAGCTGCAAAGTTACCACTTTTCTACACAACATTTACACTTAAATCAGAATCATAAGATAGAGTGGGAGGGATCTCCTGAGCTCATCTAGTCCAAAATCCTGCTCAAGTTTGTATATATATGTATGTAATTTCTCTAGGGGAGAACAAGAGTTTTAACTCTGTAATAAATGTTTATTTACTTTTATTAATTTTCATTAACACTTTTCAAGAACAGCAGTTTCCTGGGTGCTGGTATCTCTAACAGTGTGAACTCCAAAGGGCTGAGCTTATCAGGACCTTAAATGAACAATATCTAAATACAGTCCACACATCCCTGCCTGTTACAGGCACACGAGGTTGACCCTTCCCATGCTGACACAGTACCCAGAAGTGATGTGATTTCCTTGGGGAAATCACGCAAGGATTTCCAATCACAAATTTTTGACAGTGTTTGTGTGATTTTTGCCTGCATTTCAGGAAAAGCAAGTAGGATGTGCTAGGAATGAACCCAAAGGGAAGCAATAGGTGAAGAAAATTTGCTGCTTGGCTTTCAGAGAGCATCTTCTCCTGGGCCATAATATTAACTCCTAGATAATAAAATGTAGTTGGAGAGGCTCCTCTGGTGTTTATTCAAAAGGAGAACTGGATTTCTCTACTTACCCTCTGAAGCAAAACCATCTGTGAGTTACAGTTAGCAGAAAAATATGTATAACCTGTTCTAATAAGAAAACACCTTATGCAATTTCACATCCCATTGTATCAGTCCATTACAGATTTCATTTCACATACTTTTCCCTACCTGCTAACGCAAAATCAAATATGTGCTTGACATCAGTGTGGTGCTTTTGCAAAATCAAGTACCAATAATCTAAATGTAAATATGTTTTTAAATGATTCCTGCTGTAGGCCCTAGAGGAGGAATGAATAAATGAAATTTCATTCAGTTTTCCAAAACAACTTTTGGGTTTTTTTAGGCTTTGTTTAAAAAAAAAACCAACATTAATTTGCTAGGAGTGAGATCTTCAGACTTTTAAAGTTTTTTGAATTCTCTCAGTTTAGGGAAGTGAAACCAGAAGAATCAATTGCTTTTGGAGCTTCTGCAAACCTCAGTGCTTTATATTGCTCTTCATTAGAAACGGTGATGGGAACATCAGACTAGGCTGGAAGAAAGGTGCACTGATATTGGACAAAACATAATCCCACCTGAGATTATGAGAAACATATAATTTAAACCAGTATTATCTTGAATAATGATTTTTTTGGGGTGCAATCCATTATCATTAGTATATATTTTTTTTTAAATTGATACCCGGTAATATTTGTCAGCCACTTCCCTTTAACAGAATTACACGTAATACTCTTAACTTCCATTTTTTCAAATACATTTTTAATGCTTCTTGTGTTCCACTGATAGTTTATGGATGAAATTTCCTCAAAACAAATCATCACTTGAAGTATTAACCAACATTTTCATGTTATTTCAGCAAATCTTCACAGGTTTCAGTAGAAAACTCAATCTGTGGATCCCCTACAGCTGTTATATTGGTACCAGTAAAATATAAATGAGATTGGTGTGAACATAAATATGTTCAGCTCGTAGTTCTTTGTTGTTAATTATGGAGACATGCAATTTGATTTTTTTTTCCCCCATGTGTATTCTCCACATTATACAAGATGGATCTTTCTGTGTAAATGGTTTAAAATATGACTGTGTGATCTCTTCAGTTTAATTCGTTGTGTTTTTCTTTATTTTAGGGCTTAACTTTCTCTTTTCATTTGAAACCTTTTCTTCCTGACTTATTTTAAAGAATTCTTTTGAAGGCATTAAACATGCTGGGTTTACTTATTTATTTTTTCTTTCCCAGCTGTAGGTATCCAGATGAAACTTGAATTTTTCCAGCGGAAATTTTGGACTGCAAGCAGACAGGTATATTTTAAATTGAAGTTATTGTTGAATCCACAACAGTTTTTTAACTGTGGAAGTGATGACCATGTCACAAGCAAGTTATTGCAAAGAAACAATGTATTTGAAGACTTGTTCTGGTTTTACATTTCAGACAGAAATGAGGGAAATTAAGACAGAAAAGGGGAATTCAGTGATGAACAGTTGCTTGGTTTTTGGAAGCAAGTAGAAACTTCATTAATTTTAGGCCCCAATACACGAGGACTTTGTTGGCACATGGTTTTTCACCCTTAGAAAAAGTGTAAACAATAACCAAAAGTGTGGTATTTGTTTCTGGTGATAGCAGAATCATGACTTCTCACTTAGGTTTTCTCTCTGGGTAACCTACAGTTACTTAGAGACAAAACCTAAGTAAACACAGGTTAATTAACAAAACTACATTACTGAATTGTGGTTGGCACTCATAGTGTTCAATAAACTTTATCTAAACCCCTCAAGGATAGAATTTGTACTCACTGCAGAGGATAATTGGGTATTTCTAAAGGTTAGGAGATGCCATCCCTGGTTTGGAACTGTGCTGTCACAGAAAATAAACCCTGGCCCCACCCCTACTGGAGAATCCTCTCTCATCTATGAATACTCTCAAGGATTTAGAGTGTGGAGGAGATCGTGGTGTTTAAAGCAGCTGAAATTTGCACAGTGTGAATGAACCCTTCCCTGGCAGAGAGCAACAGAACATCTTTGGTGAACGATTCAAAAGTTTCCAAGTCATTTTTAGAAATAATTTAGATAAAGTTGTAAGCAATATCTACTCCTTTAAAGGCTTGCTCATATGAATTTATAAAATGTTTTGTTTTGTAATTACCAAATGAGAATTAAAATACTTTATTGATTTTTTTCCTATCATCTTTAGTGTGCATCTCTCGATGGCAGATGTGGTATAAGTTGTGATGATGAAGTAAGTAACTAACAGAAGTTTTTCCATGTATGCCTCTACTGCAGTAGAAGATACACTTGATGAATTTAATTTGCACATTTCATTATGGTCTTTATCACCTTGTAAACATTACACTATTTAGATAGTGAGACTTTTGTTATGCCTGTTACAGATACCCACTGAATTACAAGGTTGGCTCCAGTACCTCAAACACGTGTTGCAATAATTTCTGCTTTGTAATAATTTCCAGTTTGGGAAATAATTTGAAGCAGTGCTAAGGCATTTGTTTACTACTTTATTATTAATGGGAAAAAACCCACTAGCAGTTTAAAGTATTCAGCTAGACACCAGCAGCAACCATGCAACCATATCCAGAAATTTGGTAATAGTGTGAACATTGCTGATTTAGAGTTTCCAGAGCTTTCCTTAATGACAAAACACGCTGTTGATAGGACTCAAACAAATATCACAGCTCCTCTGGTGAGTCTGTAAACTTTCACAGCTTCTCTCAATGGCAAGAAAATATCTGCTGAACATTTACAGTATGAATTAAAGCATTTAAAAATAAACATGAAGATGTTAATGCAAATTAAATGGCACAATAGTCAATAAGTATTAATGACTATTAATAGTAGCATGTTAGTTGTAAGCATGATTAAAAATAAAGGGAATCAATTGATGAGTGTGTGATACTTTTGATCCTAAAATATAGACAACCCATAAATTAAAAATACTTTTTTCTTGAGAGCTTTGAATTTGCTCATTTATTCTTGTTTTCCTGATGCCTCACATTTTATTTTAATGTTCTGTTTTCTTTATTTTTCATTTTTGGTTTCCTAACCCATGTTACATTCCATTACTGTTATTGTATACTGGAGCTGTGAAAAATCCATAGAGGACTTGAACTGGATCAAAGTTACTGTAGTTCAGATGTGTTCTCAGACCTCAGTTAACATTCTTGATGTGTTTATTCAGGACTTCATGCCTACAGTTTTACAAGCTCAGGGACTCCCCACCTATGGAACGTTCCCCTTGAAATCTGAAATTCACTGAACTTGAACCATTGGGCAAACCTGAGCGTAGTTCACTTCCAATACCTATGAAGCATTATGAATTTAGACCTCTTGCATACAGCTGTAGTCTATGCAAATGCTATTATCCCATGCATAAATCTTGTATCAGAAATCTGTTTGAGATTTGCTAGTAATGAGTAAATGCATTCTTCTGCCCTTAGTCTGTGCTAAAATTAAATAAGAAGCTGTTTCTTTTCTTCAATAGTAGTACTCTAAGTTATTTATCTTGCTGGCAAGTGGTGAATGAATGGTCCTGAATGAATATTTTTTTTTAGTTAATATCTCTAAAATGAATTGAAATAGAAACCCTCTTATCTTCCCATTCCACAAAAACGATATAAATTCCATTTATTGCATTATGCCTGTTTCCAATAACAGTGCTAAAAAGTTATTATCTTTTAAAGTTCTGAACTGTGGTATATGTGGATAATTAAATCTGAGAGATTTGAGACATGGCCACTAATTCTTGAATCGAGCCAGTCTTTTCCCAACAGCACACAAGCCATAAACTATGAAATTAAGCCTACACTTCTTCTTGTCCAGCATGACTTCCTTTATTTATTTTCCACACTATTGAGAAATATTGTTTCTAAAGCAGTATCTTTAGATTAATCATTCGTGCATGAGGACTGCATATCTGTATCCTCAAAAGATCTCTGTGCTGACTTAGCTCCTCTCCTCATCCAGTCAGTGGGAGGTTTCTGGTTGACTTTGGGGAGAGCAGTGTTGTGCTGTTAGAGCCTGCTCCTGAAATTCCATCCTTCACACACCACTGAGGTTAAGGGGCTGCCTCTTCTGAGTGCATCAGCTCTGCTCAGTTCTTTGCCAGCATCATCAGATTTTCACATTGCATTTGCCAACTTTGGGCTTTCTAGCAGATCTAAGGTTGAAAATTAGTTGTTTCAACTTCCTTTCTGACAGATTTTCTGTCACTGGGGGTGCCTGTAGCTTGGGTTCTCCTATTAGAATGAATATCCTGCATTTGCATTAGGGAATGATGTTCATTCTGAACTTTTGCCTGATTTCAGCTTTTGTTTTTTTTTTAAACTCCGAGCTAGCATTTCTGCAAATTTCTCCTTTTTGGCCCCACAGAACAGTACTAATATGTGGCCAGAATGAGAATCAGGCACATCTAATCATCTCTGGAAATATCAGACTGCATTTTCACATCTTGCACAGCTGCTACTGCATGGGGCTGCTTTCCTTCCTAAAACAGCAGAGATCTTGCTGGATGTGCAGAGTGTAGCAAAAAGCATATTTTGTCATATTTCTGTGCAGCCCATTTGCAGCAGGAAAGGTTTTGAACTAAAAACAAAGCAAGGATGATTCCTGTATTGAAAGCCATTCTGCTTAATTTTTTTCTTTTATACAATTGTCATAGAAGATTCAATAATCAAGAATAAAATGTTGCTGATTTAGACCAACAATAGAAATACAATAACGATTTAACACTGAGTTAGGTAATTGGCAATACTGAGGGGAAACTGAGTTATATCAAGGTTTGAGGGTTTGAGTTGGGCCTTATGTTTAAACTCTGAAGTGCAGTAATTAAAACTTTGCCTGTAGCAAGTAATTCTGTGAGGTTAAAATGGTTCATGTGTGTGTGGAGGGGAGCCCTGATTTGGCTTTACCTTGTTTTATACAGTTCAGACGTCTGACCTAGGAAAAGCTAACAGTCCTACCTCTGAATCCAGTTCCCAATTAAAAATACAATTTGAAAAGCTTTAGGAGACCTGTGGGGCCTCTTTTGCAGAAGTTTCTGGCCCCATCCCCCAATGAACAAATTAAAATATATTACCTGGTCCCCTGTTGGCTCTGCAGGCTGACACTGTGTTTTCATTAATACATCGTTAGGGTAATGACATTGTGCTGATGTTTTTCTCCAACTACAGGAGAAGCCATCAGGAACACCAAAGCTCTGTGCCTTTGCAAACTTTGCTATAAGGAAAACTTTAAGGAATGGATTATAAAACCACAAAATTTTGGGGTTTATGGGTTTTTTTTGTAATTATCTTATATGCTCCCATTCTGTAGACCTCTTTGTTTTGTTTGCATGAAAAAAAGCATAAAAATTAAATTGGATATTCCATAACCAAGACTACATTCATTTTGAATTTATCTAAAACCTTAAAACAACCTGAAGATTTTACCCATTTAGAATTGACTTAGAAGTAAAATATATAATTAATTTATTGCTGTATCCTAAAATAAAAAATTAAAATAGTATTTTATTGTTTTTCAGACAATAAATTGTTACCTAATAGATAACAATGGATTTATTTTAGTGTCTGAAGACTACCAACAGGTAAGATTTTTCTGGAGTCTTCTCATGTAACATGTTAATCTAAAATTACTTTTTAAAAATAGGCCACCATCTGAAAATGGTAGGGAATTAGTAACATAAAATTAAAATAAAAAATTCCTTCTACAAAGAATTTAAGCTTTTTTCTCACAACAGCTCAGTTTCTGTCTCCCATTGGAGCAGTGTCTGTTCTTAAACTCATGAATGTTCTCTTTAAAGACCTTTCTTGATGTATAAGTGTCTGTCTTCTGTAACAGGCTTTTACTCCAAGAAAAAAAAAATCTCTGAGACATTTTTGTCACATGGAAAGGTTGGAAGGTGGGGNGTCTGAAGTTGAATTCTTTTTGTGTGTTGGGATTGTGAATAGGAAAGCCACGCTCCTACTTAGCCCTCAGCTGAATTAAATTTGTTCTGATGAGCATGACCTAAGAAATACACTCCTTATGGAAAGATCTTGATAGACTTAAAATATGTTTATCTATTTCCCCTCTTGCTGTTGTTACTATTTACAAGTGCACAGTCCTGATTTGTCAGCTCAGAGGTGGCTATGGCCAGTAATTATTAAGAAGAGATGGTTTTTTTTGGTAGTCACCTGAATAGTCATTATGTATTCCTGTGAATAGTTTGGACAACTGCTGCACCAGAAGTAGGCTGGAAACGTGTTCTGACCTGTTTCATTAGTTAAATGAATCCAAGACTAAGAGGGACAGCAGGGAAGCCTCTATGTTTATGTGAATTTATAATAAGATTCCGTTGGTGTTTGTCTGTTTTATATATATAGTGTGCATACAGGCTGTTGTGGAGAGAGAAGGGGTCGAGAAGTGGGATGATGCCNGGTTTTTTTTGGTAGTCACCTGAATAGTCATTATGTATTCCTGTGAATAGTTTGGACAACTGCTGCACCAGAAGTAGGCTGGAAACGTGTTCTGACCTGTTTCATTAGTTAAATGAATCCAGGACTAAGAGGGACAGCAGGGAAGCCTCTATGTTTATGTGAATTTATAATAAGATTCCATTGGTGTATGTCTCTTTTATATATATAATGCGCATACAGGCTATTGTGGAGAGAGAAGGGGTGGAGAAGTGGGATGATGCTTTATCAATTCCTGACCTGTCTGGGATTGCCTCAGCACTGTTTTTCAATCAGCTTTCCAAACATGACCTGAACTGCTCCAAAAATCATGTTTGTGGGGCAGAGTAATTCTTCTCAATTGCAACTAAATCCTGATGTATTTAAAAAGTAGTGATAACCTGTGTGTGACTGCTTTGGGGGAGAACTGGCATTTACAAAGGGAGCTTTTGTGGAGAGAACTGTCACTGAAATGTCTTCATAAGACTGGTGCACAACTTGACAAATCAGGTTTATTACTATCTAAGGTTATATGAGGCATTTATGGTTTGGAGTCTCTTGACATTGCCTGCCTCTCCAATCGTTAAGGTAATCTTTCTTCATCAGTCAGCCAGGGCTATTGAAGCTGGTATTTTCAGTCATGTTCCTTGTGTTTTCAGGAGACTTTACATACCCATATGTTTTGGAAAATGTTCCAAGATTCCCCTGAGGAAAGAAAGAAAAAAAAAAAAGGCAATACTTGCCTTTTAGGTGGAGGAATGCATTTTTTTAGCTAGTGCTGTAACTTTTCTGCCTGCAAACTCCCAGGTGCATACTTGAGGTCAGCTAAGTTCCTTGTAATGGAATTGGGGTTTAGTTCGTACAAAACCTATGGAATCCTTGCAATTTGAGAGTGTAGTGCCCTTTCCCCCTCATAAATTGTGGGATTTCTCCCTTTAAACAATGAAGAGAAATATCCAATCCTCCTGGGAGTTGAGGCTCTAAAATAAAACAGGTCTTCCCAAGGTAGAAAAGTGCTGTACTTGCAAGATTTTCCACTGTCACATGAATGGCTGCAGATGACGGAGTCACTTCCATCCTGTGGACCAAATTCATTGCAGCAATGTTTGTTTTCTCAACAGAGATTTATTTTTATTAGTCCAAAAGTACTGAATAGGGACAAAATGAGTAATTCATCAAGCTGAGTGGTTTTAAGTATGAAATGACTCTGAATGGAGTTAAAATTTATAGGATTGATGAAATGTACTGTTCCAGCTCCTTAAACAGGTCATGCAGGAATTATAAACAATGTTTTTTAATGACTGTTTATGAAATCCTCTCACAACCTGTTTATATCTTTTTTGAGTAACATTTTAATCACAAGAGTTTGTGATCAGATTACTGTGTTTTCTTTACAAGCTTTAGGTTTGGAAGGCTTTTATTTTTGATATTGGATGTTATATAATGTACCTCAATATATTGTTTAAGCTCTCACATCTGCTCAGGGGTAATATTATAATCCCAACAACATGCCTTGACTGGGAAGTTCTCTTTGGGTTTTATGTAGCAGCAGTCCTGAAAACCTGTCTGTGTAACTGTCAAAGCCTCTCCTGTCAGATCCTGGAATATGCCAGTTTAAATTGCATCCGGTGTTTTGCATTTTTCTATGCTTTTGGTAATCCCTTGCATTTCCCCCTTACAGACTGGTTACTTTTTTGGAGAGGTTGAAGGGGCTGTGATGAACAAGTTATTAACAATGGGGTCTTTTAAGAGGTAAGAATTAACATTTTATCTCTTAAGAATGTTTTAACAAAATAATCAAAGTCATGTAAAAGAAAGCCAAGACTGGCAGTGTGGCTGGATTCTCATCTATACCTCTTTTCTGTACAACCTGAGTGTAATTTGATTCCATACACATCAAATATTGAGAGTATTGGAGTCAGCCTACAGTGAGTTTCTTATTAAAAGAATGGTTTATTTGACTTCAGTGCTAAAACTGTGTCCCTTTCCTCTTCACATTGGGCTCAGGTGGAAAAGGGATTGGGATCCACACCTGAGCAGTTTTAAACAGCTCTAAAACAAAACATTTATGCCACATCATCATTTTGAGTTGTAAAATGATGGAAGTTGCTCAAGCTAGACTGTTATTGAATGGAAAATGTGTTCTCCCAGTAATCCATCTCCATTCACATGCTAACTTACCTTTGAACGTGGTTGTGACTATTGACCTGGTCTCACTATCATGATGACATTAAAAACTAACAGTGATTTTATGTGTTGTCCTTTGAAACAAACTATGCACTCTGAGGAATTCAGATTAAAATTTCCCTTTAACCTGTAAGCTAGAACTGGAGTCTCCATGGCTTTCACCTGGTCTAAGAACTGTTCTGTACTCCTTTGTTCTCTTACAGCACAAGAAAACTGCCTTTATACTGTCCCTTTTTATTTTCCTGTGCATTTCATATACGAATAAACAGATGCATCACTGATGCCATCCATCACTGAGTTTAGTTATTGCCTGTGAGGGTCTACAGGGGCTCTCTGAGCAGGTGGTTTGTGGGCTTGCTCAGTAAATCAGCTCCCTTAAAGGCAGATGATTTCTGTGCTCTCTCTGTGCAGGGCAGCTGAGTCCCACTCCCAGTAAGTGGCTGACCTGAATTGTGAGGACCCACCACTCATGGAATCATCCCCAATCCTAGTTTTCTGAGGGTGGCAATTTTTTTGCATTTAGCCCTACATTTTTAACGTGCTGTAGAAGGAAGTGAAGTAATACCTGTTTATAGACTGGATTTGGCAGTGAAGGGACCTGTTTGTTCAAGAGGTGAAGCATTTTATTGAATGCAAAGGACAAAATACAGTCAAAACTAAGGGATAATGTTTTAACTTGTCCCAATTTGTTTTGTTCTGCCCAACAAAGCTTCTCAAAGAACGTCTACTCAATTATGACAGTGATGGGTACCACCACTAAAAAAACAGGCATGGCATGAGAGTTCCATCTAAAATGCTGTGGGGGGATCTTTGGGCTGGGACATTGGTTAGGATTTTGCTGGTCTTGGCCTTCATTATTAGAGATAATGAGGTCAAAAGGTCAGTGCAACTGAGCTGTATACTAAGGAAATTGTAAACTCAATGAGCCAATTATTCAACCATGATAAAGCAACCATTGCATATCAATTAAAAATGGGACAGAATCATAGTGGAGTAATTGCAAATGAGCAACTTTCTGTACAGCAGATAGCAGCAGAAAAAACCCACAAACTGTCTTTGAGCTCTGTTAAATGAGGCTTTTAGATAAACTATTCCAACAATATGAAGAAGAAATCATTGCTGGTTCTCATGAAAAATAGTCAGATGCATTTACAGTATTTTTAAGATTATTAATTTTTCTGGATGAAGATTGTCTTTTGCTTTTCCAATTTCTTTTATATGAAATAAGAAGAAATGAAAAAGAATGCTTGGTGCAGTGGCAAGATCTGCCAGCAGCATCATTTCCCTGAGTGTGGGCATTGTGGACATTATATTGTCATTGCTGTTCTTACCATGGGGGCAAAGCAGAGAGCCAGCTCTGTTCATTGTGTTTCATTCCGATAACATCCAGAGCCATCCTTCCCTGCAATCTACTTCTTACATGGCATTACAGTCCAGCAGGTGAATTTTACAACCCTGCCCTGCTTGAGCTGCTCGTGCTCCCTTTTTGGTGGGTTTGGAAGGTTCTGTGCAGCCTGATCCCCCTGCAGAAGAGTTTGCTGACAGCTCCAGCCCCGTGTGGGTGGGAGTCCCCTCTTCCCTCAGTGCCAGGTGTGAGTGGCAGAGCCGGTGTGTGCTCCCACCTCGTGACTCCTGCCAGCTTGCAGGCTCTGCATCCACAAAAGGAATGAAATAACTCTTTGTCTGTTCTCCCAACTACTGCAAATTTGGAGTGATATAGAAGTGCTTTGTAGGATTGAGATGGAAGTGCTAAACAAAAGGGGGTTGTTTGCTGCTGACTGTTTCTTTTCAACCTGCAGCAGGATGAAATTCAATTTTTGAGTTTGCTGTTTATTTTTTAAAGTGAACTTAAATACCTCCTTCCCTCCTCAATTTCTTTAAACTCAGTACTTCTTTTGAATAATGTGTGCATATGTATGTATGTATATTTTCTTAGTTTATGGGGTTTATAATTAGGGAGAAAAATTATATCAGTGCCTGCACAGCAACGTGACATGCTCTATGATTTCATTTAGCAAAATTATGTTTATTTTATACCTTAAGTATTGCACACAGTTAAATAATTTAAATATGATTTAAATGTATTATTAAATAAATTAGGATGTGCTTATGGAAAAGTATCTGCTTCACAGAACTTAGAAAAGTTTCTTTATGGTTTTCTCAGCACTTTGTTTATATAAAAACAGTGAAAAAAAAATTCAACTGCTCAAACCATGAAAATCTTAAAAACCAACACTAAACATCAGGAAAATTAAGGGCTATCAAAGCAATGAGATCCCTAAAGAAATACACATAATAAATCTGTAAGAGAAAATGAAACATCTCTTGACTTCAAAACACTTTCACCCTTTCCAGTAGGAGGAAAACTAAGCAATTCTATATGACAAATATGGAAGCAGCATCATTTCCTCTTACAGTTCTCTTTCCAGCAGGCATCCTCTTACATAGAAGAGTCTATGCATTGGTATTTGGTATTTAGTAATTTTGTAATGTTGGTGTTTGGCAATACTGGTATTTGATCAGCTTGTCAGGATGTATGTCTGAAGTGGTACACCCCTGAAATGCAGCTTTCCCAGGAGCTCACTCTATCAAGTTCTTGTTGATCTGAGAGCTCATTTCCCAATTTTTCTTGTAGTGCAGATCCTTCATCTGGGCTCTCTACATGCACAAAAAGGCAGGCTTTCATCTATTTGTCTTGATTTGCTTTATTAGCAAAACCTAGCAAATGTTTTTGCCCCGGGTTATGAGTATAAAAATTCAGAACTTTGTTCTTCTCCTAGAAAGTAGTTTAGTAAATTCATAAAGCCAAATCATGAGAACAGTAAGTAGGTGCTTAACAGCTGGACACAGTTTTCACTGAGGCACCACAGCCTCCAAATGAAGTATATTTTTCTATTTTGTCCAGTATTTCCTATTTAAGCACTTTATTAAGATATTCTCCTTTTTTTTTTTTCTCCGCTAAAATGGCACATATAAATTTTGTATTTATTTTCATGTGGATTTTTTATAGTAATGGATTTAGCTGCCTATTAATTGGGCAAATTGTACATGCATGCTTTGGAGAAGATCAGAAGTACTCTGAAGGAACATTCCAAATTGCAGTTGTTGGACTTGGCATTGGACAAATTGTCATTACCAACAAGGTTTACCTTTTATTTCGGCATTTACTAAACGTGCATCTGGTACCTGCACACTGAAACTCTCACATTGCTGTGGGGGATGTTTTCTGCACATATTTTGTTCGTGTTGTATCTAAATTAATGTCTTAGATCTGAATTTTAGGCATTGTTCAACTTTATGTCTCTAAATACTACCTTTAATGCAGTGTACTCATATACAGAATCAGTTTATACACTTAAGGAGAAGCATAGGCATATGTGTTACATAAATGAGTTCTCATTCCATATTCTGTAAATACAGGTTGAATTGTAGTTTTTATACATGTTATTCCTTGAGAACCTTGGCAATTGGGAATAACTGAGTACTAAAAGCAAAGATATGTGAAGACAAGTTTGTTCTGTCAAAATGCTGTAATTTAGTTTTATTCTTTCCATAGATTTTGATGAAAGGTATTATCCTGGCAGTGTCTGGACACTAATAATCTGTCAGGGCAGGTGTGAGAGCCAGAGCAGCAGCAGCCTGGGGTTTCCTACAGTGTCCTGCTGTCTCCCCCCAGGAACCTCTCTCGACTTTAGAATTGGTTTGCTCTTCACACCATTCAGCACTGTCCCTCCTTCCCCTCCTTGTGAGAATGCCAGACAGGCTGCACATCTCATGTCTGAATTCTGAACATCTTTCCACCCCAGGCAAGCTGTAGACTCCACTAATTTTTCCATAGACTACTGAGTAAAGCATAGTGTCAATAATTAGGACTTCTGTACTACTGGCTCCCTTTGTTCAGCTCTTTTGAGCATTTTTTTCATTTCCTATAGACTTGACATTAACTTCCATGGTAAAATGTTTATTTTTCCTACACATCATTTGAAACCCACCAAATCTTGAACTGCTGACAAAACATTTGAAATTTTTTGCATTTAAGATCTTTCAGCTGCTACAATTGTCAGTGGTGGTATTTTATACCACCAGGTAGAAATTCATGGGTGTGATGAAAGCCTGGCTGAAAGCAATAGAGAGTACATCTGCCAATATATTTTGGGCTGCTGGTAGGTCTTGGAAGCTTTATTTTCTCAAACCAGACTTGTACTCAATTGTAAGTACATTGCAAAGTAGGAGAGTGGAATTTACTGTATCAGGAAATTGACAATAAAAGGGTTTTCAGTAAGATCTGTTTAGCCCCTGAAGTTACATAAACCAACAGTGCACATTTTGATTGTGCTAAATAGCTGATGCTAAACACAATTGCTTTGTGAACTTCAGGCTTGGAAGTTGACAGTGTGGTGGTGTCAGAAAGTCTCAGGAATGTCCTCTGTAGAAAGAGCAGAGCTCCCCTGGGAGGTGCTGTGATACAGAGCGTGGACTTGTGCAAATAGATGGGCTTAGGAAGTTGTGTTCCCTGACTATGGTCAGTTGGACACAACATGGTCAGCTGCAATCAGCTGCTTAAAGCTGAAATGCAATCACCTCAGAAAGGGTGATATGGAAGCCTTTCATCTGCAACATTTTAAGGGTTAAGACTTTCTGAGTGAAAAAAAGTCTATTTTCTGAAATCTCAGAAAGACTTAGTAAAACAACACCCTGGAAATGACACCTGAGCACAGGAACAATACAGCGCCTTAGGCAACTCTGCTTTGACTACAAATGCTCTAATACCTTTTGTAAGGAATAGGACTGGGAGGCTTTTGCTTTCCTCTATTACATTTATAAGAATAAACCCAAAACAACTGGATTTGAAATTGTGAATACCTTGGAACCCATATAATGTCATTCATAGTGACTGAGAATCAAGAACAGGTTCGGTATATTGCAGTGTTCAGATTTCAACATGGTTATCAGCTTCATCCACTGATCTTTGAAGGGTGTTACAAAATTCTTGTTTGTTTACGTGCTTTCACTGATATATTTTGCATATCTTGTGCTATAATTGTTTGAATCATCTTTAGAAACTTTTGAGCTACGTGTTGAAAAGCCCACTTTGGAGGTTACTGAGACAGCAACACATTGTTTTAAACCCAGAACTCTTCCTTTCTGCCATCACTGTAATTTTTTTTTCCTCTTTTAACTACATTTATTTATTGGTTTTCTTTCCCTTAATCATAGTGCAATCTTAGATTGCTGAATACTCCCTACAATAAAATAGGAATATCTACAAAAAATATAACTTACCATGTTGGGGTGCAGTATTAATTGCATTTCTGGTTATTTGTGGGAGTACATATTTCAGTCTTTTAATACATTTTTATCTTTGAGCATTCAAAGAAACTATTTTCTCTATCAGAATGCAAGAATTGCATAAGAAATGTAATACAAGTTCAAATATAAAAAAATTAAGTTTAAATTATAATAGATCTTTCACATGACATTATAACAGTTTATATATTCTATATATAGTATTGAAAAGTATAATAGTGCATATATGTACTAGTATATATATAATAGTATTATAATAGTATTTGATTAATACTGCAGAGCAGAATAATTAAGTCCACTGATTGACCAGGAAGTTCTGCTGCATGAAACTGAAAGCTGAGACATGAAACCATCACCAAACTTAATAAATGTATTAAAAAAACATTTACAATGAATACAGACAGAACAATGTATTCTGCTTCTAAGGCTAGATATTGAATGATGGGACTCTTTCATCCATATGGAATTGCCTGATACCCTGCAGAAAGCACCTTAACACCCCTGAACTGCCCTTTTCTGTGCATTTATCTCTTGCCTCCATCACTGGGTGGTCCAAGTGCACACACAAACGGACTGTGCTTGGATCCTGAGGAATATAATAGTCAAGCCAACCAAGGCTGGAAAGGCTGAGCTCTAGAAATTCCTTTCCAGGGGCTGGATCCTGACCATGGTTAAAGGATGAACAAGAAGGAAGGGAAAGGCTAGGGGAAGTGGTGTATTTCTGCATGCCACAGAGGCAGCACAGCTTACACCATGTACTGCTCTGTTTGTCTTGGCAGATCTGGGTGCGCGGATCTGGCTGTGGGCGGGATTCTGCCAAGGATGGTCAGTGTTCCACCAACACCATGTTTAGGTCTCTAGTTATGCGTTTGTCTCCCATGTGCCTCTCTGCCAGTCCACAAAACAATGGCTTCCTAGGCATTTCTATTCTCAACATAACAGAAAAACAATAACGTAAGCAGTATGACCGTGTGCTAAATGTTTAGCTGAAGCTGCAGCATCCAATATGTTAGAGATTTTGTCTGTAAGCCAGAAAGAAAATAGAGACATAATAAAGAAGCTTTTAGTGATGATTGCTGTCACAAAATTAGATCAGGAAAAGAAAATGTTCTTTACCACAATGGAATACAACATTTTATTGGTACAGGTTGCAAGTTTTCATGGCATGCAGTGCAGGATGCCTCATGGTGATGCTGAATGCATTTCATGACCTGGTTTTGGAAGCTTCTGGGACATCCTCTCTGTAGCTGAATTTGTGTGCTCTTCTTTCCTCTTCACTTAGAAGCAAGGCACACATTGCAAAACATTGAAGTCCCATCTCATACCTCTATCAACCATTTCTGTCCAGTTGTGTACCCTTGTCCCTCTGATGATGCAAAAGGCAAATGGAAATGTTTAAATAATAAATTGAGTTCAATATATTTACACTTGTTGCAAATTATCAGCTGAATATTCTTTACACCTGCTACAGATTGTGAATGTTTTGTTTATGTGGATGGATAAAGTTAATTGATTGCTCTATGGACAGACAGATTTAGAGAAATAATCCCAATAATTCCATGTACTAGCTCTGAATGCTAGATTTTACATTTAGATCTCTGAAGTGTTTCAATGATGAGTAAATTGCAAGCATAAGTAAATTTCCCTGTTTACTATGCATCTGAGGAGGCTTCTAGCATAAGTTGATTACAGCAGGTACCTGGAATATTTTGTCTTCATGAAAAGAAGCAAAGGTAAACCCATCCTGCTTCAAATATCTGTCAATGCGCTGAAATTCCACCTCTGTCTCCTTCAGAAGCAATGCCATGAAACAAAGCAGCTGTGCACTGAGATGCTGGGACTGTTTCTGCTTTTACTGAAGTTCGAGTGGTCTTTTGTGAGAAGCCTCTCAAATGCATAGGCTCTTTCTGGGGCTAAATGTGCTGATCTTAGTCCAGAACCGATTGTTTAAGCATTGTGTTGGATGTGTATTCTCCTCCTCCCCACATTGTTTATGGCATTGTGTGTTACACTCTGTGTGTCTTCCCTGGTTCCTCCCAGCTATGCTTTTGCTTTGTTCTGTAGTCTGCTAACATCCTTACAAAGTTTTCACTGCATTTCTTACACTCTTTCATGTAACCTGTCTTTTAATGATCCCCTTCGCTCTTTCCCTCCGCTGCTCTTACAATTATTTTCCTGTCCACTTTGTGAGCAGAATGTTCCACATCATCATTTTTATTCCACTGTGTTTTCTTCTTTTAGTCAAGCAGTTTTCTGTTCTTCCCTGTAGAATTACACTTTATGACTACCAGGCCATGTGTAGGACAAACAAAGAGAGTAGCGACAGTGCCCATAGCTTACTGGACGTAAGTACAGCGCGTCTTATGAGCATCTTTCCATGCAATCATCAAAGAAAACTGTGGCAAATACCTCGTGGCCATTGTAAGACTGTTATTTTGATTTGAAATGCTTGCAGCTCTCATGTTTATCCCAGAGCATACAAAGGGTGATTCATTATAAACTAATGCAAAGTGTTCATTTTTTTCAAGTTCAATCATTTTAATGCTGGGCCACCATTTGTGAGGTTCTGAATGTTCCTTGCTCTGTATGAATCTGCCCTCTTAGGAATTTGTGAATTTGGCAATGGATTGTGTTTTGTCTGAGGGACTGGAATCACATATGCCTTTTCTCTCCCTAAACACATAATTCAAATGTAAAATTGAGGGGTTTTTTAATATGAAAGGAATGGTTCATTGACTAGGCATGCAAGTCAGTGATTTTAACAATTTCTTTTTCTTAGTACTTAAACATTTTAAAGTAGAATTTTGATGCATTTAAACCCTTGTTTTGCAATTTGAGTACAAACCCTGTCCCTCTGCTAGGCTTGATTAGAGCCAATCTGGGTCTTGCCAAGGCAACACTTCCTTATTGCTCAATCCTGTATCAGGGTAATAACCCCAAGGATGCTTTGTAACCATGCATCCATTTTACTGATTGCTATAATAAACTATCAGAACTGATCACGTGTTAGATAGAGGTTTTGCTTATTAAAAGGGAACTGTTTTCACAAATAGATGACAGTAACAGCATGAAAATATTATGTAAAGAGAACAGCAGCAAAACACTGGCAATTTTTCCACTCTGGAAAAGTTACCTGATAGTTTTTTTAAATGCACATCTAACTAGAAAAATATAGATCTAACTAGAAAAAACCCCATAACCCTTTAATATGGTACATTTGGAGATGTTTTCATTAACATGTTTACATGGCTCTGTTTTTTCATATGCCTGGATTTATGGCATTTATCAGTTTGTTACCCACTAAATTCTGAACCCAAAAAAAGACCATCTCCACATCAGAAATACTAGACTGCAATGAGACCTCAATTATCAGTGAAATAGAATAGGATACTGTGAAACACATTTACATGAAGTATCTTAAAACATATTAGAACTCTTAAAAAAAACCTTCTATCCAAAGACTTGGGGCTTCAGTTCAGTTTGTCCAAGCACTCAGCATGTAGAGCTGAAGCATTATCCCTTAAAAAGTGGGTTCTAATCAAAAAGACTTTTTTTTTTTATTATTCAAATTTTGCCCAGGATATCCAGGAAGAAAAACCCCTGCATCTGTTTTGGGATACACTGAGACATGTCAAGGAATTTTTGTATTTAAAGACAGTCAAACTCTTTAAACCTCGAGTGAGTTATGGTGATCCTCAGTATGAAAGATGAACAGAATTTTAGGTTATGATTTTTCTGTTGATTCAGTCACTTCTATCAACCATGACTACTGAGAAAGTATAAAGAGAACTTGCATTAAAGACAGGTAGGGGCTGATTCCACGTTTTTCTTGGTTTTGTGCCCAGTTTTTTATATATCAGATTATTAGGCAGTACCCAGTATAATTTCTGCTTAAGAAAAAGGTAGAAGGCTTGCTCACAAATGTTTATCCTTCCTGTTGAGGGTTATAGTTTTATAAATGCAGGAATAGAGACAGGGTCAAGATGGAAACTCCCTAAAAAGTTCCTATTCTAAAGAGCATAGACATGGAGAAGAGGCATCAGACAGAGACTCTATCCAAGCTTTTAGGATGTGGGAGTGAGATGATAAATTAGGGATAGACTGGACTTGGAGATCCCTTGATCTATTTCTTTATCAGAATAGTATTGCCTCTGAACAGCTATCAATATTTTGTTATTTAGCACTTTTGTTTTAATTGCTCCAAGGCCGATGTGATTCTCCATAGAACCACCTGCAAATGTAGCACTGCCATGGAGCCACAGAACTAAATTATTTTGGCTCTCAATGGTGGTTTAAATGTGCAGAGAGAATAAAACTCCTGCAGTTTTTGTTGCAGTTTTTGAAAGAGCCGTCTGTGATTGGAAAAGGCTCTTGAGTAAAATCACATTTCATGAGAATACATTTATGTAATTACGTGTTTTTTCCACTGGAATTTAAAAACAATATATTTTTCATTTTCTGCAGACATTAATTTTTTCAGACACATTGGGGGTTAAAATTTTAATTAATTTCCAATATTAAAATAGTTGATAAAACTCATATTTTATGCTAAATAAATATTCTTCACAAGTAATGATGAATACATTGCTTTACACTAAATTTGGCGTTATGAAAACAAAAGCATACAGCAAATTTAATTATTTGGGCATGAAATTTCAGGTTTTCTGATTTGAAATGAAAATAAATAAGATGTCCCACAGGACTGACATTTTCTTTTCTTTCCTCTCCAGGAAAGTCTTGTAGTTCTTTATCTTTTCCTATAAGACAGGGTGAAAATCAAGTGAAAATCTTTCCTGTCTCAGACACTGTGCATTTTGCTGGGTTGTGATCTCAGCCTTCCATGGCACTGACTGAGTTCTTTGGATCTGTGAGTCCTCAGCCCTGCACAGAAAGTTTCTCTGTGGCCCCTGAAAATTTTAGATGCTCTGTTACAGCTCTGCCAAACAGCACTGCTTCAGTGAGGGCTGATTTGGGGTGGTTAGGCATGATTTTAGATATCTGAGGAGTTCTGTCATTATGATTTCTATTTGTTAAAATACTCTCTTTGAATCTAAAAGAGTCTGCAGAATTTTATGCAACTAGGACATCCTAACAAAGACGAGGGAGATGAGGAGAAATTCCGAATTTCTGGAAGCTGAGTTTTCTGCCTGACTTTCTTTCATGAACGATTAATCCTATTAATAGACTTTTCAAAAGTGAAATATTCAGAATATATTAGAAGTACTGTAAACAGAGGATTTTCAAAGGATTTGCTGTATTTGTTATGATCCAGAAAAAGAGAGGGAGGAGGGAAAAAAACTTCTTAAAGTGCTTACAACTGGACTGTCAAGTGACTCAGATAAACATTTAGGTAAATTCAGACTTCAGAAGCTTTTCTGAGCCTAAGGAGGCTGAGGCAGTGAATAGAGATTTGCATTATAGAGAGGAAAGCCTGTGAATTGCAGCCCAAGGAAAGCTCACATTATCTACCCGAGCTGTTCCTCCAGCAATAGCCTGGGAAATAGGAACCCCTAGAGGTTAAAGATTTAAGAATCATTTGCAAAAACTTTTCCCACTGATAATCTGTGTATATGACCAAGTATGATAAAATGGAAATCTAATTGCTACACATTTTATTAATCAGTGTAATCATGTTTCTTGATTAAAAAAAAGGGGGTATATGCTCCACACTCCACACATGCTTGAACATCCAAAGCATTTTTACATGAAGAATTCAGTTAAGATATAAATGCTGCATGTTTTGCCTTTTTATTAAATGAATTGCTTCTCTTCAGCCTTATAATGCCTTCTTTGCTGCAGTAAAGTGGATTATGACTGAACTTGTCTGGTAAGTAGATTTCATCAAGAATGTAGCAAATATTTCTATGAAATACTAAATAGTTGTACTTTTAAGTATTAGTATTTTTACATTTTGCATGCTGCTTTTCTTACACAATTTTAAATAAAACAATATTTGTAATTTTTTTTTTCCAATTTTGAATTTTTAAAATCTGAGAAAATTTTGGCTGCAAAACTGCAGTTTCACTTGCATTGCATTCATGGTCTTCACTTATATCTGCATGTCTTTGCTTAGCAGATCACAATACACAACCCAAATTTCTTTCTGTGATTACTGTTAAATTTTAGATACATGACTGGCAGTTTGTGGTGCTGCTTGGGTGGGCTGCTGCCAGGAGAGAAACTTGTTACCCTGACTCACTGTATTGTTTGTCACTCCATAAAATGCTGCAGGATGGGCCCAATTCTGTGCCAGATAAGGTGCATTTGGATGTTGCTGAATTCTTCTATCTCCATTAATTCTTCTAAAATCCCCAGTTAATTCACAATGATCATTATCTTTAAAAGAAGGTGCCTAAGAAATAGCAATATCATCTGAAGAAGAGGAAGCCTTAAAATGTGTCATGTTATTAAGCTATATGATTTGTTATTCTTCTAATCTGAAAGCAAAACTGCAGATATGAGTGAATTTTATCTTTACTGACATAGAACTGATTTTTTTCTTGTAGTCATTTTGTTTAATTTTAAATTGTATGAACTTTTTTCAAAGTTCAGAATAAGAATTAAGGAGAATTAACTGAATGGCTGCTGCCAGAGGGCAGAGATTGATCTGAAATGCAGCTTTCTGAATGAATATAAGGGAAAGAAATTGTGTTAAAATGAGACTGATGCTATATATCACAGCTTTGAAAATATTAAGAAACCTTCTATGTTTATAATTATTGTAGAGTTGTGAGCATATGATGAACTGGATGTTGGTTTCACATTTTTTACTCTTACAAGAACTGCTTGACTGGCACTTTTCAGTCCATTCTTCCAAATAAATCATGGTGTATTTTAGTGTTCTTTACAATTTAGAGTTGGTTAGACAGTGGTTAATCTTTTCTGCTCTTAGAAACAAAACAGCTTTATTATTTCAATTTGAGAATTAATCAAAGAAACTATTTTATGTGTACTCCTGTATGGTAGCCAGGATAGTTATAACCCCATGGCATTTTACTAGAGTCAAAATACCCAAATGATTAAGAAATAATGTTCAGCAGCAAAAATAGTATGTGCTGCCATGCTTTGAGAATTTTAATGGACATTTCAAATACAATCAATATTTTAAATTAAAAGTAGGTAAATTTATGATTTATTGATGGGGTTAATTTCAGAATAAGTTTTCAGATGTGAAAAAAACCCACAGTAAAAATATGAGAATAGCAGTAGTTGCTAAGCCCAGAGTCATGCTAGTCACTTGCATTTCAGTTCTGTGTTAGCTTTTATTTAAAATAGGATTAATGTTATCAAGCCACTGCCAGTTTAGTGTTTTGAAAACATTCTGTGGGGTAATGTGAAAACTCTAATAATTTCTCCAGGTTCCTTGTGGAATTTAATCTATGCAGTTGGTGGCACTCTGATCTAACAGCTAAAGGTAAGTGTGATTTTTTTTTCCTTTTTCCTGGCGTAATGTCAAAAATGTCTAGAGTAATTTGGACTTTTGAAATTCAGATATGTGTACACTGTTTTAGATTAAAGAATAAACATCTGATAATAGTTTTCCTCCCATGTCAGCATCCTCTTCTTTGCTAATGTTTCCTAAAACACAAGAGAATTAAGATCTTCTTTGAATAATCACAAAGTGCTTGTGTGCACTCTAGGAACACAGTACACTACTATAACAGAAAAGTTAAAATAGTAGATAATGATTAAATATGGTTTTTAGAAACATTTCTCTTCATTCCAAAACAATCCTTGTGAGTAAAGCACACTGGGCTGTTTTCATTATACAACTTTCTTTTTTCTAGAGCTGCCATAAAATGTAGTGGAATTACAGTAGTTATTGTTCTGGAAAATGCCATTTCAAAAAAAGGGAACAAAAATATGATGATCTCTATTATTTCATACAAAATTAATTTTAAAGCTCAAGATTACAGATTTTATGCTAAAAAAGGCTGATCTATTTTTTTTATCATTCCATTCAAAATAGACATTTAAATGTACAAAAATTCAGTTTACTCAAAATATTTTTTTAATGCAGAAGCTTCATTTGAAATAACAGAAATTTTTAATGGTCCCACTAAGAATGGGAAGTTTTCAGTGTAAGCTGTCTTTTTATATTTTAATAGACTTTTTATGGCATTTTCAGAAGTGTTGCTCAAAAGTAAAGGGCCACTTTACAAGAGCAGTGCTCTTCAAGTGACAATTTAATAGGGAAATTGTGCTGTGTGTCATTGACTGGTGTCAGGATTTAAACTGAATTCTTCAGCTTCATATTTGCACATTTCTTAGCAAAGCAAGGGATAAAATTGCTGCTTTAGGCTTCGTTTAATATTTGTATTGCCTGGATACTAGGCTGTCTTTATGCCAAAATAAAATCGTGTCTGAAGCTAAAATATCAGTCAGGCCCCTAAAAACCAAGACCAACTGTTCAGTGGTTTCCCTAAGCATGAAGAGAATCATCTCTAACACTGAGGCTGTGGAGGTCAGTCAGGTTTGCTGTGCTGGACCCAGAAAATGCAAAACTGTTCCTTGAGGAATGGCAGCTGTGCATGTCCTAGCCCTTGGTGTTTGCAGAGCAGCCAAAGCAGCCAGTGTAGGAAATGATTTTTTTTTCAAGTGTACTGTACAAATATGCCTCAATATATCCTGACATGAAACATCCAGTGGCACTTGCATTGTATGGTAGAGAAAAGATCTTTCAAACACAACATCCCTCTTCTCATTAGAATGAATGTCTGATTTGTATTTTGAGTGTGTGCTCATTAGAGAAGAGGCAATAATAACTTGCAAACCTTGCAAACTTCATTTTGTTTAAAACTGAATATCAGTGCAGGACTTTGGTGGACCATTATTATTGAGAAATTTCCTTTCATGTTTTAGTTGACAGTGAAGTTTTAATTTCACAAGTCAATTGCTCCATTCCTTTGATGATTTAAGAGTATTGGAAATATCCCCTCATCACAACCATTGGAATGTCAGTACTGTTAGGGTAGTGCTTGCCCAGCTCACATCTGGTTAGGTAGCAAGGGATGATTGTTTGGAAGCAGCATATTTTAGGAAGAAAAAGCAGAAGATATTTCACAAGAAAGCAGGAGAGGAAAGCACATGCTTAAGTATGTAAATGCTATGTTACCACTAAGAGTTTTGTGACTGCACTTCATGAAATTAAGATTAATAAACTTGCACATTTATTTTTTTACTTAACAATGTTTTAAAAATATCAGAAAAAATAATAGATCAGTTTCTTGAGTGGAGAAATTGCTTTCCACTCAAATTGTGACATTAATAGAATGAAGATGCTGGAGGGTCCACACATACCTGCCCATTTGCCAAACCCTACTATGGAAAATCCTTCTGCACAAGATCTTGTAATTGCAATCACATTTGTAGAAACCCTAAACCTTGGACAACCCCATCATCTTCTGGACTCTCGTGAGATGGAGGAAATCTGAGACCAATGAATCTTTGTCAGCCTCTTTGTTACACAAGCCACATGTTGATACAAGTGAGGGTAGGCTCAAAACACAGGTGATAAACTCCAGTCATTCTTGACAACAGATAAGGAGAACAGAAGAGAAAGGGAAGAGGTGCAGTACAGCTAGTAAAACAAATTTCTAAAAAATACGGAACTATTAAATATGTCCCAACATATGAAAACCTCAGAAATAATAGTGTCTAGTGAAAACATCAGAAATAATAAAAAAATTCTGACCAGCTTTAGAACATCCTTTGAGTTCTATGCATTTGGTGGAATAATTTTTGGGTTCTTTTTCATTATATACAAAATCTGTGAACAGTTCAGAAATTCATGCCCTGCTGTGACTGGAAATGCAGATGTGATCGCCCCCCTGGCACTGTTCAGTGGGTGCACCACTCCCTGTGGAACAGATCATCTCCAGGGGAAGCTCTGTCGAGCCCAGGAGCCTGTTCAGTGGCTTTTTTTTTTGTCATACCTCATCTCGTTTTCTCACTTAGCAATTAGTTTAAGATAGGGTTAACATTTGTGCTGATGTGCAAAGTGTATCTCTGTGTTAAGGAACAATGAAGGGGTGGGGTGGAAAAAGAAAAGGAATGGGGGAGAAACACACAGATACTTCAGTGTGAGAGTCAGAAGAGCTGCTGTCCTGCAGTTTGACCTTGAACCAGCCCCACTGCTTCCTGGTAACTCAGTTTCCCAATCTTTAAGATGGAAATAATGATGTTTTTTCCTTGTGTTATGAGGACTTCAGATTAAAGGTGCTATGGAGTCTTAATTATTACTACTTTGGGAAGCAAGTAACAAGCATTGCTGTTGGGTAAAGTTACTCTTCTGCCTCTCCCACCCACAGAGTTATTTTAACTGATTAAACCCACCAAAGGTTCCCAAGATGTAATATAAAATAGATGTTTTGGCTTCAGTAAAATATACCACAATTTACATATCAAAAAATGTAAACTTCCATGAATTAAGGTTAGTGATGCACAGCACCACTGAGATAAAAATGACAGTAAATCCATCTTGGATCTACACAGAAAGAATAAAAACTCATGCATAAATGTAAAGTAGGTTGGCAATGGCTAAACCATTAATAACTACTTTAACAGTGATGTCTTGCAAAATTACATTCCACGGATAAACTTTTTTTTCCTTTTTTTTTATTTAATTGAAAAAATAGTGTTATGCACTGCCTAGGAAATCTCACAGGGTGGCAGAAGCTGAGTAACATTTCCGTTCTCTGCGAGCTCTGCAATACAGCATCTCATGTTGTTCACAATTTTGTGTGCTGTTCTTCTCATGTTAACATCAAGATGTTTTTTCCTGTGCCTATAGCGCAGAGGTTGAAACAAACCCTAGAGCCCTGTGATACAGAATATCCAGCCTTTGTTTCCGAGCGCACTATAAAGGAGACCACGGGGAATATTGCTTGCGATGACTGTTTCAAGTAAGCCCTTTCAATTTTTTTTTTATACAACTGTTTGTGACAAAGCAATAAAACTGAATTATTCAAGGCTGTGTTGAAGAACGTACAAGCCTGTTGTGCTTTATCCTCTGTACTGACCTCTGTCAAGGTGTCATTTCTCCTGTTACAGGGGTCGCTTAAAAGTTTGATGCTCTTAAATTAAAGCTGTGCCTTTATTTTCTACCAAAAAAATGTAAAAGCAGTAGAGGCTTGTGTTAATTTCAAATAGTGAATGTTTTAATACTTTTCCTAAATGTAGGCAGCCTTCTAAGGGCATAGGCTGTAACATTTAGATTCATAAGGTAAGTGCCCTGTCCAGGAGTGAAACCCTGCTGGATAGGTTAGGAATTCCCTTGTGGTACGGTGAGATCTGGTTGTTTTACTGGAATGCCAAACTGAGTTTCTTTCTTGGAACTGTTAGTCTGAAAGAGTGGGAGACGATTAAATCTATTCTCCAAACTTTCAGTGCTGGGAAGCTGAGTTAATAATAACAAATCTCACATGACAGTGCTGTAATGCCATTTCTACCAGAGCTGCTGTAAACTTGTCCCTTATAGAGCTAAAAGAAGAGGAAGACTGCAGTCTAGCTTTCCTCTTTCACACTGAAAATGTATTTTCTCTGCATTTGGTGCCTGTGTGCTGTGACATTCTAGTTCTGGTAGATTTTATTGTGGAGTTGCATAGGTATTGCTCATGCAAATTTCTGTGCTTTGATAAGTCTCTTAATTCGATTTCCTTTGTGCTGAGAGGTTGTCATCACCAGGGAGATTAGTATTTACAGCAATAATTTTTCTATCAATATAAATGTCAGGAAGAATTTATAAATGAAACAAAAGTAGTTATAGCTCTTCCTTTCCAGACTAAATCAATATGCAATTAGCAAATAAAGGTGAAAACTTTACTTTGAAGTCAGTAAGTGTGCTTCTGGACTTACTCCTAAATTTTCTTCTTGATATTTTCATTACTTTAAAACAGGAAATAGGAGTAAGTACACTGGAGATAAATTTTAAGTGTGAATATTCACTTTTCATTTGCAACTGACCAACTTTTAAGTAGAAGGAAATTGTTAATGTCTAGTATGAATAATTGGTTTTATATGGCTTTGTGGAATGGAAGAATGAGAGTGCTTTGTAAATTGATGCTCTGGAACCCTTTAAGTGCAACAATAGGTCCCACTGCCTAGAAAGTACAAACTCAACAAAATCAAGCCATGATTTTTTCCACTTGACATATCAAATACAATGAATACCCACTGCTGTGAGTGCTTTGTGCCAGCATTCTAGAATTTAAGCAGACTTTGTGATAATTTAACAGAAGGTTACTCAGAAGTTGTGCAACAAATTATCCTGCAATCCTGGAGGTGTTCCAGGCCAGGTTGGATGGGGTTTTCAGCACCCTGGGCTAGAGGTGAGTGTCCCTGCCATGGCAGGGGGGCTGGAACCAGATGGTCTTTAAGGTCCCTTCAAACCCTAACCATTGTATGATTCTGTTTAGATATTGCAGACAGTCATGATTCCATGCAAAGAAGATTAATTTAACAGGACTAGGTTTTCTCAAAGGAATGCAGATTTTAGTCTGTGTTCCTAGGTAACTTCAGGTCAAAGGAAATAAGTTTCAAAAATAATACAATTCTGCAATACTTGGAAAGCACCAAGTTGGAAACTGAGTTTAGTGAAAATTATAGTATTTCAAAAATAATGCACTAAGATCCTTTTCATAGAAAAACATTTTGTATTCCACAGTGGAAAAAAAAAATAAAAGAAAACCCTGTAAGCTGCAAACTGATCTCAAGGCACCCATTATTTTTCTCCACAAGCAATGGCAAAACCTAAAGAAATAATCCAGAAGAACTATTAGATTCTCATGGGAAAGTTGTTCGTTATACCGTTTACCCACTGTCATTAACAATCTACAAATTGCATCTAAGATTGCAGACTGCATTGGATTCCAAATATTTTTGTTATAACCCAGGACACTTGCCCACAGAACAGCTAAGGAATTTGACCCAAAGTCCTTTGTAGACCTACATCTTCTGACCCAGTTTTCTGTTTCATAGCCTCAGTACCAATAAATATTTTTACAAGCAAGTGTATTGCTCAATATTTGTAATTTAAGGATGATGGGCTCAATCAGTCAGAATTTAGATTCTATCTTTTTATACACAGCTGACACTGTGTCCAGTCCTTAACCTGGGCAGCATCACTTTGAGCCAGTGGGATGATTTTCTGCATCCTCCTTGGATCATGTTATAGGTTAATCTGTGATATATAATTGCAAATAGAAGAAGATAATTGTAAATATTTACCTGATTATGCACCCCATGGAATACTGAAAAACTGCTTGAAAGACACTAGAAAAGTCAGTATGTTGTGAACAGTTTTGCAAACAAAAGTTGTGCAAATACTCTGCTTTAAGCAAGTTTGTGTCAAAAGCTACCCCAGTCCCTGGCTTTTGTTTCTGCTGTGTGAGGCACTACTATAGAGCCCTTGTCTGAAAAAGGAGACTGAAAACAGTCTCTTAGTAGAAGTATAAATGATGACTGATGTTAATTGAAACCATATAATATTACTTAGATAAGACATTTTGGGGCACAAATACTGTGTTTTTGCTAACAAAGTCACAGTCATAGCCAGCAAGGTCACAGGGTGAGGGGCAGAGGCTCAGTTTTATTCTGTCCTGGGTGTGCTGTTACTGATCTTGTAGAAAAACTCTGCCCATGCAAAGAGGGACAGTTACCAACTACAGTAATGAAAATTCATAAACATTTCCCATCATAAATGTAATCATGGGTAATTGGATTTAAATTGAAGTATCCTAAAATAAATCACACATTAGGGAGGACTACCTGTTAATTACTTTTTCTAATAGCTGGCTCAGGTTTTAAGCCATCTCTGGGAACTTATTCAATGGAAGGACACCTATTCACTTAAGCAGGCTTTGAGTCAGGCACTAAATATATACAGACATATAAAATGCACTCCCTATATGTAAACTTATCTCTTACAAGCAAACTACTTTGGGATAAATTGCAATGTTTAAAAATGATTTTCAAAAATATAGGTTTTATTAAGAAAGCAGGAGCCTAAAAGAAAATAAGAATTAACATAAGAATGTCATTAGGGTCAGGGTTTGGCTGTCCCACTCCATAATTTGTTGTTATTCAATATCCCAATGATTATTAAATTAATCTGTTATTTAAACAGCAATCAAAAACAAGTCAACCCACATTTTCTAAGCACTGTCAACAAGAGAGAAAAACTGGATTTTTTCTTTTAAATCTGAAATGGTTTCATATTTTCGAGTAAGCTATTCCCTTTTATACCGAAAAAACTAAAAAAAAAAATAAACCCCATTACTTCTGCAAACTTACATCATAGACTGTTCTATCACAGCCTCAATGTTGAAAGAAATTAATTGCTAAAGAGAAATATTTTTTCTTTATCAGTCTCATCTGGCCCTCTTTCTGTGGAGTCAGAACTGCACTAATGACAGATGTACTTGGTGTGGGCTTTAAAGATGTTGTGCTGGTCAGAGATGAGTTTCTGATTAGACATTGAGCTTGAAGTTTTACCCTATATAAACATCTCAGTGCTGCTTGTAGTTTTATGAAGTATTGCCCCAATATTTTAGCCAATTTTAAATATAAGTGTGCCAACCAATGTTCTTCAGCAATGCTGAAGTATCTCACTGGGTATCTCACCAGTTTTTGCCTCCTGGGGATCTCATCATAACAAATTTTAGTTGCATTAAAAGTGTCTAAAAAAACATCCTTAGAATGTCAAAGCTGTTATAAATTAGAAAGGATGATGGCTGTTAAGATATTTGATCAGTAAATGTTTGCCAGTCTTTTTAGTATATCCTCCCATCTCTTTGTAGAACAAACAAAAATGTTTTTGTCTAACTGCAAATCTCATTTATACATGAAAATTCAAATGTTTTCATTAAGCTTCATTTAGGAAAATGCCATTAATTTCAGCTATAACTGCTATGAAGGTGAGTATAGCAATTTATTCATCTGACTATACATTAGGCATATATGTTAAAATTTCAGAGTTGCAAGGAGCCAGTTGAGTGCATAGTTGCCGAATTTGTGTGTTCACTGTAAAAACTGTGGATATATAGATTAGGCAGCAGTCGCACAGTCAAAGGCTTAAAAATTTGCCCTTTTAACCTCTCCTGTTCATGTGTGATGACATATTGGACTTGGATGAAGATCAAAAATCTGGCCTTACTTCCAAAAAAATCCCCCTTCTCTTTTAATTGCAGCACTCATGGGTCTACAAGGTCAATATGAAAACCCCAAAGAAACTGTTTTGTTTCCAGTTGATCCTTTGTTCACAATCTTAAGATACAAAGAGGAAAGCAAGTATAAGAAAGACATATTGTCACTAGGGAGGCAAGGAAGTATTTAGGTACAATCATCCAAACCCTGGGAAAGATTTCTGTGTGTTTTAATTATGCCAGATATGAAAGATAAATGTGTTTACTTTACCTTATTGGCCATCACATATAAATTGCCTGTTAAAATGTATAGGAACTACTTATTTGAATAAACACTGTCCCATGTATCATCTGTTTGTCCCAGTAGAGTGTTAGTAATCAGACATTTAGCTAACAAGGAAAATCATCAATAAACCAAATTACTTCTCTTGCTTTCTCAGATTGGGCATTGAGCACTGTTTATTGTCAATAAAAGAGGTAAATGGCAATGGAAGTGTAGTTCTGGATGACACTGAACCCTTCACGTGGATTTATAATGGCAAATTTCAGACTTGTCCACTAAATGCACAGATTTGGCAGTAACAGATAAATAACAACAGAAATTAGATGCAGACGGTGCAGGGCATGAGTATATTAGTGTCAGGAGTAGTGCAATCTGCAGACATTAAAATGGTAATGGTTTTTAAAACCCACTTAATCTCAAGACATACCACCATTTGCTAAAATATTTCCGCGTTTCTTTCTCAGTAGAAGCTTGCCAAACTGCTGTACTTGATCATGTTTAAAATGTGAAAATAAATACACAGCTCAATTTCCCATGAAATAAATAATCATTTGCCTTTTCAGATGTAGTTAGTTTACTTCTAAACAAACCAACTTGCCACATAAACCAGCCAAGACATCCATGGCCAATTTCTTCTCTTTTGGAGCACTCTCGATGTGTATCAGAATGTCCTTGTGTCTGTCCTGGAGCTAGGGCAGTAAATCATAGTCAGTCTTCTCAAAGACGTTTTGGACTGTATTCTTTTTTACTGTATCGACCTTTTATGATCCTGAGGAGATGCTCTCTCCATTTCCCCACCCCTTGCTCAGCCCGTGTGTTTCCCGTACCCGCGGTTCGATGTGCCCTGAGTGGTTTTGACCCGTGCCCACGCTGGGTCACACGTGTGCTGCACTCAGACTGCTCTGGATTTACAATGCTGAACAGACCTTGTATTCTGAGAGCTTGCTTAAATGTGCATGGAGCTAAAGGAATATCTTCCAGGGAACTCAGTATTGGCATGCCTCCGTGGTTCATTGATGAAGTCTCAAGGATCACAGTCTAAGTATATGGAATTACCTTGCATCTCTCCTTCAAAAAGTAGATCTTCCAGACTTGCTTATGGCTGTTAAAAAGTCTTTAAATTTGAGGCAACAGCAGTATTTCTAGACTTTTTTTAGCCAAAACCCCAAACTCTTGAAGATCCAAAAATATTTTTTCCTTGTTCTTTCCTAGTAAAAAGTATCAAATTATGCCGTTTAAACTTCTAGAATTGTTTATTAAAGGTCTTTATACTTAGCTGAAAATGTTATACTGTGTGTTACCCACACTTCTCCACTTGCAGGCTGAGTAACTTTCTCTTCACTTCAAAGGCACCAGTGATTATAATGTTTGTCATGCAGGTGTAATTTAAAGTCACTGTATGGGCAATTTAACTCTACCCTTTGATAATGTATATTTTGAATGTCCAGTTCAGGAAACACTGTAAATTACTATTTTCATTTAAGAAAAAAGGTATATAAAATAATAGGGCAAGACATATCTAAGTTACCAGGCAGGTCTGTGCCTGCCAGTCATCAGTTTAACAATCCCTTGGACAGTTTTCAAGGCTGGAGAATTTCTATTTGCTTGGAGATTTTGGTTTGTTTTTTCTTTTTTTGTTATAGAACTTTTTTAGTATGCTTGTTGAATTCTGGAGCATTTTAGTTGTCTATACACTGTCTCCCTCTGTAAGCACTGTAAAATCTCGGACTTTTAGTGAAAATGAAGTTTATAGTAGGGCTTTTTTCCTCACCAGTAGGACAGAATGTGCACTCTTCGTCTTAACTCCCCACTGCCACTAAAACCTCTGCAGGGGAATGCGATGATCTACTCCTATTCACTCTTCACAGTTAAAATGAGTACTCCATTAAAATATAAATAATAATCTACTTAAAATTTAGCTTAATTTTACGTTTTGAATAAGCATTAATAAATATTAATGAAATTATAGATAATAGCTGATGCAATGAAAGGATGCTTTGTAAAAACAAGGGATTTTAAAAGTTGTATATATGCCACAATATATAGAGTGGAGTAGTAATGTATATTATTTTAATTAACAATGTCTTGGAATAGGAAAAAATGATTGAAACTGAGAGACGCTGTGATAAATTTTTAAAGCCGGGCACAGTTGTGAAGAATTGTCAATACTAGAACATTAACTTTAGTTTGTAATATATTCACATTATAGGCAGATGAAAAACAATGCAAACATGGCTTAGACATCTTTACATGGAGCACTTTCCTTTCCAAAGGGTTTGGAATAGCTTCTGGCCTTTAACTTAGGAAAACAACATGGATCTTGAGATTTGAGAGCCATGCAAGGAACATTTGTATGTTATACAAAACAATAGGGAGTTTTAGCTGGCTGTGGAAAAGTTGGCAAATAGTCCATGAGTCTTTCAGATGTGGCCTTCTCAATCAGAGCTAAAGTTTATGTTAACAGAAATAAATTAACATCATCCTTGCAAAACACGCTCTGGACACACCTAGGGAGCAGTTTGTTAATTTTTAATGTGAATCTCCTGCTTTTTATACTTCAGTTTCTGTTGTGTATCTTCTTGCTAGAGTCATATTGTAGATGAGACTTGGCCTAAAGTAGTGGAAAAGAGTAGTTACCAATTCTTGCAATTCAAATGTTACTTTCACAATGTCATATGATATCTGTGAGTCTTCCTAAACCAGAATTTATCAGCTTGCTTTTTAATCTTAAAGTTATGTTTAGAACCTAGCTTAGAAATCATATAGCATTTTACAAAACACAATCTGAGATGTCTCTCAATGCAAACCACAACTACTTGTGTAGAGCTGAAGAACTCTGCTAAAAACACACATTTGCTAACATGCTGTAGAGGAACTGCATTTTCCAGCCTTGATATCTTCTCTGGCCTCTCTGTTGTGGTCTTGTTAACCAGGTGCCACTGTCAAAAGAAAAAGTCTTTAGGATACTTCTGATATGATTTGCTTTGTGCCAGTTACTGTGTCTCCCCTGTTGTCACTGTGAGCACAGAAATGGGTTCCCACCCTGCTTGTGAAGGGCCTTGAATGTCACGCTCAGCTTGGGTTTGTTCAGGGGTATTTATGCTGACAAATATTAAAAGTTTGTGGGATTTCTGGTCTCAGTTTCTTTGAAAAAAAAATTGCCAGTACATTTTGAACCTGAAGGTCTGAAACTCTCCATTGTCCTACACCTCATACAGAAAGGTGGCTGCACCAAAAAGGTTACAAAAAGTCTGATGCCTAGTTCAATCACACTAAGGATCTTCTCTCATCCTAAAGGCTGTACACTCTAAAGTTTTTGGATGTTTGCAGCATTCCTAACATGCAGTTCATCAAGTACTCTTGTGTGAGCATCAGTTTTTTAAGAAAGAATCCCCCCCTGGTGGGGAGTGAGTGAGGATGGGCCTTTCTGGGGGCTCCTGTTTGAAGCTGAGGGATTTCTAACCATGGCACAGCTCTGCAGGGCTCTGAGCATTCAGCAGGCACAGGAACAGGGGGATGACACTGCTCACCTAAATCCTCAGTGCTAAACTTTGCTCTAAGGATGTTTGCACTGATACCAAACTGAACCACAGTCAGCCAGGCTGTATGTGGTGGCAATATTTTGCGAGCTTGAAGTCAGGATCCTATTACAAGCCTGAGGCTGGGAGCTTATCTGCCTCTTTTCATGTGAGAGAACCATTAGCTGTGAGAGAATAATTTATATACTGCTCCAGCTCTCAGAAATGTTGTTATTGGCATATATGTTATTTTTACAAATTGCATTAGATATTTCATTCTCTATCATCATTTATTTGGAAAAAAACTCTCAAAAAACCAAAAAAACAAGTAGCGCAACTTGACTGTGGTATAAACATTTCATTCATTCATTGCAAAAATGTGACAAACAAGAGAGAGGTGGGTTGGAAAGGTGGCCAGCAGCCTGGAAAGCACATGATAGGAGTTGGGAAGCAGAAAAGTGGATATCTGCACTTCAGTCAAATGCTTAAAGTTTGTTCCAGACCATTAGGGTTGAACGTTTGCAACCAACAGTTATGTGAGCAGCACATACTTGAGTGCAGTGTGCACAATATTTTCCATTTACTCTGCCCTCATGCTGGTGGGGTTTTTTTCTTTCTCTAAAAAATAGGAAAGATCACATTTGACAGATGTGAAATGTAATCCCAAAGTTACAACTCATCTTAATCCAAAATACTCCAAGTTCATTAATGGAGGTTTGCAGGCAAAAAATACTCTGAAATGCCCAGAGGGAAAAGGCTGAGTTTACAATTATGCTCAAGAGCCAGAGTGGCCACTGAGGGCTAAGCTGAGTTCCATGGAAATTTAGATACTTCCTCACATCTCTGTGCATTTCTTTAGCTTGCAAATTTGAAAATATTGCTCTACATTTATTTCAGTTCAAACTATTCAGTGAAATTCTTCCATGCTTTGTAGGATTTGTCTGCCTGAGCAAAACAAGTGGCATTTAAAGGATCTTTTCTCTTGTCACTTAAAAATGATCGATATGATTATGTATGTGCAGAAGTGACATTTGCCAACACAATACTCTGATATTCTACACATAATTTTATTTTAAGTCCCACAGTCATCACTGTGACATTAAACGATAATAATAGTGTTCCAATGGTCATTAAGGAAACAAATGGAAAATACATACATGGATTTTTTTTGCCCTTAAATCAGGCTGCTAAACCTCCTGAGCATGGAATTAAGAGTGAATCCAAACAGTGATTTAAATATTTATATGACTAAAATCCAGCCTAAGCCATGTGTTTGTCATGACCACGTATTCTACTGCAGAGTATTTGTTGTTATAAGCACAGATAAAACAGCAAGGCTCTTTTGTAAAATTAAAAGAGAATACTGATTGTAAAATACAGCATATAGATCAGCAATTGTTACTTGTGAACAAGGGTTTTTTTAAAGCAAAGTGCAATAATTAAGTATTTCTGTGAGAAAACAAAAATTAATTTTTAACAGGAAACACACAGCATTGTTTTTAATCAAGTTGATTTGCTTTTAGTTTTGTTGCTCAGTTCAAATCCTCCCCAAATTACAAAGAAATATCTTCCCCTCTTCAGTATAATGGGAAGATCTTCTCTCTAAATTTTCTGGTCCCATGAACATAGTTTTATCTTGTGTCTTCCGAGTTCCATGCTGCTTGACATTAGTTCTGTTCCCTCTAACACTTTCCAGCCTTTGCAGCTGTTTGAAGAAAATAGGGGGCCATGGATCTGAAAATCAGAGATTTCTGGATGCTCTGGAGGTTCTGAAACAACTCTTGCAGCAGTGTCAGTAGCCACCAGCTAACAGCAGCAGGGCTACAGGACAGGAAAAGGAAAATAGTTCAGTGCAAACAACCAAGAAATGGTGTTTGGGATCCTCAGCCTGGACAACCCATTATCACTGTGCCCTCTCTCACAGCTGCCTGGCCCATCCTCAGGCCCATACAGAGTATGCTGTGTCGAACCAGTTTCCTTAAGAGTCACTGTGCTGGGGCTGTGGAATTGGCTGCTTATTAGTAAGAAAACCTCTCATCTGTGTTCAGTTTATATCCTGTCCAAAATTTAACATCAGTGGACAAGGAAATGGATTATCTCTCCTGCATGGAAATACAGAGACTAAGCTGCTCAACTGTAATATTGATTTCCTTTAACAGCAGATGCTGTAGTCAAATAGTGGAGAGTAAACAACTTAAAGGTTAGGTTTGCTTAGCTGGGCGAGACACATCTCTGGTATGTCTGAAATAGAATTACCTTAGCTTTGCCTGTTATTGATCCAGCTAGGCTAGGAAAGGAAAGGTGAAGCCAACAGCATTTCAGAGACAAGGTGTTAAGCCTACCACATACAGATTTTGCACCATATGATTGAGGTATTTGTAGTGAAGCAATGACCTGGACTAAGGGCAATCAGTGACTTGCAGAGGTGCGTGATCTTCATGTTGGCCAGTAAATTGGGCTTGGTCTGTCAGGAGATCCAGAGCCAGGAGGACAAAAGGGCACAGCTCTGCCTTGGTCCTGCTGTGCCTGTTTCCATCAATGTGGGAAATGCTCCAATGTCTCTGAGACAGACTGCAGAGGCCTCAAGGCAAAGCCACCTCCTACAGTAGCAGGTAACCTGCTTCCCTCTATCCCTTCCCACCAGGCACTGCTTGTCCTGTCATCCCTGTCCTTTCCTCCACCTTGGAATATCTTTCTCCTCTTCCAGAGGGGTTTGTCCCTCTCCCAGTTCCCTCACTAACACTTCACCACCCCAGAGGTTCTGAGACAGAAAAATGAAAGAAAAAGAAGTCCAGTGTGGAGAGAAGGCAGTGCTGCAAGAGTGGTGGCAGCTCAGTCCCTGCTCCTGTACTGTAGATATCCTAAAATTATTTCTCCTTTCAGAAGAAAGTGATTCTTGTAATACAAAAAGGCAGTGACATTTTGGGAATTAGGTTGGGGGTTTTAATTTGTTTAGGCTTTTTTAAAGCATAATCTGGGGAAGAAATTATTAAAACAATAGAATATATATTATAACTCTTTAAAGACTTTTACATATACAAATAAAAGAGAGAGATTCCAATTTAAATTGCAACCAAAAAAACCCAACAAACAAAAAAAGACCCCACCAAACCAGATGTGAATGTAATGTGCTGGCTCTCTAAGAACAGGTGTTGTAGCCCACACTTAGCTTTAGGTATCATGTTTGACCCTGTTCAGGATGCATTTCTCTGCAGGATCACTGTCCATCCATCAGAGACAATGACCCTCTTGCAGAGGATGACTCAGATCTCCAAAGCCAAGCTCCTGCCCCCAGTTTTCCTTGAATAGTCTGTCTCTGCATGTCCAGAGTTGGAGGTGCTCACCCTTTTAATGCAGGAACCTGTGTTAGTTATGTGCTTAAAGGCAGCAGGTGTGATTGCAGCCCAGCATTTGCACTACAGTGCTGTTGTGATGCTTTCCAAGTTATAGGCTGTCTAAAGGAGTTAGAAAGGACTGATTATCTGTGGGAAGAGTCATTTACCCACCAGACACACATTAAAGTGTGCCTTCAAAAGCATGACTACCAAATATAACTATGAACACAGCAGTATTGAAGTCCAAGTCTTCCTTTTTAATTGCACAATGAAAAATTAATTTTCAAGGAACAGATTAATAAGCATTGCTTTTTGAGAAAATATTTTCTACTTCCGATTTAAACATGAAGCTGGTTTTTTTCCCCAAAATCAATTAGCATTTTATTTGTACACATGTTTTTATATGGACCAAAACCAAATGAGATTAAAAATAAATAGATACTCTGTGTGCAACATGACAAAATTGTCATGTAACACTCTGACTCAAAATACAGATTTCCTTGCAGACTTACTCACTGTTGGTTTTTTTCTTCATTAACAAAATAGTTTGACATAACTGGATTTTCTTCCTCCCTTTCTGTCTCCCTCTTTCAAGTATTAAATTTCTTCCTTCCTCACCTTCCCCACAAAGTCAAGAAACAGTTTGTTTTCAGGTCTGTTTTAAGCCTCTGAACCTGCACATCAAATAAACCAAGCTAGTTCCTCAGTGGATGAAAGATGGAGGAGAAATTATTAATAAGCTTCTTATTGACTCAATGTAACTTCAACAGGAACCCCAACAGTTTATTCTGGTTTCTATTTGGAGATATGTGCAAGCTTATTCCTGAGCTGCCCTTATCGAATGATGGTGATGTTACTGCAGTAAAAGAAAAGGATTCAAATCAAAAGATTTACACTACTTAAAACAAAAAGAGCTTTATCCTTTAAATGTGAAAAATTCTCCATAATAATAGGGCACTTAAACATAGACTTTCTTTTGATTGTTAAAGCAGCAATAAAGTTCAGCCAAACCCTTTGCTCAGTCCTTGAGAGTTGCTTTCCATATTCCCAAGGACACAAATGCCAGCTTAAGCCAGCAGGTGTTCAGAAATGGTTATTGTAAGAGAAACTTTAGAGACTCACAGTGGATCTCACAAAAAGATAATACCATTTTCCCTACTTTGTCAGTGACTTTATTTCTCACTGCAGCCATGGAAGCTGTTTGCTGGAGGTTTTTCTCCCTTGCAACAGAGCCTTGGCAGTGAAGTATTTTGGTGGAATGTCTCAGTCTCTGAAAGGCTTTGGTCTGACTGTGTTCATGCACCTTTTGTTTTCTCTGAATGTTTGGTTCCTGAGACTTTCTGGCATGAATGTTCAAAATGAATTTCAAAGATGCATATGCATGTCACCATGGGAACTGAAGGCTGGTCTCAGACAGCAGAGCTGCTGCTGGGATGATTGTGTGCTTTATCCAGTTTGGGCATGGAAGCAGTGCCATGTGAATTATCTGAATAGGCACACAGCAACTGTGGTGGTTACGACTGGCACAAACTTCTTTGCCATTGCTCTGGTGAGGGTAAGAATATCGCATGACTGTGAAATGATCTTAAATTACAGCAGCTGAAAGAAGCATATTTTGTTTGTGCAAACTATTCATAGAAAAGAAAACTAAACTGGACATTTTTTGCCCTTATTTTTTTGCTTGGCTCAATGTCAGTCTTGAATCCTCTGTCTTCACTTGTTGGTATGTTGGTTTTACAACTTCATTTCCAGATTACGCTTGAGAATTGTGTAAGGGGAAACAACCATAGACTGCTTGAAGAAAACATTTTCTTTTAAAATTACTTTTAGTTGGGGGATGAGAAGCCAGTTGTTTCACTTTTCAAGATATTAGTTGAGTTGTTATTGTGTGCTAAGAAAAAAAAAATGCCACAGTGAACCAAAAGTTTCACAGTTTTATGGTCCTTTACATCAGTCCCATGCTCTGTGGCAGCCAGCATAAGCTTAGACACTTCACAAACTTCTCTGCTAGTTAAAAAGTCCATGGGTCTCTAAGAATATTCTCTGTTTGGTAAACAGAGTCAGTGCAATTAGTTGATACCTATTATATAAATCTTAAGGTAGCAAAGAGGGTTTTTACTTAACTAATATATTGCTCTTTGAACTGCCTTTAATTCATAATTTCCATCAATGAGTGCAGGTTCTGCATTCCCCAAATTGATGAAGTCAAAAGTTATGAAGGCTCGTAGTAATAAAGCAATACAGAAAATTTTGTTAGACTTTGTAGCTTAGTTGTATAGTAATTTATTCAGCATCATAATTCTGTAGTTGAAACATTCTTCTGAATAAAGTGCTTTCATGACAGCTAGGTGAAGTGATAGGAATTTTTCTTCCCCCCTCTCTACTTTGGGGAAGGAATATATACTTAATATATATTCCTAATATATTAAAAGGAGCATAGTGTCTTATACTGCACAGCCCTTATGGCACCTCAAAGTGGGTGACAGAAGGAACAGAATGGGAAATTGCCCAGCTTTCATGAACTGGCACCTTTAACCCTGGCTGTAGGGTGGATGCTTTCCATAGACTTCAATGTTCACCTGGGGGTCACAAAAAGGGATACCACAACAGGGCTTGGAGTTGGGCACACCACAGGTAGAACAGAAGAGTAATTACTCCCTTCTCAGCAAAAGGAAATTAAAAATTTAGCATCCAGTTAATTGTAAAAGCACTTTATGCCCATCAGGTTATTTTCTGAGTTAATTTTTAAGATACAATGAATCTAAGTTTCAGACTGCACAAAATGCAAATTGTGCCAATTTCTGGCAATAAAAGTAATGTTTTTTCTATCCTTTACTGTTTGATTTATTCATGGCTGTTTTGAGAAATTCATGCATTACAATTTTGGTGCTATTGCCTGCTAAAGATTTTCCCTCCTTTCCTTTTATTGGCCCCATTTCTCCCACACACAAATCCACAAAGCCACAGATGCTCCATTACAATGATGTCAGTCTTGCTACATGCTCCAGCTGTTTGGTAGGTACATTTATAAAGTTCAACCTTTTACATTATGCCATAAATGTATATTTCATGTATAAACATAAAGTTAACATATTGCAGATCACTCTAAGTGTAATTTTAATGGAGGTTCAGTAAGTTTAAAAAATACTGAAAAGCATTTAATCTTTCCGTTGGCAACATTTTTATAGTAAGTTTTCCAAATTTTTTTTTTTTTTTTTAGGCTAGGTTTAAATATTCTCTGCCCTCTCTGCTATTTCATCTTCTGTGATCTTTGGAAAAAGCAGGGAGTTATTATAGTAAGACAATATGTATTTTAAAGAAAGATGTCTGAGGAAAAATATGTTTCTCTCCACATCTTCTTGGTGCTCAAACCCTCACTTAGCGTTCTGTACATTTACCAGAAAACCACGCTGAAAAACACCTAATTCTTGGAACTGCCAGATTTCAGTGATATTTGATATGGCTGATACACTGCTGATAGGATGTGTAAATTCTAACAGATTGGTCTGAGCCTTAAAGCCATTCTTTGTATTGTCCTGAGTTTCAAATGAAAGGATAAATAGTGCTTCTTTGGCTCTGCCTTTTTGCCCCTTTTCTCTTTGGTGTGTGCTTAAGGGTTCAGCTCACTGAAACTCCCTGCATCACTGACTGGTGCCCACAGGATCCATCCCTGGTCTCCCCTGGGTGCTTTCCTTCTTACAAAAAATGTCTGTATTTTTTTGTTCTCCCTTTGAGTTGCCTACCTTGTCTTCATTTGAATGCGATGCTGAATTATCACCATATTTATACCAGGTAGTCATTATTCTAAAATAAATCGCTCTGGAAGGTTTTGAGGCCTAATCTCTGTTTTGTTGGCTCAGTAATAAAACGTCTCCCAAGAGGACAGATGGAAGCTGAGGTCAGGAGTCACTGTTGCTTCAAGCAAGACCCAGAGTGCACAAAGGCCATAATACAACTGTAGGGACTCAAGTCTGGGACTGTGAGCTGACAGTGTGTGGCTGTAGAGAAACCTTCATTAGTGTTCTAGATCTGTTCCATTCTTGACTGCAAATGTATAAAGGTCTGATAAACTCTTAACAAGCAGCTCAGAAATGCTGATAATATCACCATTATTTGTTTTCTTCTTAATTTTCAGGTCTTTTGTTATCCAGCAGATCCCAAGTAGCAACCTCTTCATGGTGGTAGTAGATAATGAATGCTTCTGTGATTCTATCCCACCAATTACCATGGCACCTATAGAAATAAGATATATCCTTTTATTTACAAACTGGTCAGAGGGAGATTCAAGATGCAAATATTGAAAAACTTCTTATCATATAAAACTTGTATTGCATGACATCATCACTCATTTTATGTGCTGTTTGAAATTAAGTCATCACTAATTTTTCAATGAGAATTCATTTTTTTTTTTTTCTTTTTTTAACAACCAATATTAATTAAGCAAGTACACTTATGTGGATCTTATGTAGCATAAGGTCATGGTCATCTTTAGTCAGCTGAACATCTTTCAAATTAGGCACTAAGTATGTAATTTTCTTACAAGGATGGACATCATTATATTGGAACTTATAGGACTGCTTTGAATATAAATATCTCTTTATTTAAGTTTGACTGGAGCATTGAAAATGTTCCAGAATCCTGCTTTCCAAAACTACAAAGTTTTAACAAAGTAAATACATAATTTGATTTTTTTGTTTGCCCCACTTCCTATTTTTTGCAGTTCTGTAGTTCAGGTAGTTCAGGATTAGTTTTTTCCCATAAGGTGGAATTTGTCAAAAGCAGCCTGCAGTGTGCTTTTATTATGGAGAGACAGGTCAGCAGTCGAAGTGCACACGTGCTGTTGGAAACACAGATCACAGAGAGGAAAGCACTAGAATCACTTTCTTTTTCTTGTGGTGACCACACATATCACCTCAGGGTTTTAATGGAGAGGAAGAAAGGTTTTCACTGTGTGCATTTCAGCAAGCTCCCGTGAGAATGCAGCGCTCAGAGCATCTCTCCTTAACTGCCTCGTACATAATGAATCCCTTAAATGTGAACGGTTAAAATCTCAGAAGATAAGAAGGCGCCCAGAATCCTGTCATGGATTTCACCCTGAAGTAAGTTTCTATCTGCTTTTCTTTTCCTTCTGACTCTGGTAATTTTTTTATTTCTTTAAAAATAATTAATAGGAAAACTATCTTCCAAAGTGGGATGTTGGGACATACTCAGAAGACTCAGTAGTCAGGGAAGTGAGGGATATTGTAAGTGCTACAAGTCTTTTTTGTACTCATGTAGACAAAGTCTTGAGCTGCTGCTTTTGCAGACTGGTTTGTATCATGTCAGAGAACGTGGCAGGAGGTGAGCACTGGCAGCCAGGAATATCTGAGAGCTTACTCTGGCTCAAGCAGTGACCACAGGATTCCTTGTTAGAGATGGCTGGGAACTTTGTGCTGTTTGCTTCAGTAATTAGCTTCAGTATCCTGCTATAGTCATTATGCTCACACACAATGTTGCTTGGGAAGGGTAGTGACCCCCCCACCTCATGGGTTTACTGCTCTGTGTTCTGTATAATACTCTCACACAGTGCCAAGGAGAGCTGATAGAGACCAGGATGTGATTACAGTGGCTTGTACAGCAAGGTTCATAGACATCCTTTTTACTCTGGACTAACTCTAATTTCTGCCTCTTATGGTGTAATGGGATGTAGAACAAGACCTAAAGTATAAAATGGTGTCGTGCTTGTTGTTTCAGTCTACAACCTAAACTTGTTCAACTCAAAACGTGTACTTGTATTACTTCCCAAGTATATTTAATTTATGGGCTTTGTTGTTTGTACCAGTGCTCTGTTTGCTAAAAAATCTTGTGTTATAATTGACTGTAGTGGCTTGTGTTTATTTTTCTTTGTTGCTGTTTTATTTTCTTTAGGAAAATGCAAGAGAATGTGGCGGCGTCTCAGGCCTTAGTGCCAAACATTCTCTCGTTCTTCTTCCTCTGCTATTGACGATTTTCTCCAGGTGACATTGACTGATGTGTTCAACTGGCATGCTAAAACATGGATAAACTGTGAACTGGGAAATGGTGCAACATAGAGGACATGAAATATAGTCAGAGCATCAGCATTTCATGATTTTAAACTGTTGGTGATTTAAATTCTTAAAGATATGTTGAAAAAAGATTTATCTTTTTACTTTGCAAGTCATGCAGATGTGAATTTGGCATATGGCAGTCATGATTCATCAAAAAAGGACTTGGTAGATAGAGGTGACCATTGCTTTGTCCCATTGAAAACAATTTAAACTGTGTACTTTTTTCAATAAAGTATATTAAAATCACAGTTTCAGAGTGTATTTTAAGTATGCTAATATATTTGTTCAAATAATGAATGATGGGAAGAAAATAAAATAAATGGATGATATTTTATTATGTTTTTAGCCTCTTTCTGAAAAAAAAATCAGAGAAGAAAATGGGGACTTGGCTTTTACAATAAGGCAGAATAGCTTTTATTAACAAGTTAAGGAAACATCTGTGTGTGTATGAAGCTGAGCAGGTAATAAATGGTGCTGAATTATAGAGAAGGTTTGGTTTCTGGGAATAGCTATAAAATATCTTTTCTGCATTTAGAAAGTGAGTCAAAGCCTTATTAAAGCCTTGGTTCTAACTTAGGTAATTTTGGGGTCAGATTGGTTGGTTTGGCTGCAGATGGCAAAAATCAAATGCTCTTCATCTAAAGGAATAGGAAGATATATAGAATAGCCCACATCAAAGGGTGACACTGTTCTGCTGGTGTTCTGCCCTCTAGATCTCAAGTCAGACAGGAGAAGCCCATTTTGAGGAAAGTGAGAGGCAGAGAAAGTCTGATTTGCAACACATCTGTGTCAGCAGAACCCATTATTGGTTTTCCTTGAGTGTCCCTGTTGGTTGGCAAAGATCTAGACCAGTATGTTATTATTGCAGGCATTACATTCTTCTTTGTAAGGGAAATGAGGTAACGAGGATGAGCATATTCCTTTTGCAATAAGCAGCAAAGTTCCTGCTGTGGATATATTTGCTGAAGATCTTGGTCTTTGTACTGTGATAACCTCAGTTTGTCTGTGCAGTTTTGTATGAAATAGAATGCCATCAAAGGATAACCTGTCCTCCTAACAGTACAATACATTAAATGCAAAATAAAATGCTACTGTTCTAAATCTGCTGCTTGGAGACTGCAGTTTCCTGGTTGGTGTAAGTTTGCTTTCAGCCTTGGATAAATGCTAAGCAGATTTGCTGTGTGTCTTGGTTGGGAACAAGGAGCTTGGCAGCTGAGAGGGGCTTTGTTTTAAAGAATACTACCCAGCTTGTAAGGGGAAGAACTAGTTAAACAAAATTTCCACTCCAATGCTTTAATGGGTTCAAATGCACTGGTGCTCCCTCTGATTCTGAAACCATACAGGTCTTTGTACTCATAAATTTCTTCTCCTCACATCTTACTATTTTTTTCTTCTTTTTTTTTTTTTTTCTCTTTTTTTGGAGTGTTTTCCTACAGACTGTCCCTTCTTATTGGTCTGAAAACCTCTCACTATGGAATAATTTTCCAGCTGACATTCAGTAAAACTGTTGTCCTAGTGACATGCTCTGTTTACTAAGCAAATTGGGAACTCTAAGCATTTTATCCACATGGGTATCCTGCTGTTCTTTGCTTGGTTTTTCTCTGAGCTCCATTCCCCCTTGCCATCCATCATTCTCATAAAAAATTAATGTCAATACTTTATAAACAAAGTATTTTAGTTTCTGATTCTCCTTCTGAGTTACCAAAATTCACAAGATTGCAGCCTCATAACACTTCTGTATATCTGATTGCATTCTACTGTAATGATATTTAATGGTTATAGCCAGTACCATACAAGTGATTTTCCTCGTTAGTGGAAAGTGGAAAAAGCATCTTTCTCATTAGAGCTATTGAAAAAGCTCTACATACAATTGTCTGATGTGTTAAACATCATTGCTTGCAAAGAAAGGAAATACATCAATGGAAAAAGTTTATTTCTACAGAAGCTAGATGAAAATCCATAACAGTAGTTCATTGTTCATTTTGGAAAGAAGTAGGTGGTTTTTTAATTGCAAAGGAGTCAGGGAGTGACAAAAGAGATTAAAGTATGACAATCTAAATTAATATTAAGACAGAGATAAAATATGGGTATATAAATGAATATTGCTCAGAGAAATGTGACAGTTCATTTTCACACACCAAGGCAAAGTTATGAAGGCAGAATGCATTGGTGTATTCAAACAAGTGACTGTGTGAAACAGTAATCCAAGTCAATTGATAAGTGTAAAAACATTTTTTTTGGGTTGCCATTTCTCTTATTGAAGCCATCTTTTTAATTTTGTATCTATTCCTTATAAGTTTCTGGTGCAGAGTGAATCCAGATTGATAAAGCCAGTCAGGAAAAATGGACAAAAGGCCAAAGGGACTCCAGGGTGTGTGTGTGCACCAGTCAGTCCCTTCTCCAGAGGGAATGGCTGCAACAGGAGCAGACTGGGCTGAACACAGAAATGATGGTTATGAGTTTCATGGGACAGAGTTCTCTGACAGGGGCTGGTTGAAAAGGACTTCCAGAAAAGCTGATCTCGTGCTGATGCTGTTCCTGACTGAGTTTGCTGGTCTCTGTGTCATTAGCTCTGAAGGTGTGAAGACATCATGCCATGAAGTGGGTCTGTGCTGTCATTCCATAGCCCGTGGCAGGTAAGAAAAGGTTATGGAATTTAATTCCATTATCTCACTAATCTGAGATGCAATTCCTTCTAAATACTAAAATTATTATACAAAGTCTGATGCTAAGTCGATTGCAGTAAATTGCAAAACAAATATGTGTGCATGTGTATGCATACAGCTGCATGTGTGTGAGCTACATGTATTTCTAATAAACAGGAAATTCAGACATTTTCTGTATCTTTTATCTCCCTGAATCTGAGGACAAATCCAAGAAGAACTGGGACAACTGTACAATCATTTTCTGCACAGCAAGAGGTAGAGCTAAAAGCTTTAGCTTTTGCAGAGCTTGGATCTTTTTTCTTTGCTCTCTTTGCTAATGGCATTGATTTGCAACTTATTAGCCCCAGCTGCCTCCTCTTCCTTTAATCTTGATAAAGTAAAAGCTGTCTGGGGGCTCAGGGCTGGCCATGGACACACCATTTTCTAATAGTTTTGTGTGGGAAAACTGTCCATAACTGTCAGTGCTGCAAACACTCCTTTAAAATCATGTAAGCCAGAGAGCCTCAGGCAGGTTTCCACAGCTGTGCTATCTCCTCTCATTGTTTTTGTGACACTGAGACTGCCTGACCCCCTGTGTTTTGCTGCCAGGGCCAACTCTGCAATATGTGTGTTCGGCGACACAGGTGGCTGCCCAGGGCAAGAAGATATTAAAAGCAGCAGTAATTGTTTCATTGCCTAAATGGCTTCAAGAGACTATTTCAGTTTTCTTCTGATAGCAGGAGCCCCAGAACAAGACATTGGCCTGTTTAGCCCTTTGAGTTCACAAGGCAAAATAGAAGTTTGGCTCAGAAGGTTTGTGGCTGGAAGCCTCCAGTTATTTCCATGTGTTTCCTGAGCCCTTTATGGCCTCCAAGGACTTTTATATCTTGGGACTTTCTGTGCCTCAGAAATTCCAGCTCAAACAGATTTAATGTAAATAGGCACTCACAATTGGAAAGTTTTCTGCAGAAGAGTGCATCAAAACCTTTCACCCATGGAAAATATTTATATTTGATTTTCCTATTTGATTGTTCTTTTCCCTAAACTGCCCCAGATACTCCCAGTAATATGTACCTTTTTTTTTTTCTACTTGTTCAAACCCTTCCTCATGTATTTAGCTGCCTTGTTATTTATCTGGTGTACAACAGTATATTCCCTGTGACAGGTCCAGCTCCCATGTATCTCCCGAGAGAGAAATGGTTCCCATGTACAGAGCCCAGAAGGCCTCACTGGAGTTTATCATAATCCAGTCACAAGACAATTCTCTTCTCTCTTGCCTTCAGCTTTTGGCCCTTAAGATCAGATCATATTTCTTCCAATATAATAATATTCTTGCTGTAGTTCCTTGGGAGAATTTATGTCCTCTTCAAGATTCAGTCCCGTGTTTCTTCCCAAGAGCAGTTTTTGGAACTGGATGTTATAGCTTGGATACACCAACTCAGAGTCTATTCTTGTGATGCTCTGAGTGGAAGGATATGTCTCCAGCTCTTCCAGACTTTTTTCCCTTCTTCCATTGGTAACTGTGGGTAACTCAGCAAATGTTATTTCATTGTTTGTCCTTCAGTACAAATTATTTTTGAAGTCCATAGTTCTGCCTAGCTGATGCTTTGAAGAATTTCAAAGCATAGTGTTAATTTAGGAAGGACTCATTGATTGTTCCTCCATTAGACATTTTTTATTATTTTCTCCTAAGTCTCATGGTGTCTTAATTAAGAGTATCCAGTCAAACTGTGGATTGATCCAGCCATCCAAGTGATGAGAGGCTAAACCCTTAAGACAATTTCCTTTTCAACAGTTTTAGCAGATTTGATTGCTCACCACCGTGGCAGGAATAAGCAGATAATTGTGTTTGTGTCATGTTACCCTCTAACACCTCACCAGGTGTCAAAAGCTCACGTTTGTTAGCTCTGCTGCTAACAGTTTCTGGCAGCAAACTGGGTGTGTTGACTATGCAGAAAATTTGTAGATAATTTACAGAAAACTGACAAAAGAGTATGGAAAAAAATCAGTGCAATATCACAGTAAGTGGCATGAAAGCAACTGTGTTCCATGTGATATTTTCCTTATTAATTGCAAGTCCTTTGTTATCTTTAAATAGAATTGAAGCTAAATTTCCAGTCTGTCATGTCACAGCTGTAAAATCCAAGGTGCTTTTGGAGAGTTGAGTTCGTTCAAGTAGTGCAGAATTTGATTATCTCCTACTTGAATTCTTTTATCAGGAGGTTATAAGGAGTTGACAGCTAGTAGCATCAAGCTGGAAAGCTTTTTTTTTTTCATTCCAGATATGGTCTTGAACTGCACTTATATATGTTTAAAGCAGCCTTGTAAGAAAAGGTTACACTTGACAATTCTGAGTCAGGTTTGAACCTTAACACCAGAAGTTCAAGTGGTTAATGCCGGGTTTGTTTGACTATGTTAGGATTTAGTTTGCAGCTTTAACATGCTGGGTATTTCACTTCCAGGAGAAAGGGGAGATCAGATTTCAGTTCATGGTGAGAAGTGTTTTGAATCAGCTATTTAAATGTCTTAGGCAGAGTGCTAAATGTTTAATAGAGGAAGCTGGTCGGGACTAGCTGGGATAGCTGAACTAACTCAGAATGCTGGGGCACACATGCACATATGCAGATGAATCCTGAAAGAGGAAACACAGAATCCTTTTGGGTTTTTCCTGTGTTATTCATTTGGCATTGGCCAGTTGGGTTTAACTGGAAAAATGAAATGTTATTTTTCATTTGCCCATGTTGTTTGGGGGGTGTATGTGGGGGGAGAATTAATCTAGAAGCAGCCAGCTGCATTCCTGGATCTTCTGATGCTTCCTCTGAGACACTACTGTGATATGTGCAATAGTTGAATGAGAATCCCAAGTTTCTGACAATATTTTTTTATCTGTTAGAGTTAATGAAGCTGTTTAGGTACATCTGTTTAATGTCCACAGATGTGAGTGAAATAATTATTACATTGCTAGTTTCTAAGCATCAAAAACAAACCAGAGCAACAATTAATTTGTAATTCCATTATCTCTAACAGACTTTAAATAGCAGGACATGAAGCCTGGTCATAAAGATTCTAATGGAGACTCGTGATTTCCCATCAACAGATCTTTGTGGGTTTCAGAAAGGCATTTTCCTTTAAAGTAGACATACTTCCTGCTCTTTCTTCTTCAATCTTTCAGAGTCTAAACCCAGAGAATTTCAAGAACTCCCAGGAAATCTGTCCTCTGGAGAAACAGTAAACAAAGAGTATTTTGAATTCTACTTAAAACCTGGAGTTAAAATGATACACTTGAATTCATACAAGTATGGACTCAATAAGGGATATCTAGTTAATATCCTTTAGGTCCACTAGTAATGATATAAACAGAGATCTCTCTAGGAAGATAAATATATTGCAAGATATAGAAAGGTCAAGAATTTTTATTTTCCACTGATAAAAGTTTTCTTGGCAGAAAACCTCCAGATTTTATTTAAAAGAAGAAAAGCTTTAAAAACTTGAGTTTATGAGAACTCAGAGGGGCATTGTTTAAGTCCAGTTTTTAACCATGAAATCTTTTTGACATATGGCAGTCATTATGTATTTGCATCTGTCTATCTTGGAGGAATTTTTCTAATAGAAGATACTTAAAAGTTTCACATTTAACAAATTTTTCAATAAACACTTGAGAACTTCTTAACAGTAAACAATAATCTTAAACTGCCTTGCCAAGCATGTAAATGATCTACAACTTCTAATACCCCAAGATTGTTGCATATTTTCAGCCCTGCATTTGGGACCTCTAGGCAATGCTGGTTTAGATTAGGATAAGCCATGAATTTCTTAACTGTTTCACTTGAGAGAAGAAGGCTTTATCGTTTTGATATTCATGGCAGAAAACCTGGAAATCTGTCCTGCCCATTCCTTTCCAAATACAGCAACCCTATCTTCATTAGCATCTGACAGATTTAAGATTAGTGGAGGACACCCTAATTCAAAAAAATGAAATACTCTGAGTAAAATAAACAGGAAACCCCCTTCTATGTTTTTATACTGCTTTCCCTGACTTTCTCTGAGCTTTTGCCTCAGTCTTACACAAGAAGAAAAATCCCTTGCAGCGTGGCAAGCATAGAGGAAACATTATGGCCTCTTGAAAGGGAAGACTGACACATTTTTCCTCCTGTCCTGTTGTAGCTATCAATAGAAATATTTATACCACATTCTTGGAAATACTCTTCCTTTCATGTAGTCTTACTGGTAAAGCTGGCTATGAACAGGGAGGGCATACAAGATTCAGCTTTTTTGTGTTTTAGAGAGTGAAATGAAATTTTTTTGGACAGCATTTTCATGGCTTCAGTATACAGCAGTTTTTATGAAAAAGAGACACAACATAAATTATTGCAGGCAATAACTCACTTGCAGAAAAGGCAGCTTGGTGCATACTTGAGTCTGTGACAGGGCAGCTGATCAGGAGCCACATTTGCTGTTTAAGAGTGAGCACAAGCAAGGACAGCACAGACTGAAAGCTGAAGCAGTTGAAGACAAGGGAACAGGGAAGGAAGTTGATTCCAAATAAATTCTGAAAAATGAGAAAACAAAAAGACAAGTTACCCACTGAGCTTGGTTTGGTCTTGATTCAACAGAGATTTCCTCTGGAATTCTTTGACCACATTGTCCTTTTTTATGGTTTGAGAGATGAAAACGCAGAGAGCTCTGGATGTGAATCCTTTGAGATTCTGCATTTGTGTTTCAATCAGGAAGTAAGAGTAGTCTGGTGCTTGACCTGACTGGGCTGTAAATACTTTGCCACAGAACTGCTACATTGATCAAATCAGGAAATAAAACTGAGGAGCTCAGGTTTCAGTCAGCTGTGTGCAAACAATGTGAAGATATGGCTCCAAAGAATTTCACCTATCAGCTGCATGTTCAGCCTATTAAACTGCAGTGTCCTGAGAGAAGATCATCTAAGTCAGTACAGAATAAGGATTCAAGTGTAAAATCACCTACATCTCACAAGTGCTGTAGAGTCTTATCCATTTTTTAATGGAAATAACAGCATTATAGGTGCAGGTATCTTTTCCAAATTTTTAGTGAATTTTAGATGGAGTATATATTCATTTAAAATATCTCTTGTTTTAAAGTCAGTGGTATAAGTAAAGAAGCTGATTAGAAAAATAGCTCTTAAAGTATGTACATTTATCGTGCTTATCAGAAGTCACATTTTCTCTCAAAGAGAGAAATCTTGAATGGTGCCTGTAAGCCCTGAAGTGTAATATCCTAAAAAGTCTGCTTTCTGGAAGAAGAGAGTATTAAACTAATCTTAAAGCCTTAACATAAGTAAGTAACTGTGAAACATTGCAAAATACTCCCAAAAAGCCTCTTGGCCCATTTGTTACTGAACTTCTAGAAACATAAATTTCTATTACCAGCACTGTCTTCTGGAAGACATTTGCAACTCATATAAATGAAAAAACAGGCACTTATCAAACAGACAATGCTCTAACATATCAGTAGATCAGGTTTTGGATTTTTTTAATGGCTGAATAATCACTGAAGAAGGACAATCACAGTATTCATGAAGAAGGAAAGAGAAAGCGAATGGATATAAAATTGATCTATCATTCTTTGTTCCAGTCTTCAGAGACTACTGGACTCCACATCTGTTTTTTCTCCATAGTTTTATCATGATGGATCTTTTCTGCTTGTAGGGCTCTAGGTTCTTTTAAATCCTTCCATTTTGTGTTTCTATTCCTGCTCACTTTTTTCCATGAGTTTTGTAAAGCAGTCCTAAAACACCCAACAAACCACCAAACCCTACTATCATACAGAATAAGAAAAAAGAGCTCAGTCAATATTTTTGGAGTTTTCATATAGTCTGCTGCCTTTAGAAGCAGAAAGATCAGTTTAGCACTGCTATAGGGGGGGTGTGTGTTGTGTATTTGTATATGTTGTATTTCTGGGAAATACTTATACTGTAAGGAGCATTATTTTCCTCGTGCAGTTATTGATAAGCAACATGTCATCCAAGCACATCCTTCCTTTCTGCTTCTGATTACACCCTCATAACCCAGCCTATACCTGTGCACTGGAGTGCCATAATTCATGGAATATTATGGGCCACGTATATTTCAAGCTGGCTTCTCAAGTGACAGCATAACTCTTGAATCTCATGGTCCAGTCTTCAACAGAGAATGTAAATCCTGTCTCCTGATGAATTTGAAGAGTGTGGCAGCATTCCCTCTATCCATGCTTTGTTCTCTGGGGTTCTTTCCATCTGTATGCTCCCTACTGCCTCTGAAGTGTCTAATCTATGGGCTGGGGGTAGAATCAGAAAAGAAAATCTATTCAGAAGCCTCAAATGGCAGCATTTTTTTTTCAGTTCTGTTTGCTTTCACTTGGTGTTTTTCAAGGGTTTGTTGGGGAGAATTAACTTCAGTACCTGTTTATGCATTACATAATGTGCAGTTTAGCACTTGTGCCCCACTTGAAGTGTCTTGGCAAGACCAATCAAAAGTAATTGGATTCCATGGTGCACTTTTAAATTATCTTCTTGAATGCGATATATGATATTTTATCTGTCAATTCATCTTTCCTTTGGTTTCAGGGAATGAAAAGACATGGGTTTTATCTTGAGCCTTGACTTTAACAAAATGTTATTTTTCCTTCTGTTTCTCTGGAGTTTGCTGGAAGCTGGATTGGAAAGGACCAATGACACCTACTTAGAGCAATCTGAGCAGGAAATAAAAGTACATATGGTCTGATTCTATGATGCACTGCAAGCATTGTGTGTTTGAAGTGGCCACTGGTGACTGGAACCTCAACGTTTCTGACCTTCTGCAACTTAGAGTTTGGGGATTTTTAGCAGGGTTTTAAATCATGTGTTACCCTCTTGGCTGTTCTTAAGATGTGTCTCTGTGTTAACTTCTTTGACTGCAGTGCCTTTAACCTCTTGGTTAGCAAGCTTTGCTGTGTGTATCTGTGTTGCTGCTGCTTTCACCCTTTTTTACCTATACTGTTCTCACAAACTGACAGTTCTTAAAAGGATTGGAGACCATCATTATTCTTTTTTTTTATTCAGTTGTCTCAGGTTAATAAATGACCTTTTACCTTTACTGAGGAATTTCCCCTCATGTCTGCTCAAAGAATTTCCTTGGATGATTCTCTGTGGATTTCATTCCATGTTTTGTAGGAGTGAATTATGATTGGATTAGAAAGGCGTAAATCTTCCTGAGTTTTCAGGAGATTATTTCCTGGATTTCCAAAGTTAGAAGTATGTCATTCTATCTTCACCCATGTCATGGGCCCTGTATCCCTGTTCCAGGTGGAATTGGTTTCTGTCTGGTTTAAATTAATTTGCTTTAAGTTGGAGTTCTTAAATTTTAGCAATCAAGAGCAACTGAGATCGTGCAAATATAAGCAAATGGCTTTTGAACACAACCTTTGAAGTGATTCAGAAAACTCTCTGCTGGGAAAATATAGTCTGGTTAATTTTCTGTCTGTAGAAGGCAGCTCTCTATCAGGTGAGATCTATTTGATCCAGTGGAATGCAGTGGAACCTCCAGAGTTTAGGCTAACTATTTGACAGTAAATATAATTTTTTTTCTTTATTGTTTCTAAGGTATTGCATGTTGCTTATCATTTTGTTATAAAGAGAAATGTATATTCTTCAAAATTCTTTTGAAAGTATAGCAATTATTTCTGATTATTTTTCTGTTGAGAAAAATAATATATATTGCTCAGTGAAATGCCAGCTTGAACATGTTTCTTTAAAAATTCTAATGAATAGTCTCATAGGTTTTTCAGTACTCAATGAATTCAAAAAGATTCCAGTTTCTGTGCACCTCTGCTGAAATGAAAGCAACACTAATTGCACCTGGAGGGTCCTGTCAGGACATAAGGATCTGAAACATCAGGAAATTATTAGTGAAAGAAACAAATATTGGAGAGGCCAGGTTCACACTGCAGATGCTTCCTAATTTGAGGAAGTCAAATATTAGAGCTGCTTCCTAAGTAAGCCCAATAAGCTCCTATTTTTACATGAGTGTCCCCAAGGAGTGCTGGGCAGCTGGCACATTTCCCTGCCCTGAGCCAGTGCTGGGCAGTTCTTACAAGTGCTGCTACTTCACTGGGGACTGAGCAGAGCTCTTGGTCAATCCTGATTGAAAGCTGGGACTTTGCACAAGTATAAATTTGGCAACGCAAAATATTTGTAGCTGGTGCTAGCTGTATCACCCATTGCAATTTTAAACATCACCTCCATTCTCAGTCATCATCCCCTGCTGCACAATCTCAGTAAGTCTGAAGGGCATTTCCCCACCAAGTCGACAGTCAGGTGGGACTCCAGGAGCTCCCTCCTGCTTTTTTACCCTGCTAACCTGCACCTGAGTCTGCTGGGAAGGGCTGGAGCACTCGTTGGCTTGGCTGTACTGGTATAATTCTATCAGTTGTAATTACACCAGCCTGGCCAGTACTACTCCCCTTTTGGACACATTTAGTATTAAGTCAAGATATCTTTTTCTCCTCACACAATTTTTATAGTGACATAAACTAAACCAGAGATAAGCACTCATAGTCCTTATATGAATGTAAAAATAGAGAGTTGTATTTATATCCCAATTATAACAGTTGTAATTAAGGCACTACAGCTATGCTGGTAAAATTCCCAGTGTAGTGAAGCCCTGAATTAGGAAGTAGAGTCTGAAAGGTTTGCAGTTGGCTGGTGCCACTCAGCTCCAAAACAACAGCGTGCCCAGCTCAGGCATCACCAGGCTGTGCCCAGTTCAGTGTGGGGTGGGGCTGAGGTCAGAGAGGGACCTTTCTGGGCTGGACATTTTCCCAATCTAAGTGAGAATATAGCTGTAGATTAGGAGGGGAGAAATGCAGGTTTGGAGGGGAAAGAGATGATGTTGCCAACTTGGCGTTTCCCCCCATTTTTTAAAAAGGCTTAGTCAAGAATTTTTTTGGTCAGATTTGTGCCCAGTAAAGAGCTTAATTCTTTCTGATGTGGACCAGGAGCCTTTGCCCCTTTCAGATAAGGTGGCTGCAGTGCAGCTTTGATTTGGCCAGAGCTCCAGCAGAACAGACTGATAAAGAAGAAAGTCTCCTAGTTAATAGATGCTGGTGCAATAGCACAAGGCCCTGCTGCTTTGTGATCTACAGCTATTAACACCAGGCTGAATTTAAAAGGACACTAGGCTTGATTTAGGAAGATCCAAACAGCTTTGGACGATCCTGTATGCTAGAATGACTGCCATGTCATACTTTTGTAGTTAAAATGAGCAAAAGCATCCCCTTTCACTCTAAAGAGAAGAGGCAGGTGTCTATAAACCCTTTCTTAATGTCATCCCTTCGTAGAAAAAGCCTCAAGGTGCTGACTGATCTTCAGGGCATTTTGCAAAATACATCCTTTTCTATTAATTTTAGAGGTTATGTGTTATGATGGTAATTAGAGCTCTGTGATGGCTGGAAGGTGGAGGAGTTTACCACAGGCCTAATCCCTGGTTGTTAAGGAAGGATGTGAATATTTAAATCTTGTCTGGGTAGTTTAGAAGGTATAGAAAGATTCTGGGTAAGTTCTCATTCTTTGTGACAATTTCTATAAATATTTAAACACATACTGTCAGATGCACTGATAACCTTTGCCCTCAGAATTGTTTATATTTTAATTGTACATAGAATAGTTTAATAAACTTTATATATAAATTATATACACTTGGAGAGCTAGCTGTTATGGGAAACACACTTTGATTTTTTTCATAGTAACAAATCAATCTCTGTTCAAAAACAAACATGGTACTAAGCATGGAAAAATTGCTAGAGGGCTTGGATATTTTTGGAACTCTAATCCTGATTTTTTAACATTAGATTTTGGCCACTGAAAGTAGTGTAAAATATCCAGAGAGCTTTGCTCTCTATAGAGACACAAAAAAAATAGTGTGTAAACCTTCTAAATTACTGAACACATACAGAAGGGAAGGACTTTGAGTCATATTTCAGCTGGTTCTGCAGACAGCAAGTACTGAATTGGGGAGATCAGATAGAAACTGTAGCAGCACTTGTAGATAAAATCTGGAGCTGGTGAACAGGCCCACGCACACCTTGTGCTGATTCTGAGAGAAGTGTGCCATTGCTGAATTACTGAGATTGATGCAAAAGCTTTAATTAGACTCTGTCTTGCCCTCTCAGCTCCCAAAGTGAGCGGAGTCTGCCCTGAGCATTCCTGCAGGGAGGAATCTGGCAGTGCTGTGCATGCCCTGGGCTGCTCTGCAGGGACCATGTGCTCACTTTCATTCTCCAGCCACAAGCTCAGCTGCTTCTCATGCTCCCATCTTTCCTCACTCAGAGCAGAGCCCAATTCCACTGCCTTTGCAAAGGCAAGGGAAGCTGAAAGCAGCAGAGATTTGGCCGCTGTGAGATGGTACAGAGTTAGTCTGATAGCTTTTCAAAGTGCTTCAGGATCCCTTGGGATGAGGTGTGCTATAAAACATACAATTATTATGTTTTAAACTCTTCATTTAAAAATGCCTGCTTAAGTGTTTGGCACAGTGAGACTTGCTGAACCCAAGCTGGAGACCTGTGTCAAAGCAAAAGCAAGGAGCTTTAGTCAAGTTCTCCCAAGGCTCAACAGCTTGAAGAGCTTCTTAGAGAAGTGTGCACTGCCAGGCTGGTTTTTTCCCCATCTCTAACAGCTCTGGTAATATGGTTTGAAATAAAAATAAAATACAGAAGCTTAGTTAATGTATGCCCTTCCCTCGCTGAGTTTAACACATGGGCTGAGTCCTGAACTTACTTGGTCATTTTGATGATTGGCCAATTATGTATAATACACTGTACACTTTGGCTTTTTATTTCTTATTTAGTTCTGAAAAAAAACAATTACAGTACCTCTCGAAGAAGTAATTGTAGTCTTTTTAAATGTCACGGCATATTAAACATGCTTATATTTTAGCAATTGCCGCAATGCTTTGCTACTTAAAAATAATTTATGCACATTACAGATAAAAGACACAATAGATTTTGAGGAAAGACTTCATGCCACAGAAATAAGTGATGGCAGTTGTGCAACAATATGGGTAGCTGTTAAATTGTATTAAGATGTGGTTAACATTTTTGGACAAAACTTTCAGTATGGTTTTGTTTTAACCTTTTGCTTTCCACGGAAAATATTTTTTCCTTGAGGGGAATAAAACAACATCATTTTCTAAAAAAAATAAAAATTTTAATCTAAATATATTTCCTCTGAACTAACATTAAGAAAATTTTTGAGCAGTTTCTGTTTACTTAAAGTACACACTTAAAGTGTGTAATTCTGAATTTAATGTAAAAATGTTTATTAGGATGGAAAATTCTATCTTTTTGTTGACTACCTGTCCTTTTATTTTTTCTTACTTGAGAACTACAAAGCTACATAAAGTTTTAAGTGAATGTAAATAGCATCATGTTTCAACAGGGAAATATAATTCAGACCCGCCTGATTGTTAACTTTGGGAAAAGCAGATGAGGAATGAGACATTTTCCTGAAAGAAAATACTGTCTCTGTTCAATAAGTTTTCCCCTTCATATTGCAGTGCAGCAGTCAGTGGCCCTGATCCAGCAGGCACTAAAGTAGGTTTGCCCAGATTCTTACACCGCTCCATCAGCTTTGGTAGAAAAGCTTTTTTGCTGAAAATTAAGCCCATGCATAAATGTCTCCTGGAGCAGAGCCGAACTTAGCAAGGGGTTTTACCCCCTGGCAGGGCAGTGCTGCACAGGGCCAGCTCTGAGGCTGCTTGCACAATGTGTTCCAGAGCCACGCTCAGCCACTCAGGGATCCTTTGACTTCAATATGGGCTCATTTTATATTCTTTGTTCCAAAATGTGGATTTGAATACAAATGAGCCTGAACACAAGCCAACAGAGGAACCTCTTTCTGTCTCAAACTATTAAATGCCTAAGCATCTTCAATTAAAAAAAAAAAACTAAACAAGGGACCTGACACACACTGACTGGAGCTGTAAAAGTCATGTGCTTATGTGGTTTTATTTATTTTTCACATGTGTGTATTTGAACAGTATCAAAGCAAGCCCACAATAAAATACAGTGGAACGTCAGCATTAACATCTGTCTGCCTCGTGCTGTTCAGTGGAGGCAAGCAAAGTCCCCTTTTCCAGCACTATCTCTCCCACTCTGCTTTCCTCCTAAGGGAAGGAAATGAGCGTGGGCCAGGCCTTGGCCATCGTGCTCTTGGTTCAAGTAAGGTACAGAGTCCTGCTGCAGGGTGTGCTTTCAGCTAATCTGCTCAGACAGACACCCCTGTGATTTGTGTGTCCTGCCTGATCTAGAATCGCAGATCAAAGGGAAAGGCAGGCTGGTAATGTCAAAGCACACAGCTCCCAGCCTGTGGATGTGAAGAACAGCACCTTGAGCTGCAGCCGTGAAGGGAATCTGCCATAAATCCTGCTGTGGTATTAGAGCAGGATAGGTGAAAGCCACCCACTGTGTTTGGCTTGTAGCTGCCACTTGGCTTTTAAAAAGCTTGTTCATATGTTTTTTAAGATACTTTGGAGGTCTCTGTTATAGCAGCATGTAGTTCTGTACTCTTATGAAAGCAGTGACTTGCATGCTTTTTGCTGGAAGCTGAGAAATTTTGATGACGTGCACATTTATCTCAGGGGAGTGACAAGCATTAGTGGCAGTAGCCAGGACTTTCAGTCAAGAACGGGACAAGCTCATTTCCATCCTAAGGCCTGGTGCATTATTTGGACCTTGTGGTTGGACCAAAATCCTGGCAAACCATACGTAAGTGGGAAACAATAATTAGGATCAGGTGATAAAATTGAAATGGTTTGAGGGATATTGGTGGATCCTGGGTGTGGAGACAAATTTCCCTCCCATTTCCATTGAATTAAAGCATCTGGTAAAAGAGGCCAAGTACCTGAATGAAGGTAGAATTATGGAGAAAGCAATGAGGAAAGCTGGTCAGTGAGCCTGTACTCTCAGAGAGACATGCTCAGCAGGGAATACTGAAAACTGGAAATTTTGGCAACAGTGATTCAGCACTGTAGGTAGAAGGTGTATGCTTGCCATGCTAGAGCCTGCATCCCTTTGGTAGGAAAATCATTGATCACACTGCAAGAGATCTCCTTGCTGTGGAGCTGAGGCTGGGCGTGGGCTGAGTTAGCTGCTCTGGAACTTTCCCCATCTTCTCCCCTGCTGAAAATCCCACGAGTTTTGCCTGGGAGAGAGGAAGTAGACAAAAAGAAGACAAGAGTTTTTACTGGGAAAAATTGGGCTGGATGTAAGCTGAAACAAGCCAACATCTTGATTCTTTGAAGTCCTTTCAGCTTTGCATTAGCCACAAGGAGGAATGGTTACTTAGCTGAGTGAAGTAGTTGCCTGTTGTTCTGGGGAGTCCCTTTGGTGTCTTGGTGACTTTCCTTGTGTGATCACCACAGATATTTTCTGTGATTCCAAAGATGTAGCTGGACCATGAGTCAGGTGGCAGAAAGGAACCCCAACACTGGAAGTTGTGGTGGGCTCCAAATGCTTTCAGTGGTCCCTTGGACAAGAAACTGTTAAGCTTGGAAGGGTTGGGTGCTTTCAGAAATGAAATGTGTAAAGATAGCTCCTGCAGGAATTGCCACACTGTAGTGACTTGGTTAAACAATGAAAACAGACAGGCTTTTGTTGTGGGTGCTTTGTAACAGATAATACTCAAATGATTAATGAGTTACTGGAGCACCAGTAAAGGCCTAAGTACTATTCTGCACAGGATTCATGAACTGCATGAATATGGCTCTTTGGCTGGAGAAAAACTCCAAAGTCAGAGCTTTGGAAAGCCAAAGCACATAAAAATGTTACACTCTTGTGTCTCCAGGAAGCACAGTAATGTGAAACATCCACCACATGTTTAAATTGTTTAGGCTTATTTATACATGTGCATGTGTGTGTATTTACAGGGAGAGAGAAATAGAACTATGTGATTCTACTGTTTTAAAGCTGTTTGCAGATATTCTAGAGCATTTTTGTAAAAGCAATGTCTAGAATGAAAGAAATGAATGCATAAAGATAAAAAAGAAATTAAGTAAATCGGATTGTCAGATATCATGCTGGTCTAAAAACTCCATCTACAAGAATTAATTGAGGAACTGGACCATGAAGGCCAAGAAATGGGGTCTGAAAATAAACTTGATTAAGAAGATAATGCTCAAGACATACAAAGGAAGACTGATTAGCATAGACGAGAACATCAGTGAACAAGCAGAGGAATAAATCTCACATAGACAGCTGCTCAGATCAGATCAGAACGTATTTAAAAGATGAAAGACAGCATAAGGAGCAATTTCTCATTTAGACTGGAGAGGAAGGCCTCCAACTGATGTATTTCTTCTATAAATGGCTTTTGGCCAAGACACAAAGCTTCCTCCACAAGAAAATATGGTAGTTGGTTTGCTTTTATCTTGAAAATCTGTAGACAGACCATGACAGGAATTCCATTATGAGAAAGGGACACAAATGATGAATAAAACAAACTTAATCAAAAAATACATTTAAAAAAGAGAATAGCTAATAGATTTGGGGCATGAGAGTGGAAATGAATTTATGACTGATAACTTGGGCACGTGTGAAGTAAATGCCCCCAAAACCTCATAGTATAGCTCTACTGTTTTTTTTCTGGGTTTTTTTTGTTTGTTTGGTTTGGGGTTTTTTGGGTCTAGGCCTTCAACCAATCACTGGAGTGCAGACTGCTGCTGTTTATTAATTTATTAACTATTGTGATGAGGGTGTAAGAGTGAGAGGAAGTCTCTAGATGATGGGTCATTCTGCCGAAAATCTGAAATGAATCCTCTCTGCTCTTAAAGAGAAAAACAAGACGAGAAGAAGGGTGGAAGATACCTGAGCTACAAGGAAGTACATAAGATACCAACAAAGTTAGCTAAAACAGCACTTATTTTATTTTATTTTTTAATTGACAATAGAGGCTTAGAGGAAGAGAAAGGAGAAAGACCTGAAATTGCCGCCTGCATTTTACCCAGAGTAAGTAAACACATTTTTTTTTTTATCTCAAGAGAAATTAATAAGGAGAGATGGAGGACCTAATTTGTCTAATGCCCCATTTTCATCGTTGTACAGCATTTTGGTGAGTCCAGAGGAACACTGGCATGGCATGGCCTCACAAGCTGGATGTGCCTGGAGATTTGCACAGTTGGGTGTTTTTGGTCAGGCACAGGCAGTCACAGCTGTTGCTATTTTTGCCCTGACTCCTCTCTAATCACTCAACACATTTTAAAGCAAGATATAATGATAGACTATGTTTCCAAGACAGAAAAATCAACAGAGTATCTAAGGGAATATGAAAAGAAATGAAAATTCAAAATGTATCTGGAAGAGAAATATATAGGACAAAAAAACTTTTGATAAAGGCTGTTCTACAAACTTGGCAATGTCTCTGCTACAAGTAAATATGACTGTCTGCCTGCCTTGCTTTATGTTCAACATGTCCAAAATTGGGTGGGGGGGTGTGGAGGAAACACAAGGAAGTCTCTTCTCTTGGTGCAGCCAGCTGAGTTTTCAGGCCTAATCCATTCTGAAATTAAAATTAGTTCAAATGGTTAAATTCTACTAGGAAGTTTAAAATGGAGAATTTCCTTCATAAATATGGATAAGAAGACAACTTTTTGGATGTTCTACACAGTGACTTCCATTAGAAAAAATAAAAATCTCTCTCTCTTTTCCCGTCAGTTTACCAATGCTCTCACTGAACTTCAGATATAATTTTATACATGACTTAAACTAGAACTCCCTGATACTACTTATGAAGTATCTGTGGATTTATAGTGTTATTTTTAGTGGTAACCATTGAATCTACTTATATGGCAGCCAAGGACAAAATTTCATTAATGTGAGCACTGTCGAATCAAATATGAGAAGTAGTGGAACCCCTTTGACATAAACAAGTGGGGAAACACCTTGATTTAGCACTCCTAAGGAATAAAAGCACTTCTAAGGAATAAAAATCCCAGTCCAAACCAAACTGACATAAGTAGAACAACTTGTATTTCTGATATCAATAGTGGTTTTGTTGTGACTGCAAATCATGGTGAATTAGGCATAAACCAGCCATGCTTCTCTGTCCTTCATTGTAAATACTGTCTTTCATCTCCACTGGGGGGTGGAATATGTTTTATTAGTATTATTATTTTTGATAAAGGGTAGTGTTTAGAATACCTAGAAGTGTTTCCCGGTAAATAAACTCCATTGTAATGGCAAAAAAAAGAACTCTCCTACTGAATCCAGTACTTCATCTACCAAGCATTGTAGAAGATAAAAAATGTGATTTTCTGGAAACAGACCACTGGTAATTAGTAAAACTTCATCATTTATGCTTGCAAAGCACACATTGCATTTACCTACCTACTTGCTCAGCAGGTCAAAGTCTGTACCTGCAGAGCTCCTCACATCCCAAGAGTCACCCACCAGCAGCTCCAGGGCTGTGCTGGGGCTTCCCAATCCCTTCCTCCCTTAGAGAATCCCACCCAGCACAGGCTCCTCCACAGCCTCAGGGGGAGCCTGGCCAAGAACCAGCAGGTGCATTCTTGATCCTCAACAAGTGCCCGTGTGAGGGCACACAGAACAGCTCTCTCTGCTGTCAGTGCTGCTGGTAGACTTTAAAACAGTTTCTGAAGACAAACTTGTGGTATAAAATATATCTGGATGTTACTTGCCAGAGCTCCTCATGAATAAACAGCACTTCCTCTGTTTGAATTACAAATTGCTATAACATAATAGAGGAGATTGATGGATTGCACTGAAGCTATGTGAAAAAGAAGAAAAGGCTGTGGTTTACAAGCTGTCTAGGAGGTCCATACTAAGTCAACATGGAAGCTCTTAAATTTTATATGCAGGATTTCATAACCATTATATCAGATTGTTTCAAGTGGTGCAATCAGAATTGTTTTGCTTCAAACTCACCTGATTTACTAATAGTGACTAGAATTATGGCATAACTGCATTTCAAACTGGATTTTTCAGAGTACATTGATTTTGGATGTTATTCTGAGAACTTCAAAATTTTACAATTGGTCAAAGTGACTTTTTAGATCCACCTGAATATGTCATGTGAATTATGCTTTTCATGGCAGAGGTAGCTTGTGGGAGTGTTTCCCAGTAAATGCAATTAACATCCTCCTTTTTGGCACAAATGGCAATGGCAAAACCCGGGAAATTTGTACAACTTTGAGTATTCAGAGTATTAATTTCCTTAAAAAACTTCTCTGGTTCATCATAGTACCAGCTAATCTTTATTCTCAGCTCTGTCTTTTTGATTTCTTTGTTTAACAGAAATGTATGTTTAAAGAAATAATAATAGCAATAACTCTTATCACACCTCTAATATTGAGAAAATACCTTTTGAGGAGGACACTCAGTTGCTAAAGATACTTCTAGAGCTTGGAAGTATATCCTGAAAGCCTGTTAAAGCTGTTTCTGCAAAGACAAATACATAACAAGTCCCTCTTGTACCCGTGAACCCAGTGGAAACCACTATCAGCACATCAGCATCATTAAATAATATAATTAAATCTAATGTTATTAAGACTAAATATAGGTAAATAATACACATTCTAAGCTGTGACATCTCTACTCTCCCCCAAGTCCCCCCATTAAACAGCTGCAGGACAATCTCCTGATCCTGTTTCACTGCTGGGATTTCTTAGCTGCATTTTAGCTTGGGCACAGAAATATGGAGGATCTTCGATTGACTGGGAAGGATAACTTTTAAGTGGACATATGAGGGTGAAAAATGCTTAACCTATTTATCCAAAAATTGGGTAAAGACCTGCACAGCCACGGGGATTCAAATTCCAAGTTAACAGCCTCCTGAAGATCTTAGAGGTAAGGGGGCAAATACCTCTACATAAAAGTGAAGTTTATAGGAGTATTCACTGTGGTCATTTTTTCCAGATTCAGCTTTATTCTAGGTCTTCTGCTTTCTTTTCCTATGTAAATTGCTTTTTAAAAAGCCAGGTTAAAATATTTCTGCTAAGTGTAAGGGGATTGGATTCATTTCTTTAACTGCTTCATTTACTTGTTTCAGCTTGAAACAAGGAAACTAAAATTCCAGTACCTAGTAGGCACCTGCATCTTGCTATGCAAAGTCATCCTCAGGTAATACCTGTGCCCATAAAAAAAAATGAAGTTAAAGCAAAAAGGAAAAAAGTATTTAAAACAGCAACAGCATGTGATACCAATTATGTTACAGCCAAAAATAATACTTTTTGGCATGTTATGCTTAAACTATGTTCTGTTAATGTTCCTCGGATATAGGCAGATTTCAATTTACACTGAGAAATATTTCTATTTGAGAACTACTTGGAAAATATTTTGAAATTACAATTTGAAAGCATGTGGAATGGGTTACCTCCCACAATTATATGAGCTACTGTATAGCAGAGCTACATTAGCTTCCCTGCAACTAATGAATCACGTCATTAATTACAGACATTCAAAATAGTCATTACTCCAAGGCAAGGCAAAGCAAATATTTACTATAAATAAAAGGGTCAAGGACTACAAAGTAGCCATTTTGTTCTAAACCAATTGTGTTTAATTTTTATGCTCTTTCTCCTCAAACTTAATTTGAAGCATATTAACTTGATTTCATATGTCAAATCTGACAGCTGTAGGTGTACCCACAATGAGACTTCCATCAGGGACCAGGATCACTGGAAGACTTTCAGTGAAAGTGTTAATTATATTTAAAGATGTGTTTATTAAACCCACGTGACTTGTTCTCAGGACAGGTTTCCCTTAGAAATACCTAGGAGGCATATTTCCAAGGGTTTCCCTTTGGTTGTCTCAGAGGCAAAACTTTCACCTTCATCTTCCAACCAGAGCACCAGGCTGGACAGTCACTGTATCCCCTCCGATGCCAGGGCAGTGGGAGGAGGACCCCCTGATTCTTTCTCCTCACCCACTGCAGTAAATGGACCTGGTGGGTCCCAGCAGCTGTCTGACATCTGTAAAGAGCTGCTTCTCAGTCTCCAGCACCAGTTGGGGTCCTGCAAGTCTCCACATGGCTGAACCACTGCCCTGGTGTCAAGGTACAGCAAAACACAGCACAGATCTGGGAAATTCAGCTAGGGCCAAAGCTGAGTGCTGCTGTTGGGCTTGAAGGGTGGAACATCCACAAAGCTCCCTTCGGAGCATCAGGCAGAGCCTGGCTGTTGCCTCAGTGCTGGTTGCTGCAGCTGTAAAAGCCACCATGCCCATCCTGCCTTCAGGGAACAGGTACCAAAGATGTTTCTTTTCTTCCTCATTTCGTGTCGCCCCTTTGCTGTTTGTTGTGTCTGTCTCAGTACAGAATGAGGCAAATCAGTAGCATTTTCATATAAATCTTGCTGTGGAGGAGAGTTTTCCTCTGAAGGGAAGCCTTCCAAAGTCCCCCATCCTGCAGGGAGCACAGAGGCTGACAAAGGTGAGGGCACTCTGACCTGCAACTTCTACTGAGGGCCAAGCTCTCTTCACTCCCACTCTACTAATATGCTACTTATATGTCTACTATTTTCCATAAGACTGTTTTTGCTTGGTTTGGGTGATATATTTATTTTTTAGCAGACAATATAGAGTCCTAAACAACACAACAGCTTTTCCTTCCTGTGAACTCGTTATAATGGTTTGTCAGTCACATAATGAGATGTTATTGCTAGTTACATCACTGAGTATTTTATATTAAGCATAATTTGCCCTCTACTTTCTTTTCTTTTTCCTCTTTGAATCACATCATTACCTCTCCAAAAGTCAGGCATGAGGGCAGGCAGATACACTGACCATATAGATAGCAAGCCAGAAGATTCCTCAATGAAACAGCCACATAAAAGTTCCCCTAATATCTACCCTCATGTTTGTAACTAGAGTGTTTGGCACAATAAAGATAACAGCACTAGATAAGTAGTTTATCTGCATATATGGTCAAGAACAAAAGAGGCTGATAAAGTATTGCTGCTGTCAAGCATCCAGAAAGTGCCACAGTTCAACAAGGTTCTGTATTACTTTGAGTCAGCCTCAGTTATACTCGCAGGGATTTTTAACAAAAATGTGAAGAACAAGAAGAAGAATTTAGTGGAAGCAAATAGCTCGAGTAGGTTTTTGTGGAATGTGGGAAAGTTGCTAAAAGTCATATTAAAATCAACAAAAGCATTCAATACTTGTCTTGGAGAAAAAGGTTGTGTTTAAGAGAAAGGTTCAGCTGTCAAAAAAAATGTTTGGGCAATATGAAAAATTACAAATCTTTTCATCAGGAATTTGGGACTGAATGCATGAGGGTGTACAGACCTAACAGTGACAACTTTTACAGCTGAACAATGCTTTTGCAATGAAATCCTGGCTTCATTCAAATCAATGGCAAAATTCCCATCTGCTTCGATGGAGCCAGGATTTCATGAGTATCTGTCTTTTTTCATTCTTCCTTGATATTTGTATCCCAACTATCTGGCAGACTATTGTCTGTACAGGTCAAAATTAAAGCTTTCTACTCATGTATGTCAGAGTTACTGTCTGTTTTCTCACCAAAAAAAGGGAATAAAAGGGTGAAAAAGTGTGACACATACTTGCAGTGCTGTATCATTCACTTCATTTCTCAGAGTAAAGAGAATTGTTTGCTGCATCTGCTAGGAGGACAAAATGTCAAGAAAAAAGCTAAATGCTGCCTGTGTGTAATTCCTAACTCCAAGGCTTTTAAAGAGCTCTTATTTTCAGCTCTACATGTATTAAGTTTCGGATATGGGTGTCACGGGATTTGAGCAAGGGCAGAATTACCTCAATGCTGTCTCCTCTTAAAAATGCTTCCTGAATATGGAAAAGTATTGCATGGGCAGGAAGGAAGGTGACTTTCATCAAACAAATCTGTCATGCAGCGAGACTATTTAACTCATCAAACAAACCCTGGTATTTGTGCCTCTGAATATACGCATTAACCTAGAAAAATGAGAGAGATTAATGAAAATTCAAATGGAGAGAATGAAAATAAGAGATAAACTGCTGCTTTGCAGATGAATGAATCTTAAAAAATTCTTAAATCCACAGAGCTTGTCAAAGTGCACCAAGAAGTGCCCTGGTAAGTGAGAAATGACACAGAGACGGTAATAAATGTGAATGGGGAGCTTTGTGTTCCCCCAGTGCACTATTTGTACACCACAAAAGCTTTAAAAGAATTGTAATTCTACACTCACTGTTACTTAACTTGGGGAAAATACATGTAGCCTGCAAAATGGCTGTGTCTATTCTGCTTTAAAGCCCATCTGAGAGCACGTGGACATTGCAAACATTTCACAAATATAATAGGGAGCCTAGGAAAAGCAAGGAAATATTCAGATGAGTGAAAATCTTTTAACTGTAGTCAAAACAAGTTAGAAAAGAGGCAATAAATCAGCCATTAGTCCATGGATGGTGTCATAGTAGATGAAACCAATACCCATGGTAGAAAAAATATACATGGTAATGCATGGTAGTGCACCTATCAAAGACAAAAGAATATGTCAATAGTGAGTGAATCCCACATCAGAAAATGGTGTTTGCATAGTAGTGATCTCCAGAAATAATTCAGGAGAATCCAGGCTAGACACAGAGCGAATCCAAGAACACAAGAGTTTTGCACAGTCAGTGAATAAGGGCATGTTCACAGTTCTGACATCCTTCAGTCTCTTAACTCTTCTTTTTGCTGTTATCCCAGACAGAGTAGATGAAGTTACATCAGAAACATTGCTGTGTCATTAACTTAGTGGACAGCTGATCTGATAAAATGTATTTAAAATAAATATGCACATAAATTCTCACTTTGGTCATAGTTAAATCTTGCACAACCCTTGACATAGAGGTTACACAGTCCATCCTTTTTGGAGGGGTGCATGAGCGTGGTATTTCCTCTGCAAGTGCTGTTGGAAATACTTGTGAGTACATCATTAATCTTCAATGGTCAGTGGTCATTTCTGGAGCTGCCTCAGCAAATACTTCTGCTAGCAGTGTCTTTCTGCAGCATATTAGTATAAATTTAACCCACTTGGGAAATGCAAACAGCAGGGTTGATGAGCCTGGGATAAATGCCAGGTTAATGCAGCTACACAGCTTTTGTACCAGCTCATATCTAATGAGCTTTGAAAGGAGCAGAGGAGAATGCATCCCTCTATGAAAGATGCACTCAAACATAGCCAGGACATGGAGGCAAACATCATAATTGCTGATGGTACAGGATGCCAAACGTATCATCTAAATTCTCTTTTCAGATGGCCAGTGGAAAAGAAAAATTGTTTCAGAGTAAAAAAATTCATCCTGCATTTCTCTTTTTGGTTCTTCAAGCTCTCTTTCTCCCAATTCCTTTGTCTTTCTCAAAGTGATGGTAAATGCTGCTTTGCTTACTGCAAATATGGATCATAGAACTGTCATTTTTCCTTTGGCATGTTTGTTAACTTTCTTAGATTTATACCTGTTGGTAATGCTCAGAACTGTGTTAAACCTAGAGCCTTGAATTGACAGAGAAAAACTGCAACAAACTTCAGAAGCTTGCTCTAAATCACATTGCACAAATTTAATCTGGAAGCCATAGAGAGGTAATAAACATGGTAACTCCTGTTGCCAATTAATTTGTTACTTTCCAAACTACAATACAATCATAGCTTAATTTGGTTTACCTCAAGAATCTCTTTGTGATATTTCCATGAAATACAAGACAGTGAAAGTTGGTAATTCTGGTTTAGGAGCACAAGTTACTGGTGGTTGCCAAAGAATTGTGTGCTGCTTAATTGAGTTTTGATGTTCTTGCTGCTATCTACAAACCCAGTTTTTCCACATGGCTTTGTGATGAGAGCTAAATCTCTGTATCAAATGTTAAAACCCTTGGCACTTGCAAAACAGAAAGATTTATGTAATTAGCAGTGGCTGAGGAAAATAAGGTTATTCTCACCAGGGAAAGGAGACATTTTGGTTATCTAATTGATGCTTTTTCTCATGCAGAAGACTGATAAAATTGACCTAGACAAAATTTTCCCACCGTCAAAACCATAAAACCGAGATGACATAATGCACATTCTAGGAAATTAAGAGTGGAAACTTAACAGGAAACTACTGTATTTCATCCAAAGGGAAATAAACATACTGAATGGATAATAAGAAATGTCCTTTAAGAGTGGCAAAATTAATTCCTTTAAGGGATAGTTAAAGAAATTGTAGAAAGAAATAATTGAAGAGTGTTGGAAAGGGAGAATCACTAAATGGAGAAAGAGGCAAAAGAATTCATTCCTTTGGTTTCCGTGTACATTGAATTTCTGATTTTAAAAAGATAGTTCAGAGGAACAAATGCAGGAAATTATGTACTGGGATATTTCAAGTCTAACATCCCAACTCTAAAATGCACCATTTTGCTCCAATTATACCCAAATACATTCGATAGGTCTTGAATGGGACCTACATGGTCCTTGTGTGTAGGGAGTCAACCTTCAACTGGAAGAGGAGAAGAGTTCTAACCAGTTTCAGACAACAGAGTCTTTCTTGGAACTCAAAACTACAGAGGTACGGAGAGCCCGTTTAAGGGGATGGAAGTGTGACCCTAGAAATGAAATTCCTTCTGTTCCCCAGTCCTGATTTTTAATCAGGTTGGAATCTATTGAATGTAATCTGTACATTTTGACTGAGTTTAATTAGGTCAAAATGAACTTTATTTGACTAAAATATTTTTTATAGCCATGGATCTTTCTTCCAGCTTTAAAGATTTATATCTGTAGCAACTGTTAAAATTTAAATTAGATTAGAAGGACCGTGCAGACTGAATAACATAATTTAGCAATTTGTCTTCTATTCCCGGACAAAATACTGCACCAAATCTTTCTGAAATTAAGGCTGGTAAGTGTGCTTTAATTGTGTCCTTCTCCTTAACAGCATTGCTTCAGTATCACAAGGAATTTATATGCATCCATGAAATTATACTCTTCCTAGGAGTGAAATTTTGCTACATGTGCCTGGTGAGAAAGCACTGTGCAGCAAGGGAAGGGAGGAAAATGCTAGATTGAAGAAGAACTCCTTAAAACGAGTCAAGAATCTCGAAGGATAAAATGTGTATCTATTTTCTGTTGCTGAGTTGAGCCCTTATACTACTTCTTGAAGTTGGTTATCTTCATTTCCCTCCAGTGTCTAGTGTCCCTGGAAAGGTGAACCAAGGAGTTTGTCTTTTGATCAGCATAGCCTGGCACCCATGGGGCAGGGTAAGCCCAGGATGGGGGAAGGCCAGCCAGCAAAAATGCCACATCCCCTTCCCCAAAGTACCTGAGTGCTATGCACTGGAGTACCTGGGCAACACACATCTCAAGGGGTAAGAATGAGGTTAGAGAGCATCACTGTGGTCTGCTCAGATCAAAGGGGGTGGATTAGAGACCATCCCACAGCATTTCCTCATCAGGACTATTTCCACTCTAACAGTTGAGAGTTTATTGGACGTGGAGGAATAATTTTATATTTTTTTAAGGGAAGTATGTGCTTCCTTGCTTCACTGGAACCTTCACTGACCGAATCAGAACCTCAGTACCTGAAGCTGTAGGATATGCAGTAAAAGCTGACTTTCTTGCCTTTTCTGTATCTCCTTGCAAATACAGGGTGTTAACACCCTCAATTAAAACAAAAGATCACACCTCTAAGAAGAAAATATTTCTCCTTCTTACTCTGTGTTAAGGCTTCCCTGGCAAGGAATTCTGTTTTTCTGCTGTTCTGGCAGATTGTTTGACACTGAGCAAATGCATTAGCACTTCTGGAACATGGAATACGAGTGTGAAAAAGCATTGTGGAAGCCTTCCTGCTTGAGACATCTAAAAATTAAATGACTGAAGCTTTTAGAAATTTATTGCAGTAGACTGATGCCTAATTAACAGGGAGATAAAGCAGATTGCCTGAGAGAATTTTTAAGTTTCAGTTTTGCCATGCCCTCCTGCTGGCTTGGGTGTTTGGCTGAGTTCTTCCCGGGTAAATGACTCTGTTCCTGATTCTAAGCAGGCTCCAGGCAGGAACTGGCAGGAAGAGGAGGCAAGAAAAAAGGTCTCAGTGGGCAGAACCTCTGAAGGAATGAGCTCAGCTGGTTCCAGGGGCGCAGTGGTCAGCAAGAGCAGCTCTCCAACACCAGACCAAGCAATCAGCCAGAGGAGGCCAGGGCTGTCAAGCCTGGCAGAAATTGAACCTTCTTCCTGCCCCCAGTCTTCTTAGCATAGAAGGGAAGGCAAAACAGGAGAAGTATCTGCATTATATGCCACAGTGCAAGAGGACTGAGTCCCCTGAGAGCCTCTGGGGACAGGCCCAGCACAGGTCTGTGACAGCCAAGGGCCAGGCTGCAGCTGGTCAGGAGTTGGAGAGGTCAAATATCTGCTGGAGGCAGTGGAGATCTCCAGGTCCATTAATGTTTTCAATTAACATAAATCTCCATATTTCAAAAACATTTTATTAGGGATTTTGATATAACCACATATTCAGTCCCTGGACTCTGCTCATGACAGTCACATTTTGAGGAGTGACAAGTAAACCTTCTTTTAGCCTCATCTGCTGTGTCTTGCCTTGTCTTGTCTGTGCATCGGAGCCAACAAGGAGGGAACTTTCTTTCCTGCTTAAGCAGATGTTTACCTTTCAGCACCTGAGATGACCTTTTGACTTGGGCCTGAAATTCTGGCCTTGCTGAAAAGGGTGGAAGTTTTGGCACTGATTTTGACAGAGACAGTATTTCATTCCAGGTGCTTTGCTCAATAAAGCCTATAAAATTACAAAACATGGGCATTCCCTCTTGCTCAACTTCTCAGTCATTCCAGGTATCACTGAGTGATAAACACAAAAACCTGGAGGAAACAAAATGGCATCTAAAAAAAGGCTCCTACATGAATAATTAAAATACCTTTCAATATATATAATAGGTACACCTATACACACAAGCATACACATATAGAAGATGTCAGTGGGATCAAAGCTTTTCTCCAGCACTTTAATAGGTGGCATGCACCCTCACTTATCTGCTAAAATCAAAACCTGTACATGCACGTGCAGGTGCTGGGAGTTGCTTTTTCATATTGTTTGGCACAGGGCCACATAGTAGAGCCATGCACCTTCATTTTTTAATAAGTCTGTGTTTTCTCAGGTGTTCAATTTGTCTCTGCAAAGAAGTTTCTCAGACCTGTAACCTCAAGTTTAGCACACTAATAGGAAGAGGTGCTCTTGCTGCCAATAAACAGGCCTTGCTCTGTCTTAGATCCAAGAATATAAAACCAGGTTTTTTATTATTTATAAATATTTTTTTCAATCGTAGGAATTGTGGGCATAGAATTGTAACAATTGGCATTTGGAACAGACTGCCAAAGGATGTGGTAGGTTTTCCACTACTTGAGTTCAAATTTGGATAACAGTCTAAAAGACAAGTTTAGGTTGAACCTGCAAAATGCAGTTCCAGAGGCATGAACCACTGTATGAAAAATATGATCTGTGCTGTAATGGCTCTTTCTGGCTTTAAAAATCCATTAAGTCCATGCTGGTAGGATGTAATTAGGATTATCTTCTTGAGAAAAAAATATTGCTATGAATGATAAAGCAGAGCTAAGGAAGGTGCAAATAACTACCCATGTGATTAACAAAAACTGCTCCAGTGTGTAACAGCCTTTCAATTCACTGTTCTCTTTTAAAATTGCAGCATGGATTGACTAGTTTTTGAGTGAGTGATTGAATTTTTTATATTGAATATCTTTCTGGCAGTGTCGGAAGTGACTCTGCTCTTGCTACTTAAGCCCTATTAGAACACTTGTGATTTTTCTGCAGGCAATATTGTCAGTTCCCATTTCTCTCAATTCTCTGCATTTTGACAGAAATAAGTCACATTATGGATTTTTTTTCATTGTCTGAAAGGCTTTTGCTTTTTTGCAGCTGTCTGCTTCAAGGGATTCATTTCTTCTCCTTTGCAGTCAGCAGAGTTTTATTGTTGGTTCTCACAGGCTAGAAACAGGGGGCTCTGGTTTTTCTTTGGTGCATTTATTTGATCCAAAGAGCTGGCTCTTGTTATCTAAACTGAAAGTCACTTTCTCATCCATTAGTCATTTTATGTTAAAGATCAAAAGTTTGGGGGATTTGTTGTTGATTCTAATCTCACAACATTTTTCTTTATTTACTGTTCCTGTAGATTCTGTATTTGAGAATTTGCAAAACTTGCTTTCAATGTCAACATTCAAGTAGTTCCCATAAATAAAAAAGCTGAAGTCACTTAAAATAGTTCCAAAGACTTCCCCACACAATCTCAGATGGAACAGCCCATAGTTTCCTGCTATTAATCTGTGTTTTTATATTACATTGTAGTCTTATATTGCCACTTGTTTTTTCTAGTTCTCTTGGATCACTGCTAAAATGTGTAAGGTTATGAAAAGAATTTTAAAGAATTTAAATCTTGAAAGAATTCCAAAACCTAATTCCTGCTTACTTTTATGGGTACTCTGGATGATGTGCTGTTTTCAAATTTTATTAGAATCAAAAATGCTTAACTCCTATCCACTTCAGAGTTTCCTGGCTGAGCATGGAAAAAACCCAAAGAAAAAACAACCAAAAAAGATTACTTAAAACTTTATCTTATTCTAAGTTCTAAAATGAGAACAGCTCCAGGAGGGGGAGGACATATGACAGAAAGAGGCTTTGGGGAAGGAAATGGGTGTGCAGGAGCATTCAGGGACCCAAGCAGAGCCCAGCAGGTTGTGGACAAGTTAACAGCCCCTGTGTGCACTGCCCAGAGCAGCAGGAGCCCTGGGAATCATCTGGGAATGGCAGAGGCTGCCCAGGGCCAGCTGAACCAGCAGTGCAGGAGCTGCCTGGAACCCTGCCCGTGGCTCCCTGGCTGCCCCTGTCCTGCAGCTGCTGCTGCATCTCCTGCAGCAAGTGCTGCCCACGGGCACAGACAGGGACCAGGAGCCATTTTCCAAAGGTTTCCTGCAATTGGCATTGCAGGGCACCCATGGCCTCTGCTCATATCTCCAGGGTCATCTCTCCTGGATGGAATATTCTCCAGTCTCCAACAGGGATTGCTTTGCTCAAAGTCCATTTAAAATAAATTTAAATTTTAATCTTAAACTCTTTAAATGAAGTGTGAATACTGCTTGAGAAAGGATTTTAATAAGTCTGTTGGTTTATTTTGGTGTTTGCAAGCAGATACATTCTTCTAACTTTCACAAGAGATATTTAGAAATTATTGATATTAATACTATTGGGCATAGGGGTAAGAAGAAAAAAGCTGTAAATACATTCCAGGCAAAATTCCATGTCTGGTTACTTTGGATATAATATCTGAATTAGGCACTCTCTAGTCTGGGGAGGGATTGATAACGTGGGGGTCAGGTGGACAGTAATTATCACACAGAAATGTGTGAAATATTGCCCCTTGCCAGTAGCTTTTCAGCACTCCCTGAGGCGAGTTGTACTTTCATAGAGCTAAGAGGGGCTATTTAAATAAGTGTTTTTGCAAAAAGTGCTGAAGTTAGATTGGAAATAATTTGTTAAGCAGAGGGGCTGTGACTGTCATTTGAAACATCCATCAGAAATAACTAGCAAAGGTCTAGTTTTGATGGTTTTTAAGTTCTGATACAGGCAAGCTTCATTTCTACAGAAGAATTCACATTTAATCCTCTTTAAACTTCCCCTGAATTTTGTTTATTTGGGCTGGGGCAGAGTTAATTTTCTTCACAGAAAGTGGGATGGAGTTGTGTTTCAAACCATCTATTTGTATTTTTCAGGTAGTACCTTTATAATATGCTTTATTCTTTCACTGATGTGAGTGCCTCCACAGTAAAAATCACAAAGCAAACTAGATTTCTAAATGAATGTCAGTTTTGTAGGAATTTTGCTGAGCTTAAATATCTTCATTGTGTGTGAGAACGTAAATATACATGTAACAAAGAGTTCTTCCTTCCCTGGGCAAGAGTGTATTCTATCAGAGAAAAAACATTATTCTTGGCATGATAATTAGAAAGAAACACATTTAAATAGTACCAGCCCACAAAACCAGGGCTTAAAGCTGGCAAGGCAAATAACAGCATTCTAAGATGACATTTCTTTTTCACTCTTGTAGCAGTTACATGAGTGTTGTGTCAAGAGCCTTTGGCTTTGGTTAGTTTCTGTAGTAACATTAATACAAGTGAAACCATAAAATTTTATTTTACATCCTAATTCTGCAGGATTCATTTTCTTCTCATTTTAACTGGACAGTAACAAGTGAAGTACATAAATACCTAATCCAGAATAATTTAATGTAATAATTTAGTAACATTGTGTGTATCTATATAAAATAACAATTGAATAGCAGTAAAATGTTTTCTACATCTTTTATACAACCCCACCATACTAGAGATGATAGGTTTATACACTCTCTTTCCTTGTCCTTCTTTCTCATTTTGTACCACTGCAAGTCTTGTCCAGGTTCTTCCCCTCCTCCCAGGCAGAATGGCCCTGGCTGGAGATATCATTCTGAGCACTGAGGTATCTGCCACTTTCAGAGGTAATTTGCACTTTTATTAAAGATCCATTAAAAAGTGAACATTTAGAATCCTGCAAATTAAACATGGAGCCTTGGGGGACCTGTGAAGCTCTGAAACCAAATGTTTGGGGTTTTTTCTTCTTTTTCTTTTTTTTTCCCTGACACATGGATTTGTGTAATGGCCTCATTGAGACATGGGTAAATAGCAGAATCTTGCTTTAAAAAGCTCTTTCTCCAGAGAGCACAGTCAGCACCAAGGCCCTTCTGCAGTGAACCTGTTGGGGGAATGGAGCAGCACCACTGCCAGAAAGAGCCCAAGTCCCAGCCTCTGTATTTTCCACTTTTTTTACACTACATTCTCATGTCCCCCTAATGCAAGTGTGATCAAAATATACCCCTAAGGGAACATCTATCACAGAAAGGAAAAGTATTGTAACTCAAATCCATTAATGTCAGAGTGCCAGCAGTGGCTGGGAGCTGGGATGTCCCAGTGGGCACACTAGGGAGGGGACACTGGCAAGGGCATTCCCCAGGTGCTCTGGAATGAGTATCTGCAAGGAGGGGGGCTGGCCACCCCTGCCAGCAGCCTCAGGAGAGGCTCAGTTCCACCTGCTGGCAAGTTGAGGGCTCCTCCTGAGCTACACTAGCATCGTGTCCCCCACAACTCTTTAGTGCAAGTAGTCTATAAAACAAAAAAGACCAATATGAAACCCTTCTGATGAGGTAAAAATTGTAAAAACATTCTTCCCCACTCCATTAAAAGTGTAATGTGTAGCTGAGGATGCCAGGAATACAGGGAACAGGAGAAGAGGAAGCACACGTCACCACCTGTGCAATCTTCCTCCTCCCTCACTGCAAGCAGGATGAGCTGGGCTCCCAGCAGCCTGTGCAGGGCTCAGGACTTCCAAGATAAGGAAACCTGGAGAGGGATAGTATGTGATGGAAACCTGAGGGAGCCCCTGCCTCTGCAGACCGTGCAAGGGCTGCCACTGCCCCGTGTGCACCAGGCATGCACAAGGCTGGTGGGTTCCTTGGGGACCAAGAGCCTTTTGTAGGTCACAGGGTATTTTAGAAGGTTTGCTTTTGACATCATGTGGCCAGAGTCATTTGGAGCCTGATCATGCACTAAAGAACATGTCAGGAAACCACAAGGCATAATTTCTCTGTGTGGCAATAATCTGCAGGGAGCCTGGATAGCTGTAATGGTACATTGCTGCTTGCTTTAGCTCTGCCTTTGCATTAACTCTTCAATTTGCTTGCTTTGGCTTCCCTGACTCTTAAATATATACACACAGGATCACTTTGACATAGTAAAAATTCAGTTTCTGGAATTGGCTCCTTAGTCTCCAAACCATGGAGCTCCTCATGCCAGTCCTGCTCCCACAAGCTGCATGGGGTAAGTCTCCATCTCACCTCCCTTTCCTAATTTGCTGTGACAGTGACTAATTCCAAAGCCATTGGTAATGAGCTAGGGATTTTCATCAGAATAAAATTTACTATAAAATTTACAGGGACTATTTTTAACTGATATCAAATAAAAAGTAGTTTTTAAAAGATCTCTCTCTACTACTCCTGGCTTTTCTGTGCCAAACTCCAGCAAGCAGAGGGAAGCCAGCTTTTAAACCCTTTTTACAGTTTTCTACTTTTACGATCCTCTTCTACTAAGGCAGAAGCTTTGGCCTTCCCACCAGGCCTGCAGTAGGCCACTCCTCATTTCCCTTGTTCTCTCTTTTGATCATTTAGGGTTAAAGAGGCTGGACAAAAACAGGTAGATGCAAAATCTCTCTTTGGAAGAGGGGTTTGTTGTCCCTCTCTCCACACAAATCAAGATGATGCTAGCAAGGCTACAGAGGCACCATTCCTTCTCCCATCCACCACAATTTTAGACAATAGGGTTCCTCAGTCCCAAGAGAAGCAAAATGTATTGACCCAGGAAATAAGATCTCCATGAATTTATGGTAATGGACAGTGAGCAGTTGTTGCTAGATCTAGTTTTTGTTAATATTTACTGCTGCTTTTATTTAAGAAAATGTGCTTTGTGTACTTTATATTCCTTGCTTTCATCTAGTAAAAACAACCAAAATTAAATTTTATAAAAACAGCCTGTTACTTGGAATACATTTTTCTTGAATGACTACCATCAAAAGTAAATGAACTTTAAAAAATCTAATTATGTACTTTTCCATACTGAAGCCATCCAATCTCAGATTTATGATCTCTGTGACTTTAAAATTAGATTGAAGAGAAGCAGGCAAAGATGAAGCAAATATTAACAGCAGCAGGAAAAGAAAACCAAGTGTCTGATAGAGAGCACAACAGATAAACACCTTCTTACCTAACCTGCTCTTTCACCTCCACTCATAAAATGGGAACTGGCCTGAGAGCTGGGTGACTTGCAGATATAGAAAGACATAGCATGAAAAAAAAAAAGAATCAGAGTGGCGATGTAGCTACGTACAGCTGAAAATATTTGGCTTGGCTGGAGTGGCAGCTTAAAGCTTAAGCAGTTCTTGATTTTTGTTCAGGTTGGTTTCCGCATCATTAACAAGGACTGTACTCTAGTTAGCTCAGTCACACAGAAGCTGCTCCCAGGATCTCAATATCTTGAACTATGCTGAAGGTACAAGTCAGAATAAATATACGGTGTTTATAATTTATACTTGAAGTGAATAACGTCGCATTGTCAAATCTCAATTAGCCGTGGTCGCTTATTTGGTCTAAGGATTATCTTTGCCATGGACCCTGAGATCTTGGATTTGGCAGATCTCTTAACTGAGATAAAGTGTTGTGCAAACAGGGCTCCCTGCCCTCCGGGGCAGCCCAGCTCTGGGAACTGCTCATCCTGCTGGGGCTGGCCAGAGGCTCCCCGCCTCACCCCCACTCCCACCCTGCTCCCCCAGCTCCCCTGAGCCTCCTGTCCCAGCAAAGGCTGGGAGCTCACCAATCCATTTTTTGTCTTCCACCAGGACAACTTTTTTTGCAATTGTTTGCAATTTTGAGTCGTATTCTCCATAATTCTACTCCACAGAGATTTTTCTCCCCATCCCTTATGGAAACGTGATTGAGGATGAAATAATGATTGGCAATTACTGTTTTATTATTGGGGAAATAAACAATATCTCTCATGAGTGATAAATTCCTGTCATGATCTCTCAGGGTTAGAGGATGCACAGGGAGCTGTAGTGCACCCTAGCAGGCACCATCCCAGATTTGTGCATGGCACA